>CM037853.1:59904585-59925188 GCA_021234595.1 Delia radicum
AAATTCAACAATTTATTTTAATTTTTTTCTATAAAAACCTATAATTTTTTGCACTGTATTTTAAAGATAACTTTAAACCACTTGACTTACAAACGCAAATTAAAAAAATGTACAAATTGCTAACCTAAGTTAACATGTATAGTTAAAAACAGGTGTTAATGAAAAGTTGAATAACTTTTACAATTTTTATCCGATTTGAAAAATGAAAACCATGTTTTGTTAAGAACTAAATTTTCCTTATACGTTGGTATAAATTTTTATAAGCTTTCATATTAAAATAAGCAATGAAAAGCTACTAAAACCAAAAAAACATAATTTTTATTTTTAATAAAAATTATATTAAACTTGTTTATAATTTTAGTTTTTTTTTTTTGTAGATATTGTTAACAAAAACAATACTTATAACTTACAAATGTATCAAAAAATTCACGTAATTTTAAAGCGTAATCAGTTTTCTTTCCAAACCCGTTAATTTAAATTTAAATCGGACAAAAACTGACTGAGTTACAGGTCGATAAGTTGACGAACATCACTGAAAACGGTTTTTTTTTTAGAATAACTTCTGAATTTGAGGGTGTTTCTGAAATTTTTTGACACAATTTGTAATGTACTCAACAAGACCTATAAACCACGCTAGGTCGTTTTACAAGTTTTTTTTTCGCTGTAGCACCGTGTTATCACAAACTACACAGACAGGAATCAGATGACGAATTTAAAATGGTGGTAAGAAAATTAGTAAAATTAAATGTAAAAAGTATAGTGATATACAGAAAGGGATAGAGATATATACAAAAAAATATTCCATACAATTTATAAGGATGTTTTTATTTCTATCTCACTCCGCAAAACAATATACATAATTTAAACAAACCCATAAGGTTCAAGATTAGATTACTTTTTCTGGCTATTTCATTGGTAACCTGTCTGTGTGATCTGTGATTGATATCGCACACCCAGTTCAAAAGTGACTCAACTCAAAATTTTAATTTTTAATATACTTCCCAGTAAAAAATATATGGATTAATCCATAATCGAGCAATAAAGGAGTAATGACTTGTTCATCCATTTGGAGTAATAAGCGAGCCATCGAAACTTTTTTTTTGTTTTGTTGTTTATGCCTAATTCGTATTAAGGAAATTGTAGTATAAACTAACATAATTTGTAACTTTTAAATAGATTCCATTAAGTCTTTAATCGTATTTATTAAAAATTTAAAACAGAGTAGTATTTGGAAGATGACAAAGCCAATTGTGACAATTTTTTGTTGTTGTTTTTGTTTTTTTCTTTGATATTTTAAATTTTGAATCTCGCTCCTAGACGAGGACAAGAAATTCTCATTGAGTTTGTGATTTAACATAACAAATATCTCTAGAAATTCTAATAACAAAGTCCCCTGAAGATTTCCTTAGGCAGGAATGAAATCCGGATAGGGACACGCCTACATCAGATTGCTTTTCACAATTTGTTAAATAAGTTTTGAGACTTTAGCACATTTAATTACGATAAATGCAAATATTAAAAGTTTTTAATCAAAATTCCAAAAAAAATCGCCAAAAATTGGGAAAAATGGCAAAAATTATTAAAAAAAAAAGCAAAAATTTCAACAACAAAAAACATCAAAATTTAAAAAAAAAATATAAACATTTAAAAAAAATTGTCCAAATTTAAAAAATCACCGACATAAACAAAAGCCTAATTAAAAATAAACCAAAATTGAAAAAAAAAACTCTGAATTAAAAAAACCGAAATTGAAAAAAAATCGACAAATTTGAAATAAAAACGCCAAATTATAATCGCGAAAAGTTTGAAAAAATATTGTAAAAATTTAAAAAAAATCGTTTTAATTGAAAAAAATCATCAAAATAGAATAGATAAATAGATAGATATGGAATAGAAAACATTTTGACTAAAGTCACATTCACACTAGATAACAAAACACGTGTTTTGCCAAAACACGTATTTAAGATCTTTATTCTATTTTAACGGCTCTTTATTCTTTTCTACTCGTTTTTTTTAAAACACGTGGTTTACAATCTAGTCTGAATGCCGTATTCACAATAGAACGCAAGACACGAGTTTTGCAAAAACACGTATTTAAGTTCGTTTTTATTAAAATAGTTTTTTATTCTTATCCACTCGTTTTGGCAAAACACGTGTTTTGTAATCTAGTGTACTAAAAATTTGGGCTAAAACTGTAAATTAGGATTTAAACGTTTTACTAAGTTTTCTACTAACTTTTTAATTTGGCATTTAATTATTTTCGGGGTGAAATTGACAATGGAAGATTCTGTTGCAGAAATGTTTTTTGTTTAATGTAAAGTTAAGTTGCAAAAATAAATACGTTTATAGTATAGTCGTAAGTTGTTATTTCTCAACTGCTCTGATAACATTTTTATTAAAATATTTCATGTAAAATTCATTGCAATTTTTTGGTCAATGGGTTTGTTCGCAAAAGTTGCCACAACAGTTTTTGGTAAATACCCGGTAATTTACTCATTTTACCGAGTATGTGCCTTTTTCGTATCTATTTATTTGTGATAAATTACTTTAACTAAAAGAGAAAATATACAAAAAAAATCGACCCGTTTTAAAAATAGTTTAAAAAAATAATAAAAATTTCTTGCAATTTTTTTTATAGACATTTGCCGTGTTTTTAAAAAATTAAAAAGCTATAAAATTTTAATTCATTATGCCACCACTAGAAGGCGTGATTAAGCAATAAAAACTACGGAATATACTTAAAGCCACAATCACACTAGATACCAAAACACGTGTTTTAGGGTAAATCTATTACAGAGAAGCATATAGGCTTTACTGGAATATCTTTTAAACAAGTTTTGACACAAAATTCCCCCGGAATCTATGCTTGGCAAAAAATTGGTTGTGAGTAGAATTTTTAATTTTGAACGGCTTTTTTCTATTTCAGTTCACGTAATCTATTACAACTTTTTTTAAAAAGTTCAATCTGGCAATGCTGAAAATAAAATGTAATAGAATTTAAAAAAGAGTTAACTGCACAATATATAACACACTATATTTATCTCTTCTTCTCCTATAGATAAAAATACGACACGATTTCCATTGCTCGCTGCCTCTGCCCAAAAAAATTTTTCTATTCTTTCATCATTCAATTCATTTATCAATTCAAGCATTTCGGAAAAAGTTGACACATTTTTAATTGGAAAACGCGTTTGAGTTTTTTTTGTATTAAAAAATTTCAAGTTAACAACAAAAAAAAAATTAAATTGAATTAAAAGAAACAAAAACTACAAGTTTTTTGTTCAACTCAAACGAAAGCGATTTAATTAACAACAGAAAGTTCTCAAACTACAAAGAAACAAACGCGATAGAAACACGCTTTTTTATTTTTGGCTGTTGGTAATTTTTTTTAATATCGTATGTCCATCCAGAATTTAAATTCATTTGGTAAGTTACAATAAACCAAGATTATTTAAAAGAAATTTAGAAAGTTATTAACAGAAAATAATTTCTATTCCCCTGAATCTCACCCCAACCACCCTGCCCAAAAAAAAACGAAATCACGATATGAGGCCATGTTAGCAGGTTATTTAGTAGAGTGAAAAAATGGCTGCTATTTTTTTTTCTTATATTTTTTTTTACTATTTTATTGTATTAAATAATGCAAAAACAGCGCAGTGCATGATAGTTTTTTTTTAATATTATTAAAATGATAAGAATCGAAAGAGATTTGTTGGAATGTTTCTTAATTTATTAAATCATCTTACAACAAATTAATTTTTTTTGTTCATTCTCCACAAATGGAAAATTACCATTGATGAGTCAACTATGAGATCTGATCTGTCTGAATTATTTGTTTGTAAAGTTTTAGTTTTTAATTAAGTATGCAACAGTATTGGTTAGTAAAAACAAATTATTAAACAATCTGTTAAAATATTTTCGAGATTTTTAACTTTGTACGTTTTCAAAAAGAATTTTTAATTTTTTTTTTTTTTTGTAGTCAGATTTCTTCTTATTTTCTTTTATTATTTTTTGATCACTTTCGTTGTATGTAATGTTGCCAATTTAGATGATTTTTTATAGCGATATTCCAATTGAAACGGAATGAATAAAATTGTCATCACTACACAAACAAATCGTTGCCAAGTAAATAGGAGCATTCCAACTAATAAAGGTTTTTAAAATAAATTATTCAATAATTAAGTAGAAACAAGTAAAAACTTCGTTAAATTTTTCTAGTTTTGGCATAACTTTTGTGATTAAACTTGATTAGTTGAAATGCTTCCAATTACTTGACAACAATTTTTTTTTTGTGTGTGGCCCAACCAAAAAAAGTTAAAATAACAATAAAATAAGTAGTGTCCGACCGAACAGTTCGGCCAGAAAATGCATTTGGTCTGTATTCGGTATTTTAAAGCATTATGGACAAATTTTGCGGATGGAAAAATGTTTATTGGGCTGATTAGATGCTATTTTGAGGGCTGAAGTGCAGTTTAGCACCTTACGGCAAAAAAAAATATATGTCCGGATTTGGGGTTAAAAAAGAAAAAAACCGAAATTAAAAGTTAGCGGCGCTCGGACCCGGTGGACCCACTGGGGCCAAAAAACTGGGGGACGTAGTAACATGTAAGTATGGGTACTCAAATTAAAGGAAATTGTCTCACGATTTCAAAAATGGTATTTTTTTTTGATCCGGGAAACGTAGTCCGAATTAGAGCCGTTTAAGACCCTTAAAAATGGGGGCCAGAAAAATATGAAATTTCGATATGCAAAAATGGTACTCAAATGAAAGAAAATTTGTCCTACATTGCAAAAAATATTATTTTGCCATGATCTGTAAACGCGTAAAAAAGATGGCGACTTTGCAAAAAAAAATAAAAATTTTTTTGAAAAAATCGCGCGATTTATTCACACTAGGGAAGATAATGAGACGCGCGCAGAAAAACTGTATTCAGCGAAGCCACCTGCCGCGTCCTATGGAGGAGAAAACCCCTAAGATCGGCCGCAGGCCGCCACGCAGAAAAACTTTATTAAGGAAAAAAAAAAAAACATTTTCCGAAATCATGGTGACCTTGAAAAAAAAAATAAAAATTTTTT
The DNA here is from genome assembly GCA_021234595.1 of Delia radicum. Lineage (NCBI taxonomy): Eukaryota > Metazoa > Arthropoda > Insecta > Diptera > Anthomyiidae > Delia > Delia radicum. Next base: position 59,909,662 of record CM037853.1, read on the forward strand.
TTTCGAAATTTTTTGGCCCCCTTTTTTGGTCGAAATATGGCTCTAATTCGGACTATGTTTCATGGATCAAAAAACAAATACCATTTTTGAAATCGTGAGACAATTTCCTTTAATATGAGTACCCATACTTACGTGTTACTACGTTCCCTCGTTTTTTGGACCCAGTGGGTCCCCCGGGTCCGAGCGCCGCTAACTTTTAATTTCGGTTTTTTTTCTTTTTTAACCCCAAATCCGGACATATTTTTTTTTTAAGGTGCTAAACTGCACTTTTGCCAAGCAATGAATTAACTGTTTGGCCTCAGAAAGTTCGGTCAAATTGAAAATAGTTCGGCAGTCGAACTTTTAACTTTATAGCTAAACTTCGGCTTTTCTCTTAAATTTAATACACAAAATCGAATTAAATTGGCTCAACAAACATGTTTCCAATACCAAAATTTGTCATCATTAACCGTAAAAGCCCCGTTTACATTTATGTGTTTATACTTTACTTCACACAAGTATAATGAAAAGTGTGATAAAATTCTATATCAAAAATGTATTAAAAAAAATCGTTTGATCAGATCGTTATCGGCACACGTTTACATTAGGTGCATTCGTTAACACCAAAATTTGTACTGGATTTTACCGTTCGCGTACACATAAATTTGCAAAAGAGAGCATCTACTAAGTTTCTTGATATATTGTATTATATATAGGGACCGTAAATAATGATTATTGTTCGTTTTTTAAAATCAAAAAATCAATCACTTAGAACAGACATAAAAAAAAATTATTCCACCATTATTATTATTTTTTTGATAATCTTTGCATATTCGTCATGATTTTTAAAGTTTTCTTCAATGGTAATGATTATTTTTGAGTAATAATAAAAAAAAAAATCAGCCATAATCATTATTTTTGAGCAAAAAAACAAAAATAATCATTATTTATGATTTTTATTTTTTTCGCTTAAAATAAAACTCACTTTCAATTGGGTTTGTTTTATGGAATATAAAAATATGTTGGTGAAAAACCTCACAAAAAATTCATAAATGATTATGGCTGATTTTTATTAATATTACTCAAAAGTAATCATTACCATTGAAGAAAATCCTTAAAACTCATAATATAATCATTATTGTGTAATTTTTATTATAAACTCATAATGATTACGGTCCCTGATTGGTCTGATCAATAGACCACTGTTTGGCATCTGCAGTATATTTTGTGTACAAAAATTAAAAAAATATTTCATTGTTGTTTTGCAGCATCAGAAGGCTTCCATACTACTTAGTGTCGCTCAATCTGGTCTCTTTATATTTGTTCGTAAACTCGTACCGAGCAAATGAAAACATGTTGCAGAAATTTATAATATATGTATATATCTACCAAAGGTACTTAACGAATTTATTTTTAATCAATGGTGATAATCTTTAACATCGAGCTCATATATTAGTTCTCATTTAGTGAGAAAACTAGTTTATATGAATGTTTGATGTTTTTCATGTGATTTTCACTTCTTTCAAAACGTGCTCTGATGATGGGAATCTAGAAAATTCCCGAAATAGATCTATCAACACATTCCTAAAAATGGTCAATTAATAAATTTGAAAACAAAAACTCTATAGATTATTTGTTAGGACAATATCCTTAAAAAGAAACATAGAGTATGGCCTCGAACTTGAATCATTTTCATTGTAAAAAAAAATTGTTTTCATTTGTTTGCCGAGTTCGGCATTTTGTTGCTGAAGGGCTTGGAAAGTGTAGTCTATTTGTATATACTCTTTTTTTTAACTGCATACAAAAGTTTAAAAAATTATTTCATTATTATTTAGCTGCACTACCAAAACAACGAATATAAAATCAAAACTAAAAAGATAACTGGGATCTAATCGCCGCTTTCGATATCGAGCATTCTGTATCGGTTTTTTTTTTCATTTTGTGATGATGGCTTTATGTATGATAGAACAAAATGCATAAAAAATAATTTACTATAGAGCAATTCCATATGAAAGCGATCACCTTTTGGACGACCCCTCTCCGATTTTAAAATAAATAGTCTCAATCGATTGCCCAGCAAAAAATTATGTACCTACATATTTTTTTTTTTTTTTATAGTGACTGGTTTAGTGGTGGTGTGCACCACTGTCATGTGACAAAATTGAAGAATTCTTCATAAGGGACCTCATTGAAAGTTGTTTAAAAAAAACTACTAAACCGATCGCAACGAGTGATAGCTCGTTGGAAAGGTATTGAATCAGGCTTTAATTGAAAAATAAAATTTTCCTAATTTTTCTTGTTAAATAATTAAAAATAATTCAATTATAAAAAATATAAAAACAATGAGAACAAGGTGGTCTCTTAAATGCTCTTCTCCTGTCCAAACAAGGAGTCGGGCCCCATTTTTTTATTGCTGATTCTTAAAGCAAAAATTATGAGGAATCCAAAAAAAATAAAATTAGCCGGAAAATTTAGGAGCTTCTGTGGAAAATCGGAAAATTTAATTTTCATGGGAGAATTTAATTTTCATGGGCAAAAAGGTAAATTTCTGAGAAAAATTAGGAAAATTTTATTTTTCAATTAAAGCCTGATTCAATACCTTTCCAACGAGCTATCACTCGTTGCGATCGCTTTAGTAGTTTTTGTTTTAGGTTTTTTTTTAAAACAACTTTCAATGAGGTCCCATATGAAGAATTCTTCAATTTTGTCACATGACAGTGGTGCACACCACCACTAAACCAGTCAATATAAAAAAAAAAAAAATATGTAGGTACATTATTTTTTGCTGGGCAATCGATTGAGACTATTTATTTTAAAATCGGAGAGGGGTCGTCCAAAAATTTGCCAATTTTGATCGTTTTCATATGGAATTGCTCTATATTTAAAAAGTATTTTTCAAAACTTAAAAGTTTAATACGCACTAGTTTGATTTTTAAATAAAATTATATACATACTTCGCGAATATAAGTATACAAAAAATGTGTTAGTTTAATAACATGTTTTTTTTCTAAATCTGCACATTCAGTGAAGACTATTTCGATACGATAGTGATCGTATGTTGTGGTTCGCCCATTATATAGCTATCGCATTTTTGTTCGATACGACAGCTCGTTCGTTACCGAAAGCGGCGATATGACCCCTGCTGTTGGACGTCAAAATTTATTGTCGTGCAGCAAAGTCATATAATATACATATATTTTCATAGTAGACTTGTTTGAATTTGGTAGAACTGTCAGGAACAGACCTTTAAAGTTTCCAAAATTAACTGCAATTGTGGAAAGATCGTTCCAGGTGAGAGTAGCACTGGCTTTTAATCATTTGCCAAATACTTTAAGGCGAGATTTTTGTGAATCGATTAATACATTCAAAGGAAAATTTATTCAAAATGTTTCTAATTGATGATAGAAGAGTATTTTATTTTATCAGCAATTAATGGCTGATACAGATTGCAATTTTTGTTTAAGATTATTTGAGATTTTATTTTTATATTTTCTAATTAATATTTTTTATTTTATATTTATAAATTACAAATTTTTATAGTTTGTTTTATTAATTAATTAATTTTAGTTCGTGCGCCCCGGTAGGCTAGTTGGTAGCGTGCTGGCTTATCTGCGCGGGGGTCGTGGGTTCGATTCCTACCAGAGGCACTGGTCCATTTTCGCTACAACGCGCCGAAGGCCATAGTATCTAGTGCTCGGTTAGGGTAATAGTATATAATTTGTAATTATATGATTATTAATTAATAAATAAAAATAAATAAAAAATAATTTTAATTATTTATCTCTTGTTATAAAAATACAAAAATTATTGTAACTCGTTTTGAGTAGAAGTTTATGACCGATTATTGCCAAAAAGCCATAAATAATAAATAAAAAAAAGTTGATGTGGATCACAAAAAAATAATATTTGTAAAAATATAATTAATATAAAAGGAACAGTTGAACCTTGAAAAATGTTACGAAATTGTACTACGAAATATATGTACGTAATAACTTATAATATGCAAACTACAATTTCTGTTCTGACGATTTTTGAATTAAAAACTTTGATTTTTTTTTCTCTTCGATAGTTGACAGTCTTGATTTTATGTCGACGTCATTTGTGCGTTGACGTTTACAGAATAATAATAATACATAATGCAATTTATAAATTGCTTATTTTAATTACAAAATACATACACACGTATTGCATATAATATTTTTTTAAAAATTCTTTGTGTCACCTAAACATGCTTTAAATGTTTTTAACAAATTTGTAGTCTACCCTAATTACAAGGTATACATTTTTTAAAGCATTATTAAATAATCTTTACTCGTAGTTTATATTTTTCGTTTTTAAGGTTATAAATATCAATTGATGTTGTTAGTTTTTTTTTTTTTTTTTATTGATGTTAAAAGTAGTAAAAGGGAAATATTTTATTTTTAAAATTAAATTTCCCTCTTTTTTTTTTTTTTTTTTTTTTTTTTTTTTACTAAATTGTTTTATTGGGAAGAGTAGTAAGGGGAAGGTGGTCTACAAAATGTATTGTAATAGAAATTCTAAATGCGGAAATATTAAATTTAGTAATAACAAAAAGTTTCCTTGAACACTTTATATATGTAAGTGGGAAAATATGCTATGTACGACAGTAGTTGAGGAAGTTTTTTTCTTTTGTGTGTATGGAATTCACTTTTTGTATGATAAATCTAAAATATACAGTGGAACACAATTATAACAAACTTGCAACTCTATTTATAAGTTAAAACGAGTGAATAACATCAAGTGCATAACTTTTTTACACGAATATCCAAATGGGCAAAATTTGTGCACTCGTTGTTAGTCATTTGTATAAACTTATGACTAGGCTGTTATAATAAACGAAAAAATCTGTTCTTTATAAATGTAGTACAAAACTATTTAAGATTTTCAGAAACGTGTAAATTAAAATCATTGTCTTTTAGAAATGTTGAGGTTAAGAAGAAGAATAAACGTTTTTTTCTAAAAATTATAAACACTTAATTTTTAAATTAGACTAGACTAGTTTCTGCCTTTTTATGGACAGGCCCATCAGTGATTTTCTATTTAAATTGTATTATTATTATTTGTATCTTATAATTGTCAGATTGTCTCTGTATGATAAATTTTTCAACAACCTGCGGCTGTAAGAATCAAACCTGTGATCATCTTACATTACAAACGTAACAATACCAAGTCATGACCGTTAAGCGATTACACCCAATTATGGCCTCGAATCTAATGCAGCTAAATTGCAGTTTTCTTTCCTATTAGCTTTTTCTGTTATTGTATATTATACTTAGAAGTGACAACACTAAAAACCACAAATATTCTATTTTTAGATTTTTGTTTATTTTTCTAATCTCCTCCGTCTCTGTTTCACAATGTCTGGTAATAGGGGTGAAATAGTAAATTCAATTTCTCAAATATTAATGAATTTTTTATTATATAATATATTTATACCCAGCAAAAAATAACCTGGATTTGGTAAGCAGTAACTACATCCTTATGCTTCCAAAATAGCGCTTCACCGCCTTGCACACAATAAAGCTATTAGGGAAGGCATTCTGTGGTGCTTCTCAAAATTCATTCTTTGAACCAGTGAATAATGTAGAGTTGGGATTAATCGTTCATTTTGGTGACTCAGTCATTATCGTTCAATTCGAGTCAGTGAACTAGTTCGTTCAAACGTTCTTTTTTGTTTTTGACCTGTGACTGAACTGCGTGTTGTGAACTGTGTCGTTCATTTGACAATTTACTACGCAAAATTCATGTTTTTTTACTGTACATAGACAAAACTTGTTCTAAAATTGCAACTTTTCTAACAGAAATTTATTTATTTTGTGTATAAAAAAACATTTTATTTTTATGATTTTAATTTTTTTTCCCCTAATTTGAAACAATGGTATAACTATTTACAAAAAATTATTGCTCTTGCAAGCAATTTAATTGAATAGGGATGCAATTGTTCTATGACTAAAAAGAACTATTGAACGACAACATCGAATATTGGTGAACGAATCATTTCGTTCAATTGAGTGAGTCGTTCAATTGAACTAGTTCGTTCATGAACGACACAACTCTAGAATAATGCTTACAATGAAGCAATAAAGAATGCATACCAAGAAGCATTAAAGTTGTCAACATACAAAATAGCGCTTCATATTGCCTAAGAAGGCATGCATTTATTGCTTCTAAGAGCACAAGTGGGACATCGCGAACAAAAATCATGCCTTCTGGATTTGCTTTGGAAGCGCTTCGTAATTAAATAATGCCTTCCGGAAGCGCTTCTGGATAAGCACTATTTTTTGCTGGGTTATATCTATAGAAACTACCAAAATGTAAAAAAATATTAATTAGAAGTCGATTGGTAAGCAACACATCGAACTTTTTTTTTTCGAATTCGTCCCATTAGTTTTTGCACAAGACTTTCATGCACTTTTCTGGCTGCCAATTCCATTTAGATTTGAACTCTTCTACAGTTGACATTGTTGTTCCTGTTTCTTTAAAGTTCCTTTTATAATTGACCAATATTCTTCTATTGAACGTAGTTCTGGACAATTTGGTGGATTGTTTTCTTTTTGTGCAAAGTCGATTTTGTTGTTGTTATACCATGGAATTGTGGCTCTTCCATAATCACAAATGGCTAGGTCAGGCCAAAATAACGGTTTTGTAGTGTGAGGTCATACAAGTGGTAACAGCCACTTGTTTAAAACATTCTGGAGCATCACCACGACTACATGCTGTGTAAAAGTCTTGTCCTGCAATGTACCGGAAGTTTGTAAATCAATATGTTCCATTATCCATTATCACGCAATTATATTTTGTTAATAGTTTTTTCGTTGTTTTGTTTTGCATTTCCGTCTGGACATACCTGGGCTTTATAACGCTTGAGTCCATTACGGTTTTTGACATTGTGAACAAAATTTTGCGATTTCTTGATTTTACTCGCGACTGTTCGAGTTGAAATGGTAGGATCCTTTTTAAAAGCTTTTATTACCTTTTCCGCTGCTTTTAGATTCCTTTGGCCATCCTCACCACCCCTTCCCCACTTTCTTTCAATTGACAAGCATTCATTAAAGTTTTTAATAACGTTTCTTACAGTGGAATATGGTAATTTAACAGTTTTTGCTATCAAACGTATGGAAACACTTTTATTTTTATTATATTCGTGCAGAATAAGTTTTCTTCGATTAAGCTCTGAAGCCATTTTTTACAAAGCTATATTAAATTTCAAAAATCTTTTTTATTGAAATAAAATGAGAAGATAATAATAGCCTACTTAAATAATAATTTTTTTTTATTAGTCAAGTAGTTTTGAAAACAAAGATTAAAAATGGTTATATTATAAAATAAAATAAATAAATAAAAATATTCCAACCTTTAAACATAAATTCCTGTTTAAATTATTATTTTTTTTTAAATTCTGCTACTTTTGTATATTACCACTTTACCCTAAAATCTCTCCTTTTTTATAGTCTAATAACAAATGAGTAAGTTGGCAAATAAGTTGGTCCACTAATCACTTTTTAAAATGTGTCTATTGAACAAATTAAAAATATGTGTTTATCAACTAAAGCTTATCGCCCGTGTCCCCTATTTTAGAACTTTTTGCAATTAGAACGAATTTGTGAAATCACACGAAATTGAAATTTGGTGTTCTCAAATCCTAAAAGCTTTCGAAAACTCGAATTTTTTTCGAAATTATTATCGAAGTGCCAAACACATATGGTTTTATGGGAAATAAAAAAAATTATGGATGGTAAATTTGCTTTTAAGAAATGCTTCTAACATTGTTGTCAATTTGTTTGAGTGTTTTCTAGAATATCAAAACAAAAATGATTTGTAATTTTTGATAATGGAGTAGTATTTGAACCATATTTGGCCTTATAGGCTTGGTTCTTAAATTTGAAATAAATAAATAAATAAAAAAAATGTTTTTTTTAAACAGTTTTTTAGAGTATAAACAATACAGCCAAAAATACAATAAAATCAGAAATAAGTAAAAAAAAGTTCTAAATTTTTAATATTAAGCACCATTTTTGACCCTAAATTGTAATTTATTAGAAAAAATTGCATTCGTTTTACTTTTCGACCAGGCTTTTTTACACGAATTAAAACGAATAAAAAATAGGGAAAAAACGTTCTGATTTAATCGCAAGAACACCGAAAAATTCTAACATTTTCACTTTCGCTCAGATTTAAAAGCCGGAACAGGGGTGTATATGATTTTTAGAAAACGAAGTGGAAACCATCAGTTCCAACAGAATTTGACTTAATGCTATTAAAGGCCTTATAAAGTTCAAATTCATCAGTGTCACGAAAGGAAAAGCTATTCTGTCTAGATTTAAAAAGCTATAATCTTCCTGCTGGGCATTCGACGATCCATTAACATAATAGTCGTTTTGACAATCAGTTCAAATAACTAAAAGAATTATTACCTATAGCACCCGCATTCATGATCCTATTACAGAATTGTTTAGAACTATGGCAATTGTTAAAATATTCAGCACCTACCCAGCCAGAAAAATACGAACGTCAAAGCATTGGCCCAGTGCTTTCAACGGTGGTATGAGCGTTGGCAGAGCGTTGGATTTCGGAAGATTTAAGTGATTTGCCAACTACAAAAGGATAACACCGGGCAGTGCTTGGCCGTTCCTTTTTTAAAACGTTGGCAATGAGCGCTTTGCCAGTACCAAAACCATAATTTCAAAACGTTGGCAAAGCATTGGTAGATCAACCAATAAAGTGATTTTTTAATGATGAAATAAGTGCTTTGCCAACCCCAAAATGATAACACCGGGCATGGCTTGGCCGTTTCTTTTTTAAAACGTTGGCAAAACACTAGCAATGCGCGCTTTGCCAGTACCAAAATGATAATTTTAAAACGTTGGACCAACTTTTTTAAAGTGCTTTTTTAATGATGAAATAAGTGCTTTGCCAACCCCAAAATGATAACACCGGGCAGGGCTTGGCCGTTTCTTTTTTAAAACGTTGGCAATGCGCCAATAAAGTTGGGAAAGCGTTGTGAACAAGGGCTGAGCCACTGTTTTTATTATGTTAACGGTTGTAAATAAGTACTGACAATGAACTTTTTGCCAATGTTGGGAAAGCGTTTCGAAGAAGAAAGTGCTGTGCCAGTGCTTTTTTATTTTTACGGTTGTAAATTTTGTAAATCAAGTACTGGCAAAGCACTTGTTCTTATTTTACTGTTGTAAATTTTGTTAATTAAGTACTGGCAAAGCACTTTTTACTAACGTAGGCAGAGCGTTGTAAATCAGTGCTTTGCCAGCACTTTATTTGTTGGACTATTTTAAAACAGTGCTCTGCCAGTGCTTGATTTTTCAGACCATTGGCAATTTCTGGCTGGGTAGAAGCCTTCTATGCTCTCTTAAAATATTACGAGCGAAGTTTCTATAATTTCTAAAGATTACCCTTAACTCACTTATGTTTAAGCAAATAATACCTTCAACTTACAAGAAAGCACTGTTGATGGGTTCAATCAGATTGCAATAAAGTTTGGATATGTGTTAGAGGGGACAAAATAAGCGTGGGTGTACTCCAAATATAATTTTTGATATTTTTATTATTTTTTCAAAGAAACGATATATACAAATTTGGTATTAAATTAAATTACTAAGAAGAAAAGAATGTAGCAAAATTTATGACTAAAGCTCTTTTTTGTTAAAGCTCTGCACATTCTGGATGCTCTAGCTTTTCTAAAACTTTGGGTTCTGATGAGATCATTAGCCAGATCGAAATACTAGTATCAACCTAGCTAATATGTTTGATTTGCTTTATTTTTGTAAATATACGAAGGTTGAAAGCTCGTTATAAATTAAAAACAACATAAAAAATTATCTCGATGTATACAAAAACAAAAAAACTAATAAAACTTTAAAAAAAAATATTTTTTGAGCCAGAGTAAAACTAAAACATTTCTGGTCTTCAAAGTTAGTAACGTCATGATGTTTGTTAGGAAAAGGCCCTAGCCACGTGTTTGATTACTAAGAAGACAAGAATGGAGCAAAATTGATGACTAGTAGGTTTTTTGTTAAAGCTCTGCCTCTAGCTTTTCTAAAACTTCGGGTTCTGATGAGAACGGCAAAAAGTTGGTTAAAGGCTCAATTCGTAATAAACATATTTTATAAATGAAATAACGCAATAACCTACTAATTTAAGTAACAGTTAATTACATGAAGATTTTACTTTAAAATACTAAGGAATTTTTTATTTTATTATTTTAGACCCCTTTGCTGATGCAATCAAGGGTGCTGATGATGATGTTCAAGACGGCCTTGTGCATATAAGAATTCAGCAGCGTAATGGTCGCAAAACATTAACAACTGTACAGGGTTTATCTGCAGAATATGACCTAAAAAAAATTGTGCGATCATGTAAAAAGGTAAGTGAATGAAAATCTAAATAAAAATCGCTTTATAATATAATATATGAGCTACTTCAAAAATGTTTGACACTTTGAGGTAAATTATTTTTTTTTTTTTTTTTATTTATTTATTTATTTGCAACGCAATAAGCCACTTAGGCCAAAGTGCATTGTTAATACATTGTACAAATTCATATAAATATTTACAAAATTTCTTATTTTATATGTAAATAGCCGTATATACATAAAAAAAATATATCCCTAAAACAGGATTATATAAAAAAAGAAAAAGTGTCTAATGTTTCAAATCGGATGCTTTAAATTTAATTTTTTGGATATGGCAGAGGCACAAACAACGTCATTATACATCGAGTCCCTATCGATCACAACTTTTAATAATAAGAATTAAAAAATAAAATGATACAACTATGAATTACTTCGAAAGTAAGCTAAAAGCTTTCAAAATTGTTTTTATATGACATGAATAACCTTTTGTGTATATGGTTATCCGATGTTTAAGCATGCTAAATCCATTCGCGTTAATCATTTATGGCGGTTTTAAGTTTAAATCAAATTAAAAATATTAAAATTACAGTTTTTTGCTTGGATTTAATTAAAGATACGACATAAAAATTTGTTGCTGTCATATATTAGAACTTAAAAAGAAAACCGCGATTATTTTGGAAAACATAATTGTTTTTTTTTTTTGTAGGGTTACTTATTTGCAGGAAATCATTAGTGACTGAACTAACAGTTCGGTCAAAAAAACTGTATTTTGGTATTGGAAACATGTTTGTTGAGCCGATTTAATTCGATTTTGTGTATAAGAAAAAAGCCGAAGTTTTGCTATAAAGTTAAAGTTCGGCCACCGTACTATTTTCAATTAAGTCGAATTTTCGAATGCCGAACAGTGAATTCATTGCTTAAATGTGGACTTTTCTTTAAATTTGGCACTCAAAATTGCAACTGATAAACATGTTTTTATTCGTCAAATTGTTCCATAAATAATTTCCATAATAAACAAATTATTAAATTTCGTAAAAAATTTTAAAATGTTCATAAAATGTTTGCATTTAAAATTTTTTAAAAGACTCGGAGGTGCTGTTTACAAAGAAGCTCAGTTGAGGCAATACGCTAATGAATTTTTTTTTTTTTTAATTTTAATTCATTTTATTGTAATTTTAAAGCCCATGGGGCCAATTTAGCAAAATTACAAAGACAACTTACTAGCTAATGTGCATAATAATAATATATTAAAAACACATAAAAATATAATATAAGAAACCCACTCAGCGATAGTTATTTTATCAATGAATAAAAGTATTTACTTCATATTATAAACTCTGTTAATATCTAAAGTATAGGATCCTCGTGCTCTATTTAAATAGACAATATTTACAAGTCGATGTTTTAATTATAAAAAGTATTGAGATATTATGAATCTGTGATTTGTGCTTGTTCATAAACAATAAGACGACGCCTCTGCAAAGCTTATGAATTAGAAAATGATTTAAGCGCTCTCGGCAGAGCGTTATATAATTTAGCCACTCTTACAAAATATGCACGATCTAATATCGTAGTTAGCTTTGGTAACAAAATCTGTTTATTCCTATTAGATCTACTAAATCTAAATCGATCTATAAAGCCGGAAGGATAACCGTTCTTAAAGAGAAGAAGATTACGAATCTTGATAAAACTATTAAAACTACATCCCAGAAAGTCTTGCACATAAGAAGATATATGATCACGGTTTCTTAGTGAATAAACATATCTAACAACACGGTGGAAAAGTAACGATAATTTTTTCAAATTAAAACCAGGGGTACCAGTATATACCTCAATACCATAAGTAAAGATAGGCATAACCATAGCATGGGCAATTCTTCTCCTAACTGCTAATGGAATATATAAATTAGTGCAATACAGCTTCCTTAAAACATAGTGAACTCTAGATGATATCGAATTAATTTGGTAAACAAACTTTAGTTCGCTATCAATAACCACACCCAAACAAGACAACCTATCTACAAACTCAATTTCAAAAATAATTGTGAATAGCAGACGCAAAAAAAACATAAATTTTAAAAAAATGTGTACCAATTCCACATAAATTCGTGATGTTCGTATCCCGTTATTGGTGCGCTGGCATCATCTTGGTATACCTCAAACAGAATAAAATTGAACCATTTTTAAATACTGGTCTTCAAACTCAATTCCATTACACGGCGCAAAAACACTTTGAAAAAACTGCGAATGTTTAAAAATCGGAAAATTTTGGTTTCACTTGTAAACCACCAAACAGCGATATTGAAATGTCTTTTTCAGGGAATTTATCTATCGCTCAAGTCTAGTGAGTCCATTTTGTATTGGTTTGGATCTAAGATAAAAAAATTCTATGAGCAAAAAAATAAATCGAATACAAATTTTTTGTTATTCATTTTATTTATATCGAAAATTTTCGATATAAATAAATAAAATAAATTTTCGATTCAGATTACAAAATAACCCCCAGAACTTTCTTCGTCTTCTTCAATTGAATTCGATTAATGTTATACTAACGTTTTTTAGCATTTATTCGACGTAATTTGGATAAATGTTTTGATCACATAACGAAGAAAGTGGTTTATACTTCGTTTGTTAGATCTAGATTGGAATATTCTTCATTTATTTGGAGGTCCTAATGCTGCCTCTTCATATTGGTCGTATTAAGAGAATTCAAAGAAAGTTTGTCAAGTTTTGCCCTACCATGTTTTAAACTATCCGAATCATTTTAACATTCCTTCTTTTTTCTAGCCCTTCTTACGCAGATAAGTGTGAGTTTATTTCTTTAAAAACTCTGGAAACTCGTCGTATTATTGCAAGTTTAACTTTTTTACATGGTATTATTTGTGGTGTTATTGATTCTCCTGAGCTATTAGAGTTAATTTCAATAATTGTTTCCACCAAGAAGTTTTAGAAATATAAGTAAATTTTTTCATATTGATATACACTTAACTGAATATGTATTAAACGAACCACTAAATAGATCTATAAGATTATTTAATATTTATTGTAATAAGTTAGACATAAGTGTTTCTCACTCCCAATTTAAAATTTGTTAAATAATTTATTTAAATATCTTAATTTTTATATGCTAGTCTGTAAGGATATTGTATCCATAGACTTAAATAAATAAATAAAAAGCATTTTAAAGTTGTTTTCACGTCGCTTTGGGAACGGTATAAACCATCCTCACACCGTAAAGCATGTTATCATTTGGGTCGTTTTCAAAACGCTTTAAACTTGTAAATCGGAATGTCTGAAAATGCCTGTAACAATTCGTTTGGTGAAGATGTTTCAACGTAAAACTTAGCATGTTATATCTTTTAAGTGTAGTCAACCTAACACTGTCCTTCGTTCCTCTCAATTCATAAACCTTGAGAAATAAGAGTGGGCAATGTGATGTCAATTTCAACAGGTTGTCGAACATTTTTGAAGTAGGTCATATGAATTTATTCGTTCTTTTTTTATTTGTTAATAAAAAAACTATTTTAAATAATTTTTTTTTATTTGTTAAGAAAAAACTAATTTTTAAATTAATTTTTTTTTTTATTTTAGGAATTTGCATGCAATGGCACAGTAATTGAACATCCCGAATACGGAGAAGTTTTACAACTCCAGGGTGATCAACGTGAAAATATTTGCCAATGGTTGACAAAGGCTGGTCTTGCTAAGCCTGATCAATTAAAAGTTCACGGTTTTTAAGCCTCATCAAATCTATGACAACAACTACAACAGCAAACACGCCCGTTTAAAAGTATAACAACAACAATTATAGTAACATTTATAAAAAAAAATCTAAACAAACTTACAGAGGGAAAAGGACGTTTATCGTATTTAAGTTAATTAAAAAAAAAAAATAAAAAAAAAACTACAAATACCAGAGAGAATACAAAAAACACTCTTTTTGCGGTAAACAAATTAAAAAAACATCAGCAAGAAATACAAATAAAACAAAAAACAACCGTGTTACTAAATACAACATCTCATGGTCGTCAGCATCATCATCAGCTAGCAACAACAACATTATCATCAGCTCTACACAATAGTAGCCTTCAAATAAACAGATTCATTTTTTTTTTTGTCCTACATTTAAACTTGGAAAACAAATTCCACTTGGAATTAATTTTATTACACGATTTGATTTTATTCATTTGCTAGTAAAAAAAAATATTAAACTTGTTTAAAACATACAACTTAAATTTTAAAAAATTAAAAAATATTTAATCATATTTAAAAATAAAATTAATGTAATTGTTAATTATATTTAAATGCAAACTAAAACAAAAAACTGTAATAAAAATATAATAAATGTATTTTATTTAAATTAAATGAAACTGAAGAAAAAACACTACCATTTTCACATCCTCCTCCTGCCACATCATTAATACAAAACTCTAAAGAGGAAAGAGAAACGCTGCTTGCAAAGCTTTTGAAAAAAAAATCGAACAACATTTAAATTTAGGGACACCTTTTTGTAACAACTACTTATCATATCACATGTAATTACATAAATTAATATATTTTTTTGTTTGATTAAATTTTTAACAAATGTTTAATTGCATATTTAAATATTCTCAATATCATCATCATACATTTTCGTTGCAAACATTTTGGAAACATAGAAGAAAGTTGAATTAGTTTCTAAATTAAATCAAATTCCCTACTATTATTGATATTTGTATCATGTAGATTTTTCTTCCCACTTTTAATATATATTTTTTTTATTATTATTAATGATGAAATAGATTTTTTTTTTTTTTCAAATGAATGTTTGTCTTTTTTTTTTTTTGTTAGGATATAAATAAATTAAATTAGTATATGTATCGTAAAACAAACAACAAAAATAAAATTAAATATTTAAAAAAATATGTAAACGATATATATTATTAATAAAAAATTTAAAAATTCAAAGAGGAAATTGTTTAACTATGCCTAAGAGTTTAGAGTAGGGGGGTTACCGCTTTTTAACACGATTTGATAAAAATAATCAAATTCGTACCATTTGTATAAAAAATGTTTTCAATTTTGGTGATTTTTATTTTTAAGAGATTTTAATTTTCTTCTGATTTTTTTTTCAAATCTAAAGTTTTTTTTTAATTCTTTCTGTTTTTAATTTTTTAAATTT
>CM037853.1:59925288-60011447 GCA_021234595.1 Delia radicum
AAAAAACATTTTGGTACAAACTTTTCTTTTGTACTTTAAAAGCAGCCTCAGTTTCCTGTTGGCATCCACACTTTCTTTTGTACTCGAGAAGCAATTTTTCCTTTACCAAATCAAGCGTAAGATCCGCTTCGGAACGCATTTCTAACGATGAAATTAAAGGGTTGTAATCTCAGGCAATGTGCCCAACAAAAACGCAACAGCTTTATGCTCTTCTACAGTTTCACCCTAAATCTCGCAAACGATCCACAATTGATAAAAATTCGTTGATGTGATCCTCCATGGTTTGACCACTAACCAGCCTTTTCGATGACATTTGTCTAAGAAGACTCACCTTTGTTGGTATGTTTGACTTTTCGTGATGCTTTTTTCAAGGTATCCCAAACTCTTTTGCAGTTTTCAGTTGCTTAATTAAAACCTTCTGTGATTCTTCCACAGCCAGACCAATAGCAGCTCTTGCCTTACCATCACGAGTCAGCCATTTAGCATCCTGAGCCTCAGGCACAGCACCAACAACAACATCCCACAACTCCCTCTCCAACAGCAGCAACTCCATGTTAAATTTCCACACATGGTAGTTAGTATTAGACAATTTGGGAAATTGTGCACTATTTGCATTCATTTTGAATTTTTCCTTTTTATTTTATCAATTACTTCTTAAAAAAAAAAAAACGATTTTAAAATTCCGCGTGGCTGGGAACCATAACCTGTTATTACGATAGATTTTATTAAGTAATTAAAATAGATGATGAAATACATACAATGCAAATGGCGTATATAACAGAGTCATTACAATCTGACAGTAAGCAGTGATGTCAATAAAGATTTACACATTTACATACAAGCGCTTTTTAAAGCTCAACTCAATTACCTATATAAATATAATATTAACATAAACTTATGACTAGGCTGTTATAATAAACGAAAAAATCTGTTCTTTATAAATGTAGTACAAAACTATTTAGATTTTCAGAAACGTGTAATTAAAATCATTGTCTTTTAGAAATGTTGAGGTTAAGAAGAAGAATAAACGTTTTTTCTAAAAATTATAAACACTTAATTTTTAAATTAGACTAGACTAGTTTCTGCCTTTTTATGGACAGGCCCATCAGTGATTTTCTATTTAAATTGTATTATTATTATTTGTATCTTATAATTGTCAGATTGTCTCTGTATGATAAATTTTTCAACAACCTGCGGCTGTAAGAATCAAACCTGTGATCATCTTACATTACAAACGTAACAATACCAAGTCATGACCGTTAAGCGATTACACCCAATTATGGCCTCGAATCTAATGCAGCTAAATTGCAGTTTTCTTTCCTATTAGCTTTTTCTGTTATTGTATATTATACTTAGAAGTGACAACACTAAAAACACAAATATTCTATTTTTAGATTTTTGTTTATTTTTCTAATCTCCTCCGTCTCTGTTTCACAATGTCTGGTAATAGGGGTGAAATAGTAAATTCAATTTCTCAAATATTAATGAATTTTTTATTATATAATATATTTATACCCAGCAAAAAATAACCTGGATTTGGTAAGCAGTAACTACATCCTTATGCTTCCAAAATAGCGCTTCACCGCCTTGCACACAATAAAGCTATTAGGGAAGGCATTCTGTGGTGCTTCTCAAAATTCATTCTTTGAACCAGTGAATAATGTAGAGTTGGGATTAATCGTTCATTTTGGTGACTCAGTCATTATCGTTCAATTCGAGTCAGTGAACTAGTTCGTTCAAACGTTCTTTTTGTTTTGACCTGTGACTGAACTGCGTGTTGTGAACTGTGTCGTTCATTTGACAATTTACTACGCAAAATTCATGTTTTTTTACTGTACATAGACAAAACTTGTTCTAAAATTGCAACTTTTCTAACAGAAATTTATTTATTTTGTGTATAAAAAACATTTTATTTTTATGATTTTAATTTTTTTTCCCCTAATTTGAAACAATGGTATAACTATTTACAAAAAATTATTGCTCTTGCAAGCAATTTAATTGAATAGGGATGCAATTGTTCTATGACTAAAAGAACTATTGAACGACAACATCGAATATTGGTGAACGAATCATTTCGTTCAATTGAGTGAGTCGTTCAATTGAACTAGTTCGTTCATGAACGACACAACTCTAGAATAATGCTTACAATGAAGCAATAAAGAATGCATACCAAGAAGCATTAAAGTTGTCAACATACAAAATAGCGCTTCATATTGCCTAAGAAGGCATGCATTTATTGCTTCTAAGAGCACAAGTGGGACATCGCGAACAAAAAATCATGCCTTCTGGATTTGCTTTGGAAGCGCTTCGTAATTAAATAATGCCTTCCGGAAGCGCTTCTGGATAAGCACTATTTTTTGCTGGGTTATATCTATAGAAACTACCAAAATGTAAAAAAATATTAATTAGAAGTCGATTGGTAAGCAACACATCGAACTTTTTTTTTTCGAATTCGTCCCATTAGTTTTTGCACAAGACTTTCATGCACTTTTCTGGCTGCCAATTCCATTTAGATTTGAACTCTTCTACAGTTGACATTGTTGTTCCTGTTTTCTTTAAAGTTCCTTTTATAATTGACCAATATTCTTCTATTGAACGTAGTTCTGGACAATTTGGTGGATTGTTTTCTTTTTGTGCAAAGTCGATTTTGTTGTTGTTATACCATGGAATTGTGGCTCTTCCATAATCACAAATGGCTAGGTCAGGCCAAAATAACGGTTTTGTAGTGTGAGGTCATACAAGTGGTAACAGCCACTTGTTTAAACATTCTGGAGCATCACCACGACTACATGCTGTGTAAAAGTCTTGTCCTGCAATGTACCGGAAGTTTGTAAATCAATATGTTCCATTATCCATTATCACGCAATTATATTTTGTTAATAGTTTTTTCGTTGTTTTGTTTTGCATTTCCGTCTGGACATACCTGGGCTTTATAACGCTTGAGTCCATTACGGTTTTTGACATTGTGAACAAAATTTTGCGATTTCTTGATTTTACTCGCGACTGTTCGAGTTGAAATGGTAGGATCCTTTTAAAAGCTTTTATTACCTTTTCCGCTGCTTTTAGATTCCTTTGGCCATCCTCACCCACCCCTTCCCCACTTTCTTTCAATTGACAAGCATTCATTAAAGTTTTTAATAACGTTTCTTACAGTGGAATATGGTAATTTAACAGTTTTTGCTATCAAACGTATGGAAACACTTTTATTTTTATTATATTCGTGCAGAATAAGTTTTCTTCGATTAAGCTCTGAAGCCATTTTTTACAAAGCTATATTAAATTTCAAAAATCTTTTTTATTGAAATAAAATGAGAAGATAATAATAGCCTACTTAAATAATAATTTTTTTTTATTAGTCAAGTAGTTTTGAAAACAAAGATTAAAAATGGTTATATTATAAAATAAAATAAATAAATAAAAATATTCCAACCTTTAAACATAAATTCCTGTTTAAATTATTATTTTTTTTTAAATTCTGCTACTTTTGTATATTACCACTTTACCCTAAAATCTCTCCTTTTTTATAGTCTAATAACAAATGAGTAAGTTGGCAAATAAGTTGGTCCACTAATCACTTTTTAAAATGTGTCTATTGAACAAATTAAAAATATGTGTTTATCAACTAAAGCTTATCGCCCGTGTCCCTATTTTAGAACTTTTTGCAATTAGAACGAATTTGTGAAATCACACGAAATTGAAATTTGGTGTTCTCAAATCCTAAAAGCTTTCGAAAACTCGAATTTTTTTCGAAATTATTATCGAAGTGCCAAACACATATGGTTTTATGGGAAATAAAAAAAATTATGGATGGTAAATTTGCTTTTAAGAAATGCTTCTAACATTGTTGTCAATTTGTTTGAGTGTTTTCTAGAATATCAAAACAAAAATGATTTGTAATTTTTGATAATGGAGTAGTATTTGAACCATATTTGGCCTTATAGGCTTGGTTCTTAAATTTGAAATAAATAAATAAAATAAAAAAAATGTTTTTTTTAAACAGTTTTTTAGAGTATAAACAATACAGCCAAAAATACAATAAAATCAGAAATAAGTAAAAAAAGTTCTAAATTTTTAATATTAAGCACCATTTTTGACCCTAAATTGTAATTTATTAGAAAAAATTGCATTCGTTTTACTTTCGACCAGGCTTTTTTACACGAATTAAAACGAATAAAAAATAGGGAAAAACGTTCTGATTTAATCGCAAGAACACCGAAAAATTCTAACATTTTCACTTTCGCTCAGATTTAAAAGCCGGAACAGGGGTGTATATGATTTTTAGAAAACGAAGTGGAAACCATCAGTTCCAACAGAATTTGACTTAATGCTATTAAAGGCCTTATAAAGTTCAAATTCATCAGTGTCACGAAAGGAAAAGCTATTCTGTCTAGATTTAAAAGCTATAATCTTCCTGCTGGGCATTCGACGATCCATTAACATAATAGTCGTTTTGACAATCAGTTCAAATAACTAAAAGAATTATTACCTATAGCACCCGCATTCATGATCCTATTACAGAATTGTTTAGAACTATGGCAATTGTTAAAATATTCAGCACCTACCCAGCCAGAAAAATACGAACGTCAAAGCATTGGCCCAGTGCTTTCAACGGTGGTATGAGCGTTGGCAGAGCGTTGGATTTCGGAAGATTTAAGTGATTTGCCAACTACAAAAGGATAACACCGGGCAGTGCTTGGCCGTTCCTTTTTTAAAACGTTGGCAATGAGCGCTTTGCCAGTACCAAAACCATAATTTCAAAACGTTGGCAAAGCATTGGTAGATCAACCAATAAAGTGATTTTTTAATGATGAAATAAGTGCTTTGCCAACCCCAAAATGATAACACCGGGCATGGCTTGGCCGTTTCTTTTTTAAAACGTTGGCAAAACACTAGCAATGCGCGCTTTGCCAGTACCAAAATGATAATTTTAAAACGTTGGACCAACTTTTTTAAAGTGCTTTTTTAATGATGAAATAAGTGCTTTGCCAACCCCAAAATGATAACACCGGGCAGGGCTTGGCCGTTTCTTTTTTAAAACGTTGGCAATGCGCCAATAAAGTTGGGAAAGCGTTGTGAACAAGGGCTGAGCCACTGTTTTTATTATGTTAACGGTTGTAAATAAGTACTGACAATGAACTTTTTGCCAATGTTGGGAAAGCGTTCGAAGAAAGTGCTGTGCCAGTGCTTTTTTATTTTTACGGTTGTAAATTTTGTAAATCAAGTACTGGCAAAGCACTTGTTCTTATTTTTACTGTTGTAAATTTTGTTAATTAAGTACTGGCAAAGCACTTTTTACTAACGTAGGCAGAGCGTTGTAAATCAGTGCTTTGCCAGCACTTTATTTGTTGGACTATTTTAAAACAGTGCTCTGCCAGTGCTTGATTTTTCAGACCATTGGCAATTTCTGGCTGGGTAGAAGCCTTCTATGCTCTCTTAAAATATTACGAGCGAAGTTTCTATAATTTCTAAAGATTACCCTTAACTCACTTATGTTTAAGCAAATAATACCTTCAACTTACAAGAAAGCACTGTTGATGGGTTCAATCAGATTGCAATAAAGTTTGGATATGTGTTAGAGGGGACAAAATAAGCGTGGGTGTACTCCAAATATAATTTTTGATATTTTTATTATTTTTTCAAAGAAACGATATATACAAATTTGGTATTAAATTAAATTACTAAGAAGAAAAAATGTAGCAAAATTTATGACTAAAGCTCTTTTTTGTTAAAGCTCTGCACATTCTGGATGCTCTAGCTTTTCTAAAACTTTGGGTTCTGATGAGATCATTAGCCAGATCGAAATACTAGTATCAACCTAGCTAATATGTTTGATTTGCTTTATTTTTGTAAATATACGAAGGTTGAAAGCTCGTTATAAATTAAAAACAACATAAAAAATTATCTCGATGTATACAAAAACAAAAAAACTAATAAAACTTTAAAAAAAAAATATTTTTTTGAGCCAGAGTAAAAACTAAAACATTTCTGGTCTTCAAAGTTAGTAACGTCATGATGTTTGTTAGGAAAAGGCCCTAGCCACGTGTTTGATTACTAAGAAGACAAGAATGGAGCAAAATTGATGACTAGTAGGTTTTTTGTTAAAGCTCTGCCTCTAGCTTTTCTAAAACTTCGGGTTCTGATGAGAACGGCAAAAAGTTGGTTAAAGGCTCAATTCGTAATAAACATATTTTATAAATGAAATAACGCAATAACCTACTAATTTAAGTAACAGTTAATTACATGAAGATTTTACTTTAAAATACTAAGGAATTTTTTTATTTTATTATTTTAGACCCCTTTGCTGATGCAATCAAGGGTGCTGATGATGATGTTCAAGACGGCCTTGTGCATATAAGAATTCAGCAGCGTAATGGTCGCAAAACATTAACAACTGTACAGGGTTTATCTGCAGAATATGACCTAAAAAAAATTGTGCGATCATGTAAAAAGGTAAGTGAATGAAAATCTAAATAAAAATCGCTTTATAATATAATATATGAGCTACTTCAAAAATGTTTGACACTTTGAGGTAAATTATTTTTTTTTTTTTTTTTATTTATTTATTTATTTGCAACGCAATAAGCCACTTAGGCCAAAGTGCATTGTTAATACATTGTACAAATTCATATAAATATTTACAAAATTTCTTATTTTATATGTAAATAGCCGTATATACATAAAAAAATATATCCCTAAAACAGGATTATATAAAAAAAGAAAAAGTGTCTAATGTTTCAAATCGGATGCTTTAAATTTAATTTTTTTGGATATGGCAGAGGCACAAACAACGTCATTATACATCGAGTCCCTATCGATCACAACTTTTAATAATAAGAATTAAAAAATAAAATGATACAACTATGAATTACTTCGAAAGTAAGCTAAAAGCTTTCAAAATTGTTTTTATATGACATGAATAACCTTTTGTGTATATGGTTATCCGATGTTTAAGCATGCTAAATCCATTCGCGTTAATCATTTATGGCGGTTTTAAGTTTAAATCAAATTAAAAATATTAAAATTACAGTTTTTGCTTGGATTTAATTAAAGATACGACATAAAAATTTGTTGCTGTCATATATTAGAACTTAAAAAGAAAACCGCGATTATTTTGGAAAACATAATTGTTTTTTTTTTTGTAGGGTTACTTATTTGCAGGAAATCATTAGTGACTGAACTAACAGTTCGGTCAAAAAAACTGTATTTTGGTATTGGAAACATGTTTGTTGAGCCGATTTAATTCGATTTTGTGTATAAGAAAAAAGCCGAAGTTTTGCTATAAAGTTAAAAGTTCGGCCACCGTACTATTTTCAATTAAGTCGAATTTTCGAATGCCGAACAGTGAATTCATTGCTTAAATGTGGACTTTTCTTTAAATTTGGCACTCAAAATTGCAACTGATAAACATGTTTTTATTCGTCAAATTGTTCCATAAATAATTTCCATAATAAACAAAATTATTAAATTTCGTAAAAAATTTTAAAATGTTCATAAAATGTTTGCATTTAAAATTTTTTAAAAGACTCGGAGGTGCTGTTTACAAAGAAGCTCAGTTGAGGCAATACGCTAATGAATTTTTTTTTTTTAATTTTAATTCATTTTATTGTAATTTTAAAGCCCATGGGGCCAATTTAGCAAAATTACAAAGACAACTTACTAGCTAATGTGCATAATAATAATATATTAAAAACACATAAAAATATAATATAAGAAACCCACTCAGCGATAGTTATTTTATCAATGAATAAAAGTATTTACTTCATATTATAAACTCTGTTAATATCTAAAGTATAGGATCCTCGTGCTCTATTTAAATAGACAATATTTACAAGTCGATGTTTTAATTATAAAAAGTATTGAGAATATTATGAATCTGTGATTTGTGCTTGTTCATAAACAATAAGACGACGCCTCTGCAAAGCTTATGAATTAGAAAATGATTTAAGCGCTCTCGGCAGAGCGTTATATAATTTAGCCACTCTTACAAAATATGCACGATCTAATATCGTAGTTAGCTTTGGTAACAAAATCTGTTTATTCCTATTAGATCTACTAAATCTAAATCGATCTATAAAGCCGGAAGGATAACCGTTCTTAAAGAGAAGAAGATTACGAATCTTGATAAAACTATTAAAACTACATCCCAGAAAGTCTTGCACATAAGAAGATATATGATCACGGTTTCTTAGTGAATAAACATATCTAACAACACGGTGGAAAAGTAACGATAATTTTTTCAAATTAAAACCAGGGGTACCAGTATATACCTCAATACCATAAGTAAAGATAGGCATAACCATAGCATGGGCAATTCTTCTCCTAACTGCTAATGGAATATATAAATTAGTGCAATACAGCTTCCTTAAAACATAGTGAACTCTAGATGATATCGAATTAATTTGGTAAACAAACTTTAGTTCGCTATCAATAACCACACCCAAACAAGACAACCTATCTACAAACTCAATTTCAAAAATAATTGTGAATAGCAGACGCAAAAAAACATAAATTTTAAAAAAATTTGTACCAATTCCACATAAATTCGTGATGTTCGTTTCCCGTTGTTGGTGCGCTGGCATCATCTTGGTATACTTCAAACAGAATAAATTGCACCATTTTTTAAATACTGGTCTTCAAACTCAATTCCATTACACGGCGCAAAAACACTTTGAAAAAACTGCGAATGTTTAAAAATCGGAAAATTTTGGTTTCACTTGTAAACCACCAAACAGCGATATTGAAATGTCTTTTTCAGTTAATTTATCTATCGCTCAAGTCTAGTGAGTCCATTTTGTATTGGTTTGGATCTAAGATAAAAAAATTCTATGAGCAAAAAAATAAATCGAATACAAATTTTTTGTTATTCATTTTATTTATATCGAAAATTTTCGATATAAATAAATAAAATAAATTTTCGATTCAGATTACAAAATAACCCCCAGAACTTTCTTCGTCTTCTTCAATTGAATTCGATTAATGTTATACTAACGCTTTTTTAATGGTTCAAAAAGCATTTTAAAGTTTGTTTTCACGTCGCTTTGGGAACGGTTATAAAACCATCCTCACACCGTAAAGCATGGTTATCATTTGGGTCGTTTTCAAAACGCTTTAAACTTGTAAATCGGAATGTTCTGAAAATGCCTGTAACAATTCGTTTGGTGAAGATGTTTCAACGTAAAACTTAGCATGTTATATCCTTTAAGTGTAGTCAACCTAACACTGTCCTTCGTTCCTCTCAATTCATAAACCTTGAGAAATAAGAGTGGCAATGTGATGTCAATTTCAACAGGTGTCGAACATTTTTGAAGTAGGTCATATGAATTTATTCGTTCTTTTTTATTTGTTAAGAAAAAAACTTATTTTAAATTAATTTTTATTATTTTAGGAATTTGCATGCAATGGCACAGTAATTGAACATCCCGAATACGGAGAAGTTTTACAACTCCAGGGTGATCAACGTGAAAATATTTGCCAATGGTTGACAAAGGCTGGTCTTGCTAAGCCTGATCAATTAAAAGTTCACGGTTTTTAAGCCTCATCAAATCTATGACAACAACTACAACAGCAAACACGCCCGTTTAAAAAGTATAACAACAACAATTATAGTAACATTTATAAAAAAAAATCTAAACAAACTTACAGAGGAAAAGGACGTTTATCGTATTTAAGTTTAATTAAAAAAAAAAATAAAAAAAAAACTACAAATACCAGAGAGAATACAAAAAACACTCTTTTTGCGGTAAACAAATTAAAAAAACATCAGCAGAAATACAAAATAAAACAAAAAACAACCGTGTTACTAAATACAACATCTCATGGTCGTCAGCATCATCATCAGCTAGCAACAACAACATTATCATCAGCTCTACACAATAGTAGCCTTCAAATAAACAGATTCATTTTTTTTTTGTCCTACATTTAAACTTGGAAAACAAATTCCACTTGGAATTAATTTTATTACACGATTTGATTTTATTCATTTGCTAGTAAAAAAAAATATTAAACTTGTTTAAAACATACAACTTAAATTTTAAAAATTAAAAAATATTTAATCATATTTAAAAATAAAATTAATGTAATTGTTAATTATATTTAAATGCAAACTAAAACAAAAAACTGTAATAAAAATATAATAAATGTATTTTATTTAAATTAAATGAAACTGAAGAAAAAACTACCATTTTCACATCCTCCTCCTCCACATCATTAATACAAAACTCTAAAGAGGAAAGAGAAACGCTGCTTGCAAAGCTTTTGAAAAAAAATCGAACAACATTTAAATTTAGGGACACCTTTTTGTAACAACTACTTATCATACACATGTAATTACATAAATTAATATATTTTTTTGTTTGATTAAATTTTTAACAAAATGTTTAATTGCATATTTAAATATTCTCAATATCATCATCATACATTTTCGTTGCAAACATTTTGGAAACATAGAAGAAAGTTGAATTAGTTTCTAAATTAAATCAAATTCCCTACTATTATTGATATTTGTATCATGTAGATTTTGCTTCCCACTTTTAATATATATTTTTTTTTTATTATTAATGATGAAATAGATTTTTTTTTTTTTTTCAAATGAATGTTTGTCTTTTTTTTTTTTGTTAGGATATAAATAAATTAAATTAGTATATGTATCGTAAAACAAACAACAAAAATAAAAATTAAATATTTAAAAAAATATGTAAACGATATATATTATTAATAAAAAATTTAAAAATTCAAAGAGGAAATTGTTTAACTATGCCTAAGAGTTTAGACTAGGGGGGTTACCGCTTTTTAACACGATTTGATAAAAAATAATCGAATTCGTACCATTTGTAATAAAAAATGTTTTCAATTTTTGGTGATTTTTATTTTTAAGAGATTTTAATTTTTCTTCTGATTTTTTTTTTCAAATCTAAAGTTTTTTTTTTTAATTCTTTCTGTTTTTAATTTTTTAAATTTTGGCGTTTTTTATTTTTTAGCTATTATTTTCAATTTTAACGTTTTTTATTTTTATGGCTTTTATTTTATGGCAATTATTTGAAATTTTTTTGTCCAGTTTTAAATGTTTTGCGTTTTTTATTTTAGCGAATTTGTATCTTATTTTTTTTAATTTTGACGATTTATTTTAATTTTTGTTGATTTTCTCTATATTTAAAAATATGTTTAATTTATGATGTCTACTTTTATTATTCAAGTTCAAGATCATTTGTTTTTTGTTAAACATAAAACCGATCAATGTTTATTTATTAATTAAAAATTTCTTCATCAGGTAATTTAACGCAGACTTTATTTACTGACAGGGCTTACATGTTTAATTTCGCGTCATATTTCTTCATTGGTCCTCTGAAGATTTTCGGTAAGGACCTGTCAGTAGATAAAGTCTGCATTAAATTAGCGGATGAAGACATTTTTAATTAATAAATACACATTGCATGGTTTTTTGTTTAACAAAAAAAAAAAACAATAATCTTGCTCACATCATAAATTTATGGTAAAATATATTTTTTGGCAATTCTTTAAATTTTGGTTTTTTTTAATTCATACAGCCCTGTTAATGCTTTTAAATCAGAGCGAAAGTGAAAATTTTAGAATTTTTCGGTGTTCTTGCGAATTAGAAGCCGTAAAAGGGCTGTATCACCCCTGTTACGGCTTTTAAATCAGAGCGAAAGTGAAAATTTTAGAATTTTTCGGTGTTCTTGCGATTAAATCAGAACGTTTTTCCCTTTTTTTTAGGGAAAAATGGTGCTTAATATTTAGGGTCAAAAATGGTGCTTAATATTAAAAATTTAGACCTTTTTTTTACTTATTTCTGATTTTATTGTATTTTTGGTTGTATTGTTTATACACCAAAAAAACATTTTTTTGTTTTGATATTCTAGAAAACACTCAAACAAATTGACAACAATGTTAGAAGCATTTCTTAAAAGCATTTTACTTTCCATATGTTTTTTATTTTCCATAAAACCATATGTTTTTGGCACTTCGATAATAATTTTGAAAAAAAATTCGAGTTTTCGAAAGCTTTTAGGATTTGAGAACACCAAATTTCAATTTCGTGTGATTTCACAAATTCGTTCTAATTGCAAAAAGTTCTAAAGTAGGGACATGGGCGATAGATTTTTTTTATTTTGTCTTCCCAGAAAGTCTGCAAAAATCTAAAATTGCTCAATCAAAAGACTGATCAAATTCATAAGCCTTTAATGCTCACTGTATATTTAAAGATACAGCCATTAAAAACATTCCTACGGCTTTCAGTTTTGAGCTCCTTAATAAAATTAATTTTTGCATATTTAGAATTGCGCCATAAATTAATCATGAAAGTCAAATAAAATTAAAATGTGCGAAAACGCTTTTTTATGATATTGAAAAAAATGCAAACATAATTTCAGAAAGTTTCAAATAAATTTTGTTTGTCCCTATGTCACTTCATTTAATTATTAATCTATAAGTTAGTTTGACATTTTTGTTTTTCGGATATAAAAAGCTTAAAAAAATCGTGGCTTGCAGTTTTTGTTCATTTAGCATTTTACATTATAAATACACATTTTCATTGAAATCGACGCTGTTGAGCATTTAAGGGTTAAATCGAATGAGTAAAAAATGTGTTAAATTCCCAATAATTGATTGAATTCCTAATTGAATTCAATGATTAATAAAATCAAATGAGATAAATTGATTGAATTTCCTACTTGTAGTGTCCTACCCGATTAATCGCCTTCGGCCAAAAATAGACAATCGGACGACTATTACCCAAAACATCTACACCTATTGTAATTCAAAAAATAGCAATTGAAATTTAGAAAACATCAATTGAAATTCAGATTTGAAATTGAGTTTCTGAATTTCAATTAATATTTTCTGAATTTCAAATGATGTTTTCTGAATTTCAATTGATATTTTATGAATTTGAAATCGAAAATCTGAATTTCAATTGATGTTTTCTAAATTTCAAATGGAAATATGCCTGTTCACGTACTCTACCGCATTAACCCAAAAACATTTTCTTACTCGAAATTGTTGATTGGGCTGTTTTGGGATAATCGGATTCGGCCCGAAAAAGTGTCTTCGGCGAATTCCAGCGAATAATTGGCTGTAGCCAAGATATATTGATATAGGTAGTTTCACTAGAACAACAACTACAACAAACAACTACAAACAATACAAAAACAACAGGGTTTTGACATTTTAAAATACTCAAGATACAGTCTTTGTTCTGTCAAAACCATGTAAGAAATATCAAAACCTGGTAAGAGGAAGATAAGCAGTTAGGCTACTAAAACTACCTTATAAATATATCTTGGCTGTAGCAAGAACAGACTACTCCGGACACGGAAATTTTAAGTCTGGCAGCACTCACAAATTTTCTCAAAAATACTGTCAATGGCAACTCTTCAAAATATCGTGTTAGAATGAGACAAAAATATACACAATAGTGTCTTTAATAACCAATACGTAATTCAACATTCTTACCCATTCTCAAAATGTTATTTAAAAAAAATACAGTTTTTATAAACAATTTTGGCAGCTCGTCGTATGAATATTGGTGAGACCTATAGACCATTTCTGGCAAAATTGAGTTAGGAATTGATTATATATGATTAATGTGTCCTCTTTCTAAATCTTTAATCCGTTTTTATATACCTCGTATCAATTAGGAGATATCCAGCCCCATATGTGCTGCGTATCCTTATTTTTACAAATTTCTTAACATTGGTATGGTGTATTGACCACTTTTTGGCCAATGAGTCAAACTTTCTATAGAAAAATAAAAGCATTATTCGTCAATCTTGGTTTGACACATTTGAAATAAGCAACGCATATAAAACAAAAAACAATAAAAAAGTTTAAGCATTGGTTTGCAATATGAAAACCTAGTTTTATAATAGTTAAAAGAAAAAAAAACTTTTGACCTACTTAAAAGAAAAACAATAAAATTGTGATAAAAACGGCTTATAATAAAAAAATCTTTTTTTAAAAAATTGGATACTCAGTGCAGAAAGGCGTAAAATTAACAATATTGTTTATAATAAATGCAGCTATAGATATAGCAAACAAAAAAGAAAACCTATCTTGTAGAAATTTAATAATTTTGTTGTAAACTTTCTTTATCGTTTTTCTCGCAAAAATGTTTTTGGTCGGTGCGGCTCTCCAATAATCAATCGACGAGCTGTCACTTTTGTCGGGTCTGTTTAGTCTGTGGCCGTAGCTAGACCGGACACGAAAATATAAAGTCTGGCAGCACTGACAAATTGTCTCAAAAATACTGCCGATGACAACTCTTCAAAATGTCGTGTTAGAATGAAACAAATATATACACAATACAGTGTCTATAATAACTAATTTAACTATGTGACAGAACGATTTGGATTTATCCGATCAAGGATTGCCACTCCGGCTTTAAGGAAAATTAAATATTCTTTAAAGTCGTTACAACAACAACAACTAATGGGTAAGTCAACGTTCTCTACTTTTCACATAGCAAGTCATTGCATACATCATAGCAAATCATATCATACTAAAAAAAAATAAACTGTAGTTACTTTATAAAATATTACTTACAATTTTCATCTATTTATACTACTGTTCCTATTTTTCACAGATTATACACTGAATCTCCTTGTATTTTGCATTACACATTTTTTACATATATCTGTCTATTTTTAGATTCTTGTGCAGTTTCTTCTGTGTTTTTCTTAAATTTTTGCATTAATATTGCTTATTTTCTATCCCCCATATTGCCTTAATCAGCTGATTCCTATCTGTATATAATCTGTCCTATTATCTATACAAAATGTCAAAGCGGTTACATATTTTAATCACGCATTAATTGGTAACATGCACAAACTACACAGACAGGTTACCAACACACAAAAAAAATCGTTGCTAAGTAATTAGAAGCCTTTCAACTAATAAAGTTTATTAACAAAAGTTATGCGAAAACTAGTAACATTTTACCAAGTTTTTACTTAATTATTGAATAATTTATGTGAAAAACTCTTATTAGTTCAAATACGTTGGCAGCGATTTTTTGTGTGAATGACATATCCCAAAAAAGTAATCTTGAACATTATGGTTTTTTTTACATTATAGTAATTTGCGGAGTGGGTTGAAATAACATCCCCCATATAAATTATATGGAACATTTTTGTATATATCTATCCCTCTCTGTGTATCATTATAATTTTGACATTTCATTTTACTCATTTTCTTACCACCATTTTTGATTCATCTGCTGACTCCTGTCTGTTTAGTTTGTGGCACAGATTATACACAGATTGGAATCAGCTGATGAACGCAATATGGCGGATAGAAAATCATCAAAGTGAAATGCAAAAATTTTAGAAAAACACAAAACAAACTGCACAAAAATCTAAAAAGAGACATAAAAAATGTTTAATACAAAATACATGGAGATTCTCTATAACTATCTCTCTCTTTCCATCAGTGCAATGTCAACAAACCCATACGGTTCAAGATTACTTTTTTGACATATGTCATTGCTAACATATCTGTGGTTTAATCGTTCAAAAACGAATAAATTCATATTATTCAAAGCTATTGAGAATTAAGCTAAGAATTCATTCCATAAAAATAATTGTTCGGTATGAAATTTTATTAAAATTTCATTCATTGTTTTAAATTTGAATTAAAGAATTACACCTCTTCAATCTTTGGTTTTGGCAAAACACGTGTTTAGCATTCAGGTGTGAACGTGGCTTTTGATTGTATTTCTACTATTTCAATCGATCAACTGAGTATTTCAATTGAACTACTCACACTACTTTGAACTACTCGATACTACTCAATACTTTTCAATTGAGTACTCGATACTACTCGAAACTTTTTGATGTGTAATGTTTTAAAAGACTATTTTTGATTGCAGCCCCCCGTTTCTGTATTTAATGCTAGAAATTTTCGCATCGAAAAATGTAACTGTGCCATATAAATGACAGGATGACTCACGTAATATAAATTCTACTCAAAGGCAAATATTTTTTCTAATTGATAAAAAAATTGACATGTGACTCATTCTGTTATAAATATGATAGAGTTGCATTTTCCCATTCGAAAAATTTTCGCATTAGATGCAGAAACATTGTGAAGGTTGCGTATTTTAATTCATATTTACTTTAAGCAAACTTTAAAATAAATTTCTTAAAAAATATATTAAATAATATTTTGTATTTCTTTTCATGGATTTATTTTTTTGCTAATGCTTTATTTGCTATGATTTTTTTTCTTAAAAAAAAAAAGGAATAGCACATTTTGCATTCCTATGGCTAAATACAAAAGAAGTAACAAATACAACTTATTAAGTATAGGGTATTCATTTTTTGGTATTCGACAAACGGAAAAAATTGGTATCGAGTACCTAGTATTCAAATACTCAACGATTCACAACTAAACGACACAAGTCTATTCTCTGCTCAATGTCGCATCGCAGACGTATCGTTTGTTAAAAAGTTTTCATAATTTTTGCAATTAAAAAGGCAATTTATTGAGAAAATAATTGAAATTCTTAAGAGTGCATACCATAAGTGATATAAAATATTGATCATTATTTTGAAATGTCAATAAATACAAAGAAAAATACAAAAATCTAGTTTCAGGCAAAGAAAAAAAAAAAACGTGAAGCTTAAGAAAAAAAGCAAAAGAGAAAATTAGATTTGAACAAAAAAATTGCATTGTCGGTGTTTTGCCCATGTTTTGCCTGCAATTTAATTAAAACAAAGGTATTGTCCCTTTCTAACGTATGTCGCAAGCTATGAAAACTGACATTTAATGGTTGATGTGAGTGAAAAGAAAAAAGTGTAAACGAATTGAAAAAGAGTAGAAAAAACGAAACACGGATTTCATTGATACAAAGTGAAACTGAAACACGGATAATAGTTTTTCTTTTTGACAAGTGGCTGTTTAGCGAATGACATTTGAAAAACGAAACATCATTACGAGATAATTATTTTTATAAATAAAAATAAACTACAGCATAATAATAAAAAAGTTTAATTTCATATAAATTTAATAAGTTAAATAATTATATTAAAATTCAATATATTAATTTGTTGTTTGTCTTAAAAAAACTAATTTTGAGTGCATTCAAATTAAAAATCTTTATTTTATTTCTCACCAAACTAATTTTCATTGAGTTTTTAACAAAACAAAATTTAAAGTTTATCTAAAAAATTTTAATTACTCTATAATTAATTAATTAAATAAAAAATATTAATCAAAATTAAATTACTTTTTTGCTTGCAAAATTTTATTATTTTAAACGTCAAAAATTGATTAAAAAAATTAAAATTATTAAAAAAAAATAACAAAAAAATTATAAGAGAAAGGCTGATTGTTATTAAAAAAAAAACAACCAAAAGAGATCACAAGTGAAATTTTGTATTGGCAGTGTTTTGGGTAAAACATTATTAAATTAAAACTTTTATTATTTGAAAAATTATTAATTATATTTAAAGTGTGAGTACATATTTAAATTATTTCTCTTTTTTTTATACATTTTTATGTCTTTGTAGTTTATTTGTACTTATTGAAATTGTATTGAAACTCTTCAAATGCAATCAAATGACAATATTTAAATATGTTATTACCAGATACTGGAAGTACATGCAAATGCATGTTTTTTCCCTTTAGTCTGAGAACAGGGTAAACAAAATATCTTTCCAAATCATTGAATTTGTGTTAAAATGGCATCTATTCGTTAGTGCATAGTTTTGTATATTTTGCTATAATTTTTTTTTTTAATATTTTTTACTTATTTTTCTTAAAATGCATATTTTTATTGCATTTTTTGCTTTAAATGCCTATTTTTATTGCATTTTTCTCAGTTGTTCGTAATAAAGCCCCATGACAAATAAATGTAATTTTTTTTTTAAATGATTTTAATATATTAAGCAATAGTCATTAAATTAAAAATGGGAAAAATGGAAAATTATTTTTAAGTAAATTTTACTTTTTGCTCAATTTACTAAATAGTTTAAATATTTATATGACAAAATACAATTAAAAATAACTAAAAAGTGTTTACCTTAACACACTGTTGCCAGGTTTGACGATTTATCGTCATTTTGGCGATTTTTAGTACCTAAATTACTAAATGCCGATTTGACGATTTTTGCTTGCAAAATGACGATTTTTTGACAAATGTTTAATATGTCAGCAAAACATGTTTATTTGCTATTATTAAAAAATCACCGGATCTATTTTTGGATTTTTATTATTTCGTTAAAATTAAAAACTATTTTTTATTGAAAGTTTAGCAAAAAAGTTATTTTGTGGATTCATGTTAGGTTTATTTTAATCTAGTTTCTGCACTTAATAAAGGTAAAGACCACTGCAAATGTAGCTAAAGACAAATGAAATTTCACTTGAAAAAAGAACGACTTGCATTTTAGTAAATTCAACTAACATAGTCATTTGTTTTTTACTGTTCAGAAAACTAACTACAATTGTATTATTAATGAGTGGTTCAGTCAGTGTAAAATCGTAATACTGTAAATTAATGTGGTTTGTTTTTTAAATGAACTACAATTGTAGTCAACAATTAAATTTCTTGTACAAATGACTGTTTTTTCACTTAAAAAAAAGATACTGTATTACAACTGAAACAACGACAAATATTTACAGCAGAAGTTCCCTGAGTATGTGCTTACTTTTTTCATGGTTGGCAAACACTACCTTTTCATTACAATGACAGTTGCCTGCCACGGTCACACCAATGCCGTTATGAACGTTTTAAAGCTACGATTCCAATAGTGGCATGTGTCTTTACAGGGTTTATTTCAAAATAATACCCATTAAATTTTGTTATATCAACAAAATAACGTTATAAATCGTCGTTTCGGTATTTTAGCGTAATTTTGACTTTAACTAGTTCAAGATATTTCAAAATCAAACAGGTTAAATAGAAAACTAAAACCGTTTACATAAGAATAAACATGCCTTTAATGGAATCGCTTTTTTAAATTTCCATTCCGCTATTAGTGTTATTGTGATAGCCAATCGTTATTATGAAAAGTTTATTGAATGCCAACCCTGCTTGTTTTAATATTTATATTTTTATAAAGTTTAATTAGTGTAAGATTGAGATAAAAACAAAATATTTTTTAAATTAAAAAAAAAACATCCAAGTTTTTGAGAAACAAACATCGAGTTCGAATATTCTCATTTATAAATCCAAAAAAAAAAAAAATCCGATGCTTAAAAAACAGGCCTAATAATAATATAAATAAAATGTTCCAAAATGGAAAAACATGCAGTAATAAACAATATTTAAATAAAAATAAATAATAATATAAATAATAAATCATTTTTAGCAATATTAAAAACGAACCCAAAATTAAAAATATGAAATAATCAAAAGTTTCGCAATTTATTGTATTAAACTATGTCATCACATGTAATGCAATTTGAAACTTTAATTCGTTAATGGAAGTCCAAATTTAATAATTAAAGAAAATAACATTGTTAAAGAATTTCTAAACTATGTAAAAGAATTTAAGATTTAAAAATTGTGCTGCTGAAGATGGTGTTTACAGAATTATGTAGAAGGAATTAACAGTTAAAGTGGTAAAGTGCTATCGTTATAAAATATCATGATTTTCGAAGTTTAAATTACAGAAAAGTGTAAAAAATCGTATTATATTACACCGATAGTACATGAGCACTTGAAAATTGAATTACATTATTATTCCTTTTTTTTATTAAAACTTATCCCACTTGTAAAAAATATAATGACGATTTGACGATTTTTATTGGAAAATTGAACGATTTTATGCTCAACATACCTGGCAACACTGCCTTAACCTCACTTTGCATATACAACTTAAGAGAACACTTAAATATACCAGAGCAGCTTGGATCCACTTTAGTCTATATGCTCGTTGGTAATTTATTTTTTATTTCTGTTCTGTTGTTTATGTTTTTTATGTTTGTCTTTTTAATAAAATAATAAAAAAATAAGTGCATATTTTTGTAATTTTTAGTTCATATTTTAAGATTTTTTATGCAATAAATATAAATTTTTGAGCGCATGAAGTTCCGTCCCTGGTTATTGTATATTTTTGCATATTTAACTATAAATGCGCATTTTTGCACATTTCGCTTTAAATGCATATATATTGCATATTTTTACTTATTTTTGCATATTTTTAATAATTTTTTCAGTCTTTTTAAAAATCACTTTTAAGTGATTATATCGCTCATTTACTGCAAGAAAGCCACAAATCAAAAAACATGATTTTTGACTTAATGACGCAGAATTATTCTTTATATCACGTATCATATTGTGTAAAAAAGTCGTTATTTTTTTCTTCAAGGTGGGAGTAAATTGAAAATTTTAAACTCGTTTTCTACGAAATCAAAATTTTTGAGTTATGACGTTATTACAGTATATGAGCGGTATATTAAATAGGACCCAAGCTGCTAAAGCCATTTTAAGTGTTCTCTTCAAATTTATTTGCAAACTGGGTTTAGTGGTTTTTTAAATGCGTATTTTCAATACAAATACAAATACTTATAATTTTGTACTAATTGTGCAAAACTGGTGCAGAGAATACATTAAACCAGGGGTGCCCACGGCCTATGCGCTTGGTACTCAATTGTTTTTGTAAAAACACTTAGCTATAGGCTGTGTGTTTTAATACACATATAGAGCGCTCAGCACTAGCAATACGAAATACACAAACAACTTTGTCTTATTAGTTTTTTTGTCGTTCTTCACTTTATACACGCAAGCGCAAAGCAACAACACTTTCGTATGCTTTGCTGGTAAACATTGAAATATTTTTTCTTTTTTCTTTGTATGTATTGGTTTTTACAACAAAAAATGTTGAATAAAAATTAGTTTTTCTTTAAATGTATTGGTGTTTGCTCTTCCATAAGGAACTTTTGGGCACTCCTGCATTAAACAATACAAATTAACAATGAAAATCCAAATTATTCAAGTTCTAGACCATACTCTATATTTCTTTATTAGGATATTGTCCTAACAAATATTCTATAGAGTTTTTATTTTCAAATTTATTAATTGAACACTTTCAGGAATGTGTTGATAGATCTATTTTGGGAATTTTCTAGGTTCCCATCATCAGAACACGTTTTGAAAGAAGTGACAATCCCAAGCAAACATCAAACATTCATATAAACTAGTTATCCCACTAAATGAGAACTAATATATGAGCTTGAAGTTAAAGATTATCACCATTGATCAAAAATAAATTGAAAACTTGTTCGTTATGTGCAAGCTCTACCTTTGGTAGATATATAATACACGATTTTTGTTTTTACTATCCTTTTTATTTTTACACTTGACATATTTTGAAGAAACAATAAACAAAATAAGTTTAAAAATGTCAACGAAAATAAAAAGATCTGCTTTTTATTTAAAAAAATTTTAATATTTTTTTTTGTATTTGTTAACTAACATAGCCAAATGCAACATAATCAAAACACTGGGAAAATTCAAAAATAACACAGAAAAATAATCATTTTTGAGGTTATGTAAATTTTAAAAGTCTTTATATGAGTAAACCATTTTTATAAAAAACTGTTTTTTTAAAGAAAACTTTTCAGAAAATTCCGTTTTTAACAATGAATTTAGCAAATTTTACGGTTTCTAATATATTGAAGTTTAATTTTTTTTTTTTAAGAGAAACAACACTGGAAATTATTCCTATTAAGTAATGTGTTGTTTTCTTTGGAAAGGCGATAGTGGAGAGATGGAAGGTGGTGAAAGATGAAGGGCTTCAAACATGGCAACATTTTAATTGCGCGAGATGATAAATCTTACAACAGTTGTTGCTCGCCACCTGATGTAGAGTTGGTGAATTTATTGAAGCTTTTTGTTTCATAGCCATGATTCATTATTTTACTTCGGTGGGGTTAAGTGCTATGGGAACACCGAAGGTGGGCGCTGCGATACATATAAGTGATAGAAAACTCATACATATTATTTTTCTAAATTGATGTTGTCGTCACCGGGAATCGAACCCGGGACCATCTGTGTAACAGTCCAACATCATAATTTTAAAATGAATAGTTAGAAAAAACCGGGTATTAGACAACAAAAAAAGTTCATAGTTTGTATGCAATATATTAATTACTTTTTATTACAAAACAAAACATTATTTTTATAAAAAAAAATCTGTAGACTTTTACAAAAGCCCTTATGTCGACTTAAAAAAATTTTTTTAAGAATTTTCACATTAATGCGTTGTACACTAAACCACTTGAGACCGCCTCAAATTACATAATTTATTTTAAAGTTTTGCTTAATTCTGTTACACATAAAAATTGTCATTTATTATATGAGGCGTTTTAACTTCAGCGATTATTTTTTTAATCCAAACTACCTATATAGTAAAAAAATCACAAAAAAAAAAAAAAAATAAACAATTTTTTAGCACATTCCAAATTAAAATTTTTATTGAAAAAAATTCTATAAATTTTCATTGGTTTTTTATGAAATTATGAAAAAATCATAAAAAATCTAATGAACCAATTAAAAATATTAATTAATTTCCATTCAGTTAATGAAATTATTCATTAAATCAATGAATTCGTTTTAATGAAATCGATTCATTAATACTATGAAGGAAAATTCTATTAGTGTATGTATATCGTTTTGATATCGTAACGATATCGCTTGGTCTATTGGAAAAATATTAAAAAAAAAAAATGTCTGTAATTGGTAAACAAAATACAATTTAAGACTTTTTCAGCTGGTACTGGCAAAACAGTTGCCTTACAAACAAAACAGCGTTCCATTGGTACAAAAAATCAAGCACTGGCTAACAGAGGAATTGTAAATAAATTACTAGCAGAACACTTGTATAATACGCTTTATCAGCGTTTTGTCAGTAAAAAACATTGGCAAGAACTGGCTGAGACCACTATGCCATAGCACTGGGAAAAAGTGTTTTCCCAGTGCTATCCAGTCAGAAATTGCGAAAGGCTCAAAAGTCTAACCACTGGCAGAGCATTTATATTATAAAAACTATGGTGCTTTGTTTAAATTTGTAGACAGAAGGTTCCGAGTTCGTTCCCGGTTTCAGTCATACTACATTTTTTGTGCTTTTTTATACTTTTTAATGTATTTTTTTTTATAAAATTGATTTCTTGCTTCTGAAAAAGCTCTTTTAAGACCATTTTTTTTTTTTTCTTATTTTTGGCAAGTTGTTTAAAATTTGTAGACAGAAGGTTCCGAGTTCGTTCCCGGTTTCAGTCATACTACATTTTTTGTGCTTTTTTATACTTTTTAATGTATTTTTTTTATAAAATTGATTTCTTGCTTCTGAAAAAGCTCTTTTAAGACCATTTTTTTTTTTTTTTTCTTATTTTTGGCAAGTTGTTTTCAGCAAAACTTATGCCAGTGCTGACATATCTGAGCAGCCAACTGTTGTCCAGCAGTTATCGTTCTCTTACGTTTTAAGATATAAAGTATTATATGCCTCGTTAGCTCAGTGCTTAGATCTGTTGGCTGCCAATCTGGCGGCTAAGGTTCGAAAATAATAATTATACTTTTTTAAAATTTTATTTTTGAAAATCTATTTTAGACCACCTATTTAATGGTTTTATCAACATTTTGGCAGCGTTGGATATTTTGTTTCCCCAGTGCTTGCTCTAATGATGTTGGCATTTGAGAATTGGTAAAGCACTTGTACCACTTGTTAAAGTGCCTTGCCAGCGGTTATCCGTTTGTCTTTTTCTGACTGGGAAGTTGCTTCGCATAATTTTTGTTCCTGTGATACCGAAGTGAAGCATACCTAGTACAAAACTTTAAGTATGCAATTTTATATATATATGGTTGGTTCTAATATTACGGTCCAATTTCGACACCATTTATGGCAATAAAGTTTTTGCAGACTTTATTATTTCAGCTAGGTGGCTTTAATTCTTTCAATAATATATACTTAATACTTCGAAGTTAGGCAAAAAGGTCTTAAATCAGAAAATGGAGTTGTAATTTTATGACTTATTGCCTAAAGAGCAAATGATTACGATGGGAAGCAGTTGTGCTAGACTTAAGTTATTGATACCAAACGAAAGAAAAAATAAAATTGAGTTAAACCCAATCAAAAACTCAAAATGCATATATTGACTTGATACCTTTTTGCCGAACTTCAAAGAATTATCGAAGGGGCACATTCATTTCTTAATTTTTTTTTGCTGTTTTTAAAAAAAAAAAACGACACAGGGGAATGACTAAAGTAAGTGTGGGGAGCTCATTATGAAAAAAAAACGCGTATAAATATTGTTTGCGAAAAACATGCCATATTTTACGCCGTATATAAAATATTCTTTCAAATTTGAACTATTTGCAAATCAACAATTTGAAAATTTGAATTTCAACGAATATAAAATTTTACAGGGGAATCATGTGTACCTTCAGGAACAGAAAATAATCATTAATAAAAATGTTAATTGATAAAAAAAACTATAAACGTTAATATAAAAAGTAAATCATTTAACCCTCTAACCGGCAAGCCCGCCTCTAGGCGGGGTATTTTTAATTGGCCATAAGTTCGTCAACAAAGTGTTTTATTATAAAAATGTAATCTATATCGATAGAGAACGAAGTTAGCCACATATTTTGCGAAGTAAAGTTTTGTGTACATGTCACGGTTTGGAAGCGAGAAAGCGTTATAGTTAAAGTTTTCGGTAATTTCAAAAAATAAATATTTTGAAATAACCACAATTTTGAAAAGTCCTTAAAACACATTTCTGTTAACATAAAACCATTCATATTCCACACAAAAGAAGATTGAAGCTTAAACTTATAAATGCTCTAAGTTTGGTCCAAGGACATACAGGATTGTAAAAGGATACCTAAAAAGGACATCATCTTAACTTGAAAACGAGTAGACGGATTTTTATGAAATTTGGCAGAAATATTATATTTGGTAACGCTATCAAATCTTCAAAGTTTCGTCAATATATATTAAAGTTAAGGTGCGTTTTCGCTCAATTTCGCGTTTTTCGAAAAACGAAAATCGCCATATCTTTTTATCTAAAAGCACAAAAGGGCTAATTTTTGGACTGTTGTTATATCTTTGTAAGAAGAATAATTTATGCCTTAACTTTTTAAATTTAATAGCTTAGTTTATGAGATAGTCTCTAAACCTATTTTGACCCATATCGCCTAAAATAGGCGACGGAAAAAAATTTCGCTAGAACAAAATATTCTTTATTTCTCGTGCCGAACAAGTGATATAAATTTCAGTCCAAAAAAGCTTATGCCGGTTAGAGGGTTAATATTATTTTTTCATTTGCACTAATTTTATGAAATAATTATGTATACACAATTTTTGTAAGAAAATTATTTAAAAATTATAAGTAAAAGTAATGTTAGGGACGGCCAGGAGAATGACATTTGAACACTTTGGTAGGTAATCTTTGTCAAGAACAAAAGAATTTTTGAAAAAAAAAAATTAGTAACTGCTAATTATCTATAAGCTTTATTGTAAAGTAAATAATAAAGTGGAATATATTTTATTTTTCCCAATTTAACTACACAAGGAGATCAAATTAGCCTGTTATCTCAGAATCAACCATATATATTTTTTTTGCATTTGAAGAGTCCAAACAAAAAAAAAAATAAATTTTATATGTTTAACTTTTATAATATTTAAATATTACACTACGTACATATTTATACTCAATAATTTTTTGTCTACATCAACAATAATTACGCAGTAATAAAAAATTTCAAAAAATATACAATTTTGTGCGTTAACTTTATAATATAAAGTCATACAGTTTTGTGATTTCTTAGAGAATTTTTAAAAATACTTAAGGAGTGAAAAGTCTTGACTTTTCACCCGGCTAAAAAGGCTTCATCATTTATTCCTACGTAGCTGAAAATCTTGTATGTGGAATGGATATTGGTGGTAAGTGTTCATTTCCCTCATTTGAAAAAAATTATGGTCATGACATTCTCCCTCCAAAAACACACACTCCCACACAACCATATCCTTGCTTGCAATACATTATTAAAAAACTTACATCACAAAATTAAAAAAATAATATTGAAATATATTTGAATATTTAATCACATTACTAGTGTACGACCGAACAGTTCGGCCAGAAAATGCATTTGGTCTGTATTCGGTATTTTAAAGCATTATGGACAAATTTGGCGGATGGAAAAATGTTTATTGGGCTGATTAGATGCTATTTTGAGTGTCAAATTTGAAGAAAAGTCTGTAGTTAAGCAATGAATTCACTGTTCGGCCTCAGAAAGTTCGGCCAAATTGAAAATAGTTCGGCGGCCGAACTCTTAACTTTATAGCTAAACTTCGGCTTTTCTCTTAAATTTTATACACAAAATCGAATTAAATAGGTTCAACAAACATGTTTCCAATACCAAAATTTGTCATCATTGCCTCTAGATATCAAAAAACCGACAAAATATAGGTTTTTGGCCGAACTGTTCGGTCGGACACTACATATTACCTACAACCAAATCATTGTTATATAGTATGTATATACAAATTAAAAAAGAAATCACTTTAAGAATGTGGTCTAATTAATAAAGGGTGTTTTTTATAGAGGTATAAATGGAATAAAACAAACATGATTTTTTCATGAAATTTACTTTATTCGAAAGATAATCTTCTGGCATTATAATTTAAATATGACTTCTGGCATATTACCGCCACGGCTGGATCGGACGTAGTCTAATCTGGAGGTCCCATTTTCGATGACTTTTTCCATCATTTGTATCCGTATTGTGGCAATAACGCGGAGAATGTTGTCCTCCAAGTGGTCAATCGTTTCGGAATTACCGGCGTAGACTAGCGACTTCACATAGCCCCACAGAAAATAGTCCAGCGTCGTTAAATCGCACGATATTGGAGGCCAATTCACGGGTCCGAAACGTGAAACTATGCGGTTGAAAAATGTTTCCTTCAATAACCTTGCAATAAACCTTGCTAAGTATTCGTTTGGCTTCAATTTTTGCACGAGTTGGATTTTGTAAGCACGCAAACCAAGAGCTTTCCAATTCCTGTGCAAGACGGCGGATAGACTGATTGGGTTCTTCCTCTACGCTGCGCTCTACAGCAGCAATGACTTCTTCTGTACGCACTGTACAACGTCTCTGTGGATGCATATTATCATTTAGAGTAAACGTGGTGCGAAAACGTTCCATAGTTAATCGAATTAATTGCTCTGAATGGCCGCCAGTTAAAAAGTGTTGCCAACTTAAAGTTCTATACCCTTATAAAAAAACACCCTTTATATGTATACATACAGACTCCTTAAGGTGTTCTCTAACAAAATTCTTATTAAGCCATATCACGATACTAGAGATGATGGATTTTTCAATACCGGTGATTAAATTATCGAATTTTTCAAGTAGCAGTTACTCTAAATGTTGCTCTTTAAATATTTTAAGAGCATCATCCGGTCTTTAGTACATAATTGCATATATTAAGTATGAATGCAAAATCCCGCACTTTTTCATTTCCCGGAAAAGCGGGAAATTTTTCCAAATTCCTGTGATGCCACTCGAAAAAAATTATTAAATTATTCATATTAAATTATATTTTTTGTATACAAAATGTCTTACACGACCTGTTTTTTTTATATAATATTAAGACTCCATTTAAATTTGTGGTTTTTC
Organism: Delia radicum; assembly: GCA_021234595.1. Classification (NCBI taxonomy): domain Eukaryota; kingdom Metazoa; phylum Arthropoda; class Insecta; order Diptera; family Anthomyiidae; genus Delia; species Delia radicum. The sequence continues at coordinate 59,952,920 of CM037853.1, forward strand.
TTAAAATTTTCAGTTTTCTTAAGTCTGAGAGAAATTTATTTAATAACAACAATTTCATAAAATCTTAGAGTTTGACTAAAAAAGATAAGAATGAATAATTTTAAAGGTAGATTCACAATACTAGACTACTCTACGCTGCAGATTGGATTCAAGAAAAAAAGAAATAGAAATATACAACAAATATTTAATTGCAAAAGTGAAAGGAACACTCAATTGAGTCTGACCGAAGAGTTCGCTAAAAAACAGTGTTTTGAAGTAATTTTATAATGTATAAGCCAGCTAGAGCGACTTTAATTGTTTAAATTAAGGTCTAATTCATATGTAGACGGTATAGTTATTACAATTTTTCCTTTTAAAATTCGTTTAAATTGCTAATTGCTGCATTAAATATGTAGAATGTTTAACTTTTTTGTTTGAAAATGTATACTTAAAAATCCTGGGATTGCCGAACCAAATTCCTGGAATTACGGGAACAAAAAATTGCATAGATTAGTAATACATACAATTGTTGGTAAAATTTACTTGTTTTCTCTCAGAATAGTAAAGTCTCTTTCTATAATGTTTAGGTAGCCGGTCACACATGTTGTTTAATGTTTATTTTGTTATTTATGGGATGTGTTAGGAAAACAAATTTACAAAAATTGGGAAAAAATCATCAAACTGGAAAAAAAAAAAAATTTGCAAATTTCTTATTTTTTCTTAATGAAAAACCGTGACCACTGTTTAAAAGAACTGTAATTCACGTTCACTGAGAACGGTGTTACTGAAAAATCACTGGATCGCTCATCTCTACACGACACTGTTTCAAGAACCGATCATTTTTTTCGGAATTGTGCATACAGATTTTTTTTTATTTTAGCCAAATTTGGCTTTGATCGAATAGTCAAAAATAAAATGGCAATTTTTAAATTCAAAAAAAAAACTTTAGCTGATGACTACAACAATCCACTTAAGTCAAGTTTAACTACAAACAAGGCTCCAGAATTTTTTGACCGATTTAAGATAATTGTTTGACTCGCTTTGGAAAATTTAACTTTTGGATATCATAACATTTTTGATTTATAGTTGAAAAATAAAATATAAAGTGAATGTAATTTTTTTTTTACATACTACAGTAAAACCCGGTTAAGACGAACTCCGAGGGACCAAAAAAATTAGTTCGTCTTACATAAATAAAAAATAAAATTAGCATTTCATGCATTCACAATTAAAAATTCAATTAAAATTCTTCATTAAAAAAAAAAAAATCTGTTATTTTTTTCAGAATGACTGAATTAAGGATTTCATTCGTTATAAGTTTTTCTATTACCAACATATGATTGTCAGCTTCTTCGGCACACGATTTTGTTAGAATATATCACTTGACAAATTTTCAACATCGTTAGGATTAACAATTTCCAATATTTCTTCACCTGATAAAGTATGTGACGTCAAAACATTAGCATCTATATCTAGAAAGTCATCCACGGATATGAAATTCATATTAGGTCTATCCCATTAAACGGATAAAGAGTGTACTAAACATGGTAATTTGTATGAAAACGAGTTTTTGGGACTGCTTAAAACAGTTCGTAATAACCGAGGGTTCGTATTAACCGAGTTCGTATTAAAAGATGTATTTTATATAAAAATTGTTGCCAAAACGTCGGGACTTTTAAATTAGTTCGTCTTAAGCGAGTTTTACTGTATTTAAAATTTATTTCTTTTTAGTGGACACAATGCAAAATAACTTCAATCAACAGAAAACGCCATAAAATTAACCGATATTTAGCGACACTTATAAAAGGTGTTCAGTTTTTAAATTAAATTTTTAAGTCTGTTTTTGAATACAAATAACTTTTTAACGTTACATCAACTTAAAATATTTTGTTATTTATGGGATGTATTAGGAAAACAAATTTACAAAAATTGGGAAAAAATCATCAAAATGAAAAAAATCGACAAAAATTAAAAAAAAACTCCAAATTCAAAAAATCGATAAAATTTAAAAAAAAAGAAATCCAAATTTAAAAATATAACAAAATTAAAAAATATCACAATGATTAAAAAAAAATCTGCAACCCGTTTCTTTTTTTTTTTTAACAATTTTTAAGATTTTTCCAAATTTAGATTTTTTTTTTAACTTTGGGATTTTGTTTGATTTGGAGTTTTTTCTTCAAATTTTTGTCTTTTTTCAAATATTAGCGATTTTTAATTTTGACGACTATTTTTAATTTTTTTAATTTTTTTCTATTTCGGCGATTTCTTAAATTTTGACGGATTTTTTTTAAACTTTGTCGATGTAATTGTTATCCGGTGCAAAATTTTTTAAAAAAAAAAATTCAACGCTAGAACTTATCATTTTTATGTATAATAAAAATTCGTTAAAATTTTTATAAACTTCTGTGATATAAAATTATCAAAAACTAAGTAATATATTTTTAGAAAGAAAATGTCCTTTAAATCTAATTTAGTTAAATTAAATTTTTAATTAAAAAGTCCACGGAATCATGGATTATATATAATTAATAAAATATTCAGCGCCAAAAGTTTTGTTTTTAATAGATAAACGATTTTTAAATTTTAAGTTTTCGGTGTAGAAGAAAGTCATGAGAATTTAAGATTTTTATTTTATGTGTCTTTTGAGATAAAGGATGGAAACGAAAAATATTTACCATTTTGAAATGTTAATATTATGAACGCAAAAAACAATAGAAACAAATCTGATATCACAAGAAGACTACTCTAAAGTTTTTGCCCATAATTTTTTTTTACGTTTCGTTGCGAAATGTGGCGAATTTTCGATTTTTCGCTGTAAAACTCAATGTACGATTTTGACACTTATAATTAAATTTTTAAGGATTAGTTTAATTTTAAAAATAACAATTTTTTTTTGGTAATTTTAAGAAAATTCAGACGATTTATGATTAGCACATTTGTTATAAAAATGTTGCATTATTGGTGTTTCAGACCGGCATGGATAATAGATGACCTTTTGGTAAATTTTTACATTATCGAACTTGCCCCATTCCATTATTCTATTACCGTACAGAAAAGTTACGAGCTGTTGCTAGATTATAAGTTAGTTTTCGCACTTTTTAATTAAAGATAGTATACGATTTTATAAACTTTTTTAAATTAACATTTTTCTTTCGAAAATATTGTTTTGCCTCATTTAGCGTTGGGAATCGTCCACATCTTCAATATCGTTGGCAAACATAGATTTCGTGCGACATTAATAAATATGTTTTAATGTAAATACTTTCCACTAGAGATGGGTACGTGATCAGAATTTCGCTAATTCGCGTGATTCACGTGAATCAAAATCTGAATTTACTCACAAGAGCGTGAGTGAGTGGGATTAGTACAAAAGTTCTAGTGAGTGAGTGTGCGTGAATGAAATTTTTATCTCGTGAGCGTGAGTGAGTGTGAATCAAAATACACTCAAGTGTCCATCGCTACTTTCTACACAACTGATACAAAGTAAGCAATGTAAAAAATCAATTTAATTTCCAATTAAATGTCAAAGTTTAGTAACGTCATGATGCTTGTTAGGAAAAGACCCTAACCACGTGCTTGGTTACTAAGAAGACAAGAATGGAGCAAAATTAATGATTAATAGGTTTTTTTGTTAAAGTTCTGCCTATTATGGAGGCTCTAACTTTTCTAAAACTTCGGGTTAGGGTAGCCAGACGTACTTTTTTCAGCAGTACGCGTACTTTTTTTAGTCAATGTACTGTTTTCTGCATAACCCCTAAAAAAGTACGCTAAAGTACTTTTTTTTGCCTTTCGTACTTTTATTTGTGCTTTTTTCCCTGTTTAGTATCTTTAGTAACATTTTTTTTTTTGTGCAGAAAGATTAACACAGTTAGAAGCGCCTTGTTAAAATGTCTTTACAACCTGAACACATTACGACTAACAGAAGTATTTTTTCGTGTTTTTTATATGAGAAGCAAAAAATCGACAGTCTTGACGACTTTTCTTCTTTATATTAATCAATCGTCAGTCGCCAGCATTGTGATGAAACTCTTAATCAAAACAAATCGTAAATATTTTTGAAATTTGTATGTTTATTTTTTCTATACCACTTTCAAATGCGGCAACTGAGTGAATATTCAGTTTAATGTTTACCTTTTGGAGACAGGAAAGAAACAAGCTTTTAATTCAAAATTTAGAGAGTGAACTGACCATTAAAACTAATTTTGAATTTACATGTGTAGAGTTTTTTTTTAATTTTTTAAAAACTGAAAATGCCAAAAATAGAATTGTTAACCACGTTGAAAATAATTATAAATATTTGTAAAATTTTTTAATTATTTAAAAAAGAAATAAAATACAATTATTTAATAATTATATAAACGAACCAAACCGAAATGTACAACACACAAGTGATATTTAGTATTAAACATATTAATATAAACTTGTTCATATTAACTTTGTTTTTAAACACAATTAAAAACCTGACTAATTTTAAGTTAACATTTACGATCTCATTTTTATATTCTTTACTGAATTATATGTTATTTTATGTTATGTTATTTAATGAATTTAAGGACGTTTTCAATAAAAATACAAATGTACTTTTTTTTTAGTAATTGTACTGCTTTTTTTTTCTTTGATGTACTTTTTTTGCCAATTCAATATCTGGCTACCCTACTTTGGGTTCTGATGAGATCTTTAGCCAGATCAAAATACTAGTATCAACCTAGCTAATATGTTTGATTTGCTTTATTTTTGTAAATATACGGAGGTTGAAAGCTCGTTATAAATTTAAAATAATATAAAAATAATCTCGATGTATATAAAAACAAAAAACTAACAAAACTGTAATAAATGTCGGTTTTATTGTCTGTTTAAAGGACATCTCAAAATTATGACTAATTGAAATACCCGAAGACATATTTTTTTAATCTATATGATCTCATTTTTAATAAACGAATACTTTTTTGCATGTCTGAAAATTCTTCTTAAAATTTTTGGCTAAAATAGGATTTAAAACGTTAAATTTTGGCAAAGTTTTATCACAACCAGTCAATTATCGTAGCAGCAAAGTAGTTCTGCAAGTAGTTCCAAATAAACACCTTTTTCTTTTTCATCGATTTACTTACCTTCTTCCTTTCATAAATCTGTTGGGATATATATTAATCCCATTTCAACAAAAAAAAAAAAAAACTGTTAAAAACCATTATCTCCATTTTTATGTTTTTTTGCTGCCAAAAAAATGATAATATTTTAAGGCCTAAAAGGTTAATACTGTAACCAAAATTACACATCAGAGTATTTAAGAAAATTTAAAGTTCATACCTGGGAAAATCCGCATTTGAAAATGCTAAATTTTCTTCCTTTATGTATTTTGAAAATATAAAATTAAGAATTCGTAAAATGAATGCTTTTAAGGGTGTGAGGATAAATGCGTTAGTTAAATACGTTCAATGTTATATACGTTTTTGTTCTAAAATGAAAAAAAAAACAATTAAAATAATAATAAAAAATCAAATTTACTCTAAAACAAATACTATTAATACTTTGTGTTTTCTATTTGTAGTACTAACAAAAAAACAAATGCAATTTTAAAAGATCAACTTATACATAAAAAATTCTCATAATAAAAAGTTTTAATATACAGCTGTTGACAACTAATTAGAAACGATATTTTGTTAAACGAAAATTCTTCATTTATAGGCCGCCTGACGTAACGGTTTCCGTCCGGACCAAGTCTATTTATTTTGGTCTCATTACTCCAGACCACTGGCTTCCACTCACATTCAGTCCAGGCCCAATGTGACGTCGCAAACTCAAGCCGTCGTTTCCGCTGTATTTTTGTTAAAAGCGTTTTTTTTTCTTGCTGCTCTACCATGTAGACCAGCTTCCACTAAACGGCGGGATATAGTGCGTGACGCCACTTGGACATTTTTCAGCTCCCTTATTTCGCGCTGAATTTGTCTGGACGTCTTCCTTGGGTCGGCTCTCGATATATTGACAATTTTTAAGGCCACGCCAGCAGATGTTTTCCTTGGTCTATTTTTTCGGGGAACGTTTGCAAATGTTTTATGATGCTTAAGGTGTTGCAAAGCATCAAAAACCCTTTTTTTTTGGAGCAGTGGCGTTGTCCAGCAATCTCGCTATATGATTTGCCATCATCACGAAGGGCTGATATAGCGCTTCTCTCCTCTGGAGTACAACTTTTACATTTTCCCATATCAAATCTTGAAAAAAATTTTAAAAATATTTATGCTCTAAAAAACACAATAATACTTACCAAAATTTAAATATTTATTAAATTTTCACAATTTTTAATAAGACTTTTTAAAACTTTTTGCTTTAATCAGCGTCACTCACCAAAAATGTGTACGTTTCTAATTAGTTGTCGCAAATAAAAAAAAAAACAAAAAGTAAGCAGGCACTCAAATTTTGAAAAAAGATAACGTTACACATAACGAACTGCACAGCAAAAATTGATTGAATTTAATCATTAATAGAGTAGTAATTAATGTCCGACCGAACAGTTCGGCCAGAAAATGGAGTTGGCCTGTATTCGGTATTTTCAAGCATTATGGACAAATTTGGCGGATGGAAAAATGTTTATTGGACTGATTAGATGATATTTTGAGTGTCAAATTTGAAGAAAAGTCTGTAGTTAAGCAATGAATTCACTGTTCGGCCTCAGAAAGTTCGGCCAAATCGAAAAGAGCTCGGCGGCCGAACTTTTAACTTTATAGCTAAGCTTCGGCTTTTCTCTTAAATTTTATACACAAAATCGAATTAAATCGGCTCAACAAACATATTTCCAATACCAAAATTTGTCATCATTGCCTCTAGATATCAAAAAACCGACAAAATATATTTTTTTTGTCGAACTGTTCGGTCAGACACTAGTCGTAAGGAAATAAGTTATCTTAAAAATTGAAAAAACTGAAAAAAATGGTAAGAGTAGTTTGTTCAGGTGACGTTCCAAGTATTATGAAAAACGTATTTCCAGGAAGGTCAAACATCGGAGCATTTTGATCAAAAAATACACTTTTCTCGTTAATATAGCTCGAACGCCTGATGTCGGAGAGTGAATCGAATGCCAGATTTGCATTCAGCGTACCTTGTACCTTTAGAAAAGTATAATTTAGTTCTAGTGTCGAAACATTTTTCGGCCTGAATCTTTAGGTGTAAAAAGTACTTACATGTACTCACAAGTGCTCCCCACTGCATATTTGTTGAAATGTTAAACAGAATCTTAAAAATAAGTGCGTTTCTAATTAGTTGTCAATAGCTGTAAGTAACTACTTTTGAAATGTTTGAAATTTAGCATACGGACATGGTGTTTTCAATTAAATTTTTATGATATTTCGGAAAGACATGAATGGGAATACCGGCCAACTATAAACAAGCACAAGGGAGTAGATTCCAACGATATATTAATCTTTCATAGATTCATTTTAGATTTCGAGTTATGGATTTTTAAATTAAATTTAAATTTTGAAATATCATGGACGGATATGGTGTTTTCAATTACATTTTTTAAGAAATTTCGGAAAGACATGAATTGGGGGTACCGGCCGGCAGTGAACAAGTACAAGGGATTAGATACCAACGACATATTAATCTTTCCCAGATTCACTAGATTTCGAGTTGTGGATTTTTAAAGAAAATTTAAATTTTAATGTTTCATATACGGATATGGTGTTTTCAATGAAATTTTTAGTACAATTCGGAAAGACGTCAATGGGGTACCTTCTGGCTGTGAATAAGTACGAGAAAGTAGATTCCAACGATATATTAATCTTTCATAGATTCATTCTAGATTTCGAGTTATGGATTTTTAAATTAAATTTAAATTTTGAAATTTCATAGACGGATATGGTGTTTTCAATTACATTTTTTAAGAAATTTCGGAAGGACATGAATTTTAGGTACCAGCCGGTAGTGAACAAGTACAAGGGATTAGATACCAACGACATATTAATCTTTCCCAGATTCACTATAGATTTCGAGTTGTGGATTTTTACAGAAAATTTAAATTTTGAAATTTCTTAGACAGATATGGTGTTTTTATTGTGAAAGGCGTGGTAGAGAAAAATGAGTGTATTTTCTAAAAATCATAACTACATTGTAAATTTTAAATTTTTTCCCTCTTTTTTTGAATAATGTAATATTTGTTATGTTTTTATTTGTTCGATTGCGTCTATATGAAATTTTCTGTGCAATCACCCTACAGGAAATGTCAATAGTGAAAAAGTATTGATTCACTATTGACTGTGTCACCAGTACTACTAACCAAATATTCCCCAGGCAATGTAATTTGCTATAGACATTTAACATGTACGTGTCATTGAAAATCACTAGTGACATTAGAACTATTGACTAGGTAGTGAATAGGTAGTTCTTATGGGACCATATGTAGACATTGGAACCAAAGATTCACTAGTGACTAGGTAGTTCTTATGGCACCATATGTAGACATTAGAAACATAGATTCACTAGTGACTAGGTAGTTCTTATGGGTCCATATGCAGACATTGGACCAAAGATTCACTAGTGACTCGTTAGTTCTTATGGGATCACATGTAGACATAAGAACCATAGATTCACTAGTGACTAATTAGTTCTAATGGGACCATATGTAGACATTGGAACCAAAAATTTACTAGTGAGTTAATAAAGTAAAAATTGTAGACGCTTAGTTGACAATGTCAACAAAATAGTAGACAAAAGTGGAGACTTGGAGACACTTGACCCCAAGCTTCCTGCAGGGCACTGCCCGTGGTATAGATAAACTGATTTCTAATTCCACATGCACTCGCACTACACGTAAGACAGAGCGCTTTAGCCCACTGATCTATCGTCAGGTCGAGTTTTGTTGTGATTAAAACTAGTTTTTATTCAATACACGGTGTTTTTTTTTTTTTTTTTTGTTCTTGCATACATAATCTCAGAAGTACAACTCCAACAACACAACAGTTCTGTTTTTAGAAACTTACCTCACTCTAATGTTCACTGTTTTCCCATATATTGAAAGTGATGCCACATCTATGATATATTCTTTGTATATTCGATAGATGGCGCTTACGTAGTTAGGGAAGAATTGCCAGAGAGCAAAGTTTGATTTTTGTTTGAGTTTGAATTTTAACTTCTTTTTCAGACAATTGCAATTAATACTATAATTAATATGCAGTTTTATTTAATTTTAATTGTGATTTTAATTGAAAATTTTATACAACAAACTTTAAATCAACTGTTATTTTAAGTAATTTTTGGAATTGTTATGCCATTTTTGCCTTTTTGTGAAAATGTTAATTTATTTTTGTGATATATATCAACTTTTTAGTAATTTTAAACTTGCGCCTTATATGTTAAGTTTAAATAAATCTTTAGAGTTACACTGTTTTTCTTTAAAAAAAAGCCATAAGAATCTACCAGTGTTGCTATTTTCAAAATATTCGAGTTTCGAAGAACGACTTGTATAACAAATAATTTTTCTTTATACTCCGTTCTAGTGTCGGTTTTATTGCACCGAAGTAGAACATGTACTTACTAAAACAGCTTCTGAAACTGGCTATAGCTTTTTCATTAGGTCTCTAGCTTTTTCACTAGGGCTTTCATTTTCAGAGGAACATGTTTGATCCCAATTGAATTGGGAACCGATTATAAAAATTATTCTCGGGAGAAGGGTCGGATTCCTACATAATTAATTCGTTAATTTGTTAACAGTTATGTGACAATGATTCAACACAAATTCAACCTTGTCTTGAAATACATTGAAATATTGACTAACATTAAAATTAAAAATTGTCTATCTAATAAAATATATTTCCCAGAGGCTTTTCAAAAGAATTTGATGACATTTTATATAGCGTTCCTTTTTTCTACGTGTCTCTTGGCATTTTTTTAACCAAAGTTATGAAAACTGACAAGTTTTGGGAAATAATCCATATGAAAATGTAATCGGGTTATCGACCTATTTTAACCGGTTATTCGGGCCGAATAATTATTTGAGTCTTAAATTATTTCTTAGGGAATGTTTGAACGGAATGATATACAATCACTTTTTAATTCTGAATTAAATTTTTTGTGAATTATGCTCAAATTGAATGAATTCTTTCGAAACATTGGTTTTTAGAAAAACTTTCAATTTCAATTAATTTTTTTAATTTTGTTTTGTTTACAAAATGCTGTCAAATTGGAATCCAGTTTGCCTGCCAAATTTCATGATGTAAATGATAATAATTTTAAACTGGATTTAACTTTTTTTTACCTAGATTTCGTTTAAGTGTAAACAACGAGAATCAAGCTAAAGAGTTTGCAAGCAGAGAACGAATCCGCTAGGCTCACAGTCGGCACGAATCCGCCGACTAATGCCCAGTTTTTAACTTCGTATTTAAATATGCAATTAGTTAATTGCCATTTAAATTTAAGTTTTATTTTCAGTTTTTCAGTCTTAAATGATAATTGTTATTTATTTGCGACAAAAGTATGGCAGCATCATGAAATGTCAAAAAATTAATGATCATTATTCATAAAACAGCTGTTTAAAGGATAGAAAAAAGCAGAAAATATAAAATATAGAAATAAAAAAAAAAATAAAATATATACATATATATAAATATATATATATAAATAGAAATAAAATATAAATTATAATTAAATTAATAAATTAAAAATGAAGAGAAGTGAAGTGAAAATTTCATCTGAAGTTGAATTTTTATTGGCTGCTGTAGTTTAATTTATTTTTTATTGTTTGTTTTACCACGCGGAAAAAAACAAACTGTCAAAATCATAAGTTATATTTGTATAATTTAAATAGACTTTAAATGCCCAAGATTGGTCACTTAAATGTGATTTAAATTTGTAGTTAAAAACTGTCGTTTGTATTTAAATAGAACTTAAAGTCCAAATGGCATTTAAATATGAAGTGAAAAACTGGGCATAAATCAGCTAATAGCGAATTTAAATTGGAAACATTTTCAGTAGATTTCAGTTTAAAATTCAATTCGAAATCAGAATCGTTTACATTAGCAAATTTCAAAGCTGATTGGATTTCGATTGTACAACAAAAATTTTTTTGTAGGCAAACCTTAAAAAATAACCGTACTGAAAATTTTCCAAAATACATTTTATTCAATGGCGTAACAAAAAATGTATGTACATTATGCAATAAACAATGCAATATTCAAATGCTAATGGAAGTGTTTTTATATAGGGATGATCAGTTAAATGTTTTTCTTGGTCGAAAACAAACAAAAATTGTCGTATTCAGAAAATGCCTTTTTTATTTATTTATTTTTTTATTTTATTAATTAATAATCATATAATTACAAATTATATACTATTAGCCTAACCGAGCACTAGCTACTATGGCTTTCTGAGCGTTGCAACGAAAACAGACCAGTGCCTCTGGTGGGAATCGAACCCACGACTCCTGCACTGATAAGCCAGCACGCTACCAACTAGCCTACCGGGGCGCACAACCTTTTAATTTGTTATTTTTCAGTTTTTCAAATTTATAAAAATGTATATTTTCATTATATTTTATCTCACAAACAGCTGATTAAAGCTGATTTTCTACAAAAAACACTCATTTTCTGCAAATAGGGGCACAGTTCTGTATTTTGTATTTCTGCACAAATAGTTAGATTTCGTAAATCTGTTTAGGAAATCTGTTTAAAATTACAAATTTTAATTAGATTTCTGCCGAAATCTATCGAAATCCTATTTTAAGTGGATTTGAACCCTAATGTAAATTCGTTATAAGCTGACTAATTTAGCTAAATTTAATTTAAAAAAAACTTTTTTTTTTTTTAAATCCACAATTTTTTAACCACTTTCAATCTGTTTTGTGTTACTAGAAAAAGTAAATACTACAACTTTGAAAATGCCACAAAGAAATATATGAAACTATTTTTTTTATTATACAAATAAAACAAATTATTTGAATTACAAAAAAGTGTATTTTGCTTAGAAAAATCATGGACTTTAGTCGACTTTTAGTCGCCGCTTGGATTCTTTTAGTTCAGCCGCCGCCGCCGAAATTGGTTCGGCCAGCCGATATTTAATATCGGCACCTCCATCCCTGTTAAACCGTCTCATAAAGTATATATCGTCACCTAAAATGCAGAAGGCGTAATGAACAATGTTTCCAAACCCGTTTTTATTGATGATTACGATTCATTTGACTGAACTACACGCCTAAAGTTCTACTCTTATATATTTTTGTTTTCGCGCTGCCCCGTAAAATATTAAAGTAGGGTTGGGTGATTATGAAGCGCTGCATCCAACTACATTTTCCCACAAAATTGTTTGGTTCTATGATTAAAAATATCAGTTTTTTTTAACGATATTGGTAAAATATCTGTTGACGTTTTTGCTTCTCCTGTAAAAAAAAGCAAATATGCTAGATACGTCCTTTTACATTTTAGGTGACGATACGCAAACTGGGACCGAAAAAACTGTTAATAGTGGTGTTTTAATGCTTATTTTTCAATATAAATAATTAAAAGTGTGTGTGAATTATGCATTAATAATGCAGAAAACACAATTCGACTTGAAAATTTAATTAAAACAACTTATAAACTCACCAAATTTTAACATTTTCTTGCAAAACTCAAAATCCCAGTTCAGTACCCCGTTTCTGTATCTAATGCAAGAAGTTTTCGCATCGAGACTAATAGGGTCACCCTGCTTTCTACGGGGTGGGTTAAGAAATTATAATGTTGGCTAAATTTTTAGTGCTAAACCTTGCAGATCTTGTAACTATTAAAACTGTGCACAATTTGTGCACGAAGCCGATGTTGTATTTCGGCTGGCGGCGGCTAAACAGGATATCAGTCGGCGGCGGCTAAAAGTCGACTAAAGCCGAACATTTTTCGGCGGCGGCTGAACTAAAAAATAATCGGCGGCGACTAAAGTCGACGATTCTTTGACAAAAATACACATTCTTGTAATTTAATTCTTATTTTTAAAAAAATATGCGAGTATATTAAAAAAATAACAGGAACTAGCATTTGCTTCTAGCATTTAAGTATAGTTATATATTTGTTTTGATTAGATAAATATGGTGCTATGGTGGGGGTTGTGGTGTAATGGTTAGCGCGTTGAACTTTTACACAGAAGGTCCCGGGTTCGATCCCCGGTGCCGGCAACATCAAATTAATATGTATGAGTTTTTTCTTTCCCTCATACGTAACGCAATGTCCACCTTCGGTGTTCCCATAGCAATTAACCCCACCGAAGTAAAATAATGAATCAGGGCTATGAACCAAAAAAGCTTCAATAAGTTCGCCAACTCTCCATCAGGTGGCGAGCAACAACTGTTCTAAGACATCATCTCGCGCAATTACAGTGTTGCCATGTCTGAAGCCCTTCGTCTTTCCCCACCTTTCATCTCTATACTATCCCTTTCCAAAGAAAGCAACACACTAAATATAGGAAGTATTTCATGAGTGTTGCCTCTCTTTAAAAAAAAAAAAAAAAAAATAGTTTTTTATATTTTTTTGCGATATTTTAAAATTTTTAATATTCACTTTTTCTTGCAACGCGAAAAATATAACATAACGGGACTTTTTTTACAGACGCTATGGAATATTTTTGTGTTGCCACATATTGAAAACTTAATGTTACCAGGTGGTTGGCGGTATTTAAAAGATAGAAAATTCTCATAAAATTCACCTTTCGTTTTTAAAAAATTATAAACGCCGTTTTGTAGAAGCAATCAACCAACTTAGCTGATTGAATCGGCTAACATTTCTAGCCGAGATTAGCCGCACAAGTCGGCGGCAGCTCAAGTGCCTGAAAAATAGTCGTCGGCGGCTAAGCCGCGGCTATCAGCCGATCGGCTTCGTTCTCTGTGCACAAATGCATTTTTGTAAAATACACAAGAAAGATAAATAACGTGAATGCAGTGTTTGATTTGCTTTTTGTTTTTGATTAACTTCATATTTTATTGTCTGTGACTCACCCTATGTAAATCAGAACATGGTTGTATCTATCGTGTTTTATCGAACATTTTTTTTTTATTTGAAAGTTACAGAAGAGAGCGATAGACACGGGTTGGTGTAAATTCAATATTATGTAAAAGTTTTTTTTTTTCTTAAGGAATCCATGTTTCGGAGAGACCGTAAAAAAGTGTTGGTTGGTTATTTCGACACTTAAAGTGCCTACAATTGCAACACTGTAATTAAATACTTACAATGGTAGCCCTGTTATCCGTTTCTTTACCACCATGTTTCTCACCAACTTTGAACAAAACGAACGAGAACAATTGATATTAAAAACAGGGCGAAAGTTAAACGGTGACGACGACGTCGACTACTTATTTAATGGTTGAAAGAAAAAATATTTTTCGGAATTTTCATTGTGAAAAAATGATTAAATATTATATACTGCATGAATTTAATAATAATCTATATAAAAACAAGTAAAATCCATAAAGTTTAACAACAATTTAAACAATAAAGGAAAAAACTTTTCCCTAAAAAAGTGAATTGAGGAAAGAAATTTTTTTTTGTGAAAAAAGGTGGTGGTGAATTTGCAAATTGAAGAAGGAACGAAAAAAAGTTATTCACACTAGAGAAGAGTAGGAAAAAAAGAAATACAACTGATACATATGATATGCTACAAAGAATAAAGAAAAAAAAAATTGTGAAAAAAATAATTCAAAGAATTCATAAAATAAATTAAAAACAAAAAGAATAAAATATTAAAAGTCATTGAAAGCAAGTGAAAAGAATAAGAGATAATAGAAAACTTAAAGATTTGGCAAAAACAAGCAAAAAAAAAAAAAAAAACAAAATCTTCAATATTGAACAAAAAAAAAAAAAGGCCAAATAGAAAATGGATATAATAAAGTGAACATAAAAACGAAAAACAAAATTCATAAATTATTTTTATATTTTTTTCAAAAAAAAAAAAAAAATAACATTCATATTTTTTTATTGATTATTGCAAATAAAACGGAAAAGATCAAAAAAAATCTTGATAACTTATTTTCAGTTTTTGGGTACGTACGTCGATCGTACGTACACCCGTCGCGTCGTTCACCTTAAAATCAAAAACCACAATCAACCAGCCAGCCAGCCACTTTTTTCTTCTTAACCACTTGCTATATTGCAGCACCACACACTAACAACATACAAGAGTGGAGTGGAAGAGGTGCAAGAAATAGATCTAAATAGTGAAAATAAGCTCCACCTAAAAAAAGTTGAATAAATTTTTGTCATCACAAGATTTTCTGCAATAACACCTTTTTTTTGAAAAAAAAATTGTGTTTAAAACGAAATATTTAAAAACTTCATCTCGATAAATTCTTCCTTTAAAAAATGGAATATTATATAGGTTTGTAACATTTTGTTTATTTATATTTTCTTTTTATTAAAAATTGTATATCTTTAAGATTCAATTTCTCTTCTCAAGAATTTCAATTGAAATTTGTTTTTGCATTGAAAATAACTCATAATTATTGTGTAATATCGCCCCTTTTGCAAAGGCAAAACAAGAAAAGAAAAAAAAAACATGTGTTCATTCTTCATTTCTCATTTTTCTTTTTTAAATTCACCACACAGTGGTTTAAAACTGATTATTTTCTAAAAAATATTTGTTTTTTTTTTTTAAAATAAACTGACCGATTTTTTTTTATTTTTTTTTTCTATCTGGATTGTACTTTCACCTCACGAAATGCATGAATCTTGGTCCATTGGCTAAGTAGTCTATGCTGAGTCGAATGACGCATTTTTTTTTTTGTCGGACACGTTCACATCCACATTTAAAAATTATGTTAAACTGCACTTTATGGGACTGTCCTAAAAAAAAGTAGGTAGTCCCCTCCAGAATTAAAAAATACATTTTTTTCCTATCTTCGGGTTAACCCCCAGGGCCCAAAAACCCGGTACGCGTAGTAACATATAATTGTGGGTACTAGGGTTCTTTATTTCCCGGACTTTTTCATTTCCCGGGACAGCTGTACATTTTTTCAAATTTTCCGGCATCCCGGAATTTCCCGCTCATTATAAAATATTTAAATTTTTTTTAGTTTGTACTCTAAAAAATCGACTTTTATTATAAAAATAAATGTATTAACCCGAAACACGGCATATTTACCAGTTACTAACACAATAATCGCTAAAAGTTTTATTTAAAAAACTAAAATTAGGAACCCTGAAAAGACTTTTTTGAAATTCTTTCAAGTTACTACAATATCTAGGGATCTAGGGTGACAATTTATGTCGATAGTCAGGCAGCTCTCAGAGCACTGACAAATTACACGGTGCGTTCGCGCCTGGTCGCACGATGTAGGTGTGCTCTGAGGGAGCTCATGGAGGTATTGAGCTCATGGAATGGATTGCAAGGTTTCTAGGGCGTTATGGCCCGCATTGAACGCAGGGGCAACCAAGGTTCTTTTGGGACTGGACAGGGATGGTCTCAGGACCCTTACGGGGTTCTTGACCGGTCATTGTTCTGTCAGGGCTTTCACAAGCAGATGGGACAGGGACATACCGGTCTTTTATAGGTTGTGCGAGGACGTTGAGGAACTGGAGACAGTTGAGCATATAATGTGCCACTGTCCTAGGTTGCAGGGTCTCAGACAGAAACGGCTAGGAGATAGATTTCACGACGAACTTGGGTGTGTCGCTGGATGCAATCCAGTAGATTTGTCTGAGATTTGTCAGGGAAATAGGACGGCTGTTTCTAGTAAGGGGACGATAGGAGTTGGTTCTGGGGAGTATATATCCTTTCTATCTTTCTTTATACATATCTATCTTTCAATCTTTCAATCTATCTATCTGTCTATTTCTATTCTTTCTTACTTTTTCACTGAAGGGATTCACCGTATTGGTCTCCGAGTGGAGATGTGCCCTTGGGCACATAACCCTTCCTAACCTAACCTACTACAATATCCAATAAACCATATTTTCGTACAGTCTTTAAATTGTCGTTGTGTCTTGTTTCGTCTAAAGATTTTTTCTTTTAACCGTTAATGTAGGAAAAATCACTCGGTCTGATATAATTAAAAATTTTTTTTTTTTTCAAAATATTGTAAAATGTCTTTTAAATGCAATTCCGTATCTGTCCGACATTTTTGGGTGCATTTTCAATTTTCATATAAACTTAAAGTGATAATTTTTAAAATTTTTTCATACAAGTTTCAAACAACAAAAATAATTTAATAAGTTAAAAATTTATAAATTGTATTAAATACGTACATACAAAAGATAATTGGAAATTCCTTATTTCCATTTTCTATGCAATTGAAAATGTGGGGTCCAAAAACTTCTGTTTCTAGTCCCACTAGTGTTTTAAAAAGAATAATTTGTCTAGAAAAGTTTTAATTTTTAAAAAATCTAGGGCGAATTCGTATCTATATAATTGGAAATTCCCTATTTCCATTTTCTATTCAATTGAAAATGTAGAATCCATAAACTTCTGTTTCTGGTCCCACTAGTTTTCAACAAATGTCCACAAAAATTTGTCTTGAAAAGTTTTAATTTTTAAACAATCTAGGGCGAATTCGTATCGAATTCGTATCTATCTTTTGATAAAAACAGGCACTACAGAATTTATTGCATAGAATTTTAATTTTCAATAGAATTTTTTTAATATCTGAATTTTAAATTTAAATCAATACAAATCAAAAACTAAATAAAAATTAATTTTACGAAAATAATAATATTTTTTTAATAGATATTTTGCGTAATTTAAATTTTAATTAGTTTTAATATTTTTTTTTTTTTAATTTAAATTTTAATTAGATTTAATAATTTTTTTTAATTTGAATCTGATATTTGCCACAAAATCTGTAAAATCCAGCACGAAATTCCCGGGATTGAAAAAATCAAAAACCCTAGTGGTTACTCTAATGAAAGCAAATTTCCCCAGGATTTAAAAAATTATATTTTTAGGATCCATGATACGTAGCGCCCTCTACACCCGTTGTATATAATAACTATTTCATCAAATAACTATTAAAGTGACGAAACTATATCACGGTGACAAGTATACACTTTGTTTTAAAACGGGGAGAAACGCATTAAAATGGGGCAAACAATTTTTTGCCTTCGGCGGCACTATCTCAAACACTTAAAATTTCTGATTTTTTCAAAAAAAATTACTTCAATACTGTTTTTGAAAACACTTAAAAATACCTCGAAATTACCATAAATTTTTTTTAAAATGGCAAAACGGAAAAACTGCAATCAGCGAAGCCACTAAACTGCCTATCAAATGGAGAAAACCCCTAAGCCTGGACGGAGTCCGGTCACGAAGAAAAACCTTCCTCAGCAAAACCGGGTTTTGTACTGACTGGAGGAGAAAACCCCTAACCCGATTGGAAAAAATTAAATAAGCCATATCAAATTATATATAATTATAAAATCTCATATAATCTGATATATTTATGTATAATTATATCTGAAAAATGGGTATATATATAATTATATTTATTAAATTATATCTAATTATATAAGACAGATATAATTATACATATATTGGACCATATATAATTTTATATAACACCATATAAACATATTTGAATACTCAATACCAGATATAATTATATCGAATTATATATGGTACCATTTATGGTTATATCGATTATCAGACAAAAAACTATGTATGTATTAACTTCAAAATTTTACACTTTAGCATTTTTCAAAGACCAAAATTTGATCACTAGGGCAAGGAATTTCATTCAACTAAATAAGAAAAATATGCGCTAAAATGCAGCTAAACGTAAAACACATATGCACTAAAAACATAAAAAATATGCACTTTAAAGAATTTTTTTTTGCAAAAATCGAATATTAAAAACATAAAAACTATAAAAAAAAATCTTGCGCTTTCCTTTGCTTCAGCACAATTTTAAAATGTAAATATTATGTTGCTATAAAAATGTATCCAAATTTTTAATAAAATAAATGGAAAATATGCCCTAAAAAGTATGCATTAAAAAGTACAAAATATGCAAAAAAAAAATATAAATTTGCAAAATTGTGCGCTTTTGCCAACGTTTGCAAAATATGCAACTACAAATCTATGCCATTTTGTTTTAAATTTGATGATTCGGATAAATGTTTAGTCTATAGTTATCAGTTTTAGAGTATCGAGATTAACCATGCTTTTGCCCTAGTCATCACAAGAGTGAAATCTTCAGCAGAATTTTCCAATTTTAAAATTTTATACACGCATCTATTGCTCTTAGTAAACTTAACAAAAAATATATGCAAACTTTTATAAAACGTCTTATAGTTTAACCCTTAACTGCATGGCGTTACATATATGTAACGAATAATTGGAACCCATGCGACACCTTGTGTATGAATCTAGTTCAAATATTTTTTTTTTCTATTATTATTTGACAATTAAGTTTTAATATTAGAAAATTTAGAAAATCCAGTAGAAACAACATTAAATTAATTAGAAACAGGTTTGAATTCATACAAACTTAAAATTTAAATATCTTTTTATTTTGACCTAACCTATTAAAACGGAGTTTACCCCTGGATTCAAAGCCACAAAATAAATTTTACATGTCCCGGGGTTTTGGTGTGTCATTTTCACATGCTTACTGTGTTATTATTTCATATTTAAATTAACGTCTTATTTTTTTACGAAAATTTTTAAATCAAGTGTGAATCTTATTAAAGTAAATATGATTCTAGTTAAAATAAACTTTTTCGTATTTAAAATAATATTAAACATTATAGATGTTATTTCGGCATTTTAAAAATAAGTTAAAACATATTTAAGCTATAAGTAAAAACATATTCAAGCTGATTTCAAAGCTGTTTCTATTTTTTTTTTTTTTTTTTATGATTTATTAATTCATTTTCTTATTTTGTTTCTACAAATGTTTTCTTGCCTCAGCGTCCTAGGACATTATTGAGGCCAGTTGGTGTAAAATTTAATACAAGAATTAACTAAATTTATGTACTATATCATTTTAGTTAAAAAATAAATATAATGTTTAAATACATTACATTCTTTTTACACTAGAAGCATTCCTAAATTTTGTAACAAATAACTTTTTAAATTTGATTTAAAGATTGAAATTCTTTGAATAGTTTTAATATTTTCTGGCAAGTTATTAAATTCAACTCCACCAATATATTCAATTTTTTGTTTAGTTGTTTCTAATCTGCATCTGTACGTTCTTAAATTTGAGCTATTTCTAGTATTGTACGTAGCCTGGTTTCTCGAAAACTTAATTGTGTTGTGACCAATATTTTGCAATGACTTAAAGACAAATATCAATAATTGCCTTTTGTATAAACCAATAATTAGCAAGATTGTTTTGGTTACGTCTCTATATATAGCGACAATGTCGGGTGTAAAAGTGGAAGATTATGTACCGTTTTTAAAGCTTTATTTTGAATTCTTTGCAACGATATTAGTTCAGTGCTATTTTTACAGCCGTATACTACAACCATATAGTTTAATTGGCTTTGAATTAACGCTTGATATAGCAGCAATTTGGTGTTTACGTTACACTTATTTTTAAACTTACATATATAACAATCCTACTACCGGGAATATTTTCGCCTTCAATTCCCGAATATGCAAGGTCCATGATAAATTACACTGTGAATTAACTCTCAAGTATTTTATTGACTCACTTTCAAATAATTATTCACCATTTACATAAATACTAAATCTTTGTTCATTGTTGCACACATGAGGTCTGAATCGCAGAAATTTGTTTTTTTCAGTGTTTATTGCTAACTTGTTTAATCTTGCAAATTCAAAGACTAGTGCGGCATCTTTTTCCATATATGCTTTTAGAGCTGCATCATATTTGTATGGATAAAATAACGAGATATCATCAGCATACATAAAAACTTTTCCATACAATCCAAGATTTACAATATCGTTTATATAAACTGTAAACAAAAGCGGTCCCAAAACACTACCCTGTGGCACACCATGCTCAACAATACCAAGTAAACTGCGACAACCGTTTATCTCTCCATAATGTTTTCTATTGTATAGATAACTTTTAAAAAGCTTTAGTTCATTTCCTCCTATTCCATAAAACTGAAGCTTTTGGATCATAATATCGTGATCTACAAGATCAAAAGCTTTGGAAAAATCAAAGAATATGCCACCTACTCCATTAAAACCTTCATCTAATCCTTTACAGATATAATTGACGACATTCACAACAGCATTTTCGGTTCCACTGCCCTTTCTAAAGCCATATTGGCAATCATAAATTAATTTATTATTTTCTAGATAGTTTAATAATTGTTGATGAATTATTTTCTCAAATATTTTATCAATTACTGGTAACAAAGCAATAGGTCTATATTTATCCTCTTTGTCGGTGTGTAACTCCTTTGGTATTGGTGTAATTGTAGAAATTTTTAAAATACTGGGATACTCTGAGGTTTGAATAATGCTGTTAAAAATCTTAAGCAAATCTTGCGAGATTTCCTGATTGCATTCAATAAATATTCTTGGTGACAGATTATCATGCCCAGGACTCTTATTTGAGGAAAAATTGGCAATAACTCTGAAGATTTCATCAACAGTTGTGTTATTCAAATGAAAAGTACTGTTTTGATAACATAATGTTCTAAGGTCGTTAAATGTATCTACAGGGGAACTATGGATTTGTTGCTTGATATTTATGGGAACTTGTAGAAAATATTGATTAAAACGTTCACAGTTTGCAGAATCATCAGTTATTAAAATACCATTTGAATCTTTCAAAGTGATTTTGGTTTTAATATTTCGTCCCAAGTCTCATTAAGAAATCTCCAACATTTTTTAGGATCATTTTGAAAATTACTAATGTTATCATAATAGTAATTATTCATAGAGTTTTTACAAGCTATTTTTATAACTTTACTTATCCTCTTCATTCTATTTTGTACATTATTTTTGTAATTAATTTAATGTTGTTTATACTGGATTTTCTAATTAATTACTTTGTAGATACACTTATTAGTTATACTGTGTTCAATAACACTTTGTTTTGATTTGTTTTAGGAAACTTTGATCTGTAAATTTATAGTTTTCAATTTCAATCAAAATAAAACTTTTACTTTAAATAAATAATTTGCGTATAGAAATTGCTGACAAAACTATTGCTTAGAACTCTTCCAACGTTAACCGTCTTAACCGGCAAGTCTGCCTCCAGACGAAATATTTGAAATTAGACATAAGTGCTCCAAATGAGTGTTTTATAATAAGAATCTAAGCAATTTCGAAAGACGACCAAATTGACAAAATATTTTGTGAAGTATTTTTTTTTTGTGCGTGGCACGGTTTCGAAGCGAGAATGCGAAAAAGTTAAAATTTTGTAAAATTTCAAAAAATAAATATTCTGAAATGAACACAAATTTTAAATATCTTGAAAACATATTTATGTCGACTAGAAACTGTTGATAGTAAACACAAAGTAAGATTGAAGTTGAAACTTTAAAAAAAAAGCTCTAACGTTTGTTCAAGGACATACAGGATTCCAAAAGGATACCTGTAAAGGACATCGTCTTTACTTGAAAACTTATGGATGGATTTTTATGAAATTTGGCAGAAAGATTATGTGCAGTAATATTATCAGAGCCTTTAAGTTTAATCAATATATGTGTAAGTTTAGGTGAGTTTTAGCTCAATTTCGAGTTATTCGAAAAACTAAAATCGTCATATCTTTTTAAGTAAAGGCACGAAAATGGTAATTTTTTTAATTTTTACATGGATTGGTTTTTGAGATTCGCTCTAAACCATATCGCCTAAATCAGGCAACGAAAAAAATGTTGGTAGAATAACATATTGTTTATTTTTCGTGCCGAACGAGTGATATAAATTTCATTGCAAAAAAGCTTAGGCCAGTTTGACGGTTAACAAAAAGTGGTGCTTTCTTTGCAAAATTTACAACCATTTATGATATAAGAAAATATTGTTTGGAATGATTTGCCATTTTCGAATGGAGATCTGACAGTACACAGCAAAAACAGTAGCCACCACCAATGGAATTTGCAAATTTAAACATCCACAGATTTTTTATTACAACGATATGACGATGTTAACGATGAAACAACTATACTATCCAAAACTAGCCGCTTTTATAATGTTAATCTTGTAATAAACTGAAATGTTTTTAAA
This sequence comes from Delia radicum, assembly GCA_021234595.1. Lineage (NCBI taxonomy): Eukaryota > Metazoa > Arthropoda > Insecta > Diptera > Anthomyiidae > Delia > Delia radicum. The sequence continues at coordinate 59,975,981 of CM037853.1, forward strand.
TTTCAGATTTATGTGTACAAAATTAATTTCTTTTTAAATAAGCGGTGTTCACTCTCACTTCCCTTGAAGACCTTGCAAATCTTGTAGATCTTGTATAAATGCTGAAGTATGCAAGACCACAACAACAAAATACATGAAATAAAAATATGCTAGACTTCTATTTATATGCAAGACTAAAACCTATTGCATATTCTGGTTTGCAAACTTGCACTACCTAGCATCTGGCTGTTTTGCCGGTCATCAATAATAAATAAAAAGAAAAACTAACAAACATTTATTTGTTGTGTAAAAAAAAATTAAAAATGGCTTTAAAAATTATTGAAAATAAAAAGCACAAACTCAAAATAAGAGAAAAAATACAACTTAAAGGTTTTATTTTATGTCTTCTTTAAAATTAAATTTTTTCAAAATAACAACAACGTTAAAAATTCTCTGCGAACTCTCCAATAATGCCAACTATTTTTAGAAAAAAAAGTCGCAAGATCCTACTTTAAATCACTAGAAAAGCTGTTCTTTTTTTTACCGAAAATAGCTATGTAAGTTGTCAAACTTGTTGTAAATGTGAATACCGCTATAGATTTCTTTTCTTTAATATTACATACGCCCATGTCCCTACTTTAGAACGTTTTGCAATTAGAACGAATTTGTGACATCACACGAAATTGAAATTTGGTGTTCTCAAATCCAAAGAGCTTTCGAAAACTCGAATTTTTTTTCAAAATTATTATCGAAGTGCCAAAAACATTTGGTTTTATGGAAAATAAAAAACATATGGAAAGTAAAATGCTTTTAAGAAATGCTTCTAACATTGTTGTCAATTTGTTTGACTGTTTTCTAGAATATCAAAACAAAAAAATGTTTTTTAAAACAGTTTTTTAGGTGTATAATCAATACAGCCAAAAATACAATAACATCAGAAATAAGTAAAAAAAGTTCTAAATTTTTGATATTAAGCACCATTTTTGACCCTAAGTTGTAATTTATTAGAAAAAAGGGCATTCGTTTTACTTTCGACCAGGCTTTTTTACACGAATTAAAACGAATAAAAAATAGGGAAAAACGTTCTGATTTAATCGCAAGAACACCGAAAAATTCAAAAATTTTCACTTTCGCTCTGATTTAAAAGCCGTAACAGGGGTGATAATTACAAATTCAGAAATTAACTTTCTATGTCTAAAAATGTATTTTTATAAATTATTTAAATTACAAATAAAATTACAAAACAAATTATAATGATGTGAGCAAGATTATTCAAGTTCAAGATCATTTGTTTTTTATTAAACAAAAAACTGTGCAATGTTTATTTATTAATTAAAAAAGTGTGCGCCCCGGTAGACTGGTTGGTAGCGTGGAGGCTTATCAGTGCGGGGGTCGTGGATTCGATTCCCACCAGAGGAATTTGTAATTATATGATTATTAATTAATTAATAATTAAAAAAGTTTTCTATACGCTAATTTAAAGCAGACTTTATCTACTGACAGGTCCTTACATGTTTAATTTCGCGTCACCGAAAATCTTCAGAGAACCCATGTAGAAGCGGTAGAAGATTTATACCCAAATTTTGAAGGAAAAAGATCAACGCTTTACCCATATTGTTTTATTTTCCAGATGAGAAGTAAAAAACAAAATTAAAGGAATTGAACTAATTCAAATCAAAAATAAAACATTTTTAACTAATAAACATTCGCAAAATTGACTTATGGTCCTAATACTATAGTCAGAAAGTGTTGTTGTTTATTTAATAAACAATAACAACACAGTGTATTATGACTAGAGATTCTAGCCAGAGAACGAAGCCGACATTAAATTGTCGCCGGCGGCGGCTAATCAAAAATATACTCGGCGGCGGCTGAAAGTCGACTAAAGCCGAACAATTTTCGGCGGCGGCGGCTAAACGAAAAAAAAACTCGGCGGCGACTAAAAATCGACTAAGCCGATGGTTAAAAAATGTATTATAATTTAATTCACTTATTTATTTGTAATCTAAGCTAATTTTACAAAATTTCATATTTTCCAATATGTGTATCTTTTATGTATAGACTAACAAAATGCTTCTAACATTCCGATAAACCCGTTAGGTTTACTTGAACCTTTACCATTTTTTTTATATAATCTTTTCTTTTCAACAAGTCTTCATAATATGCTATATCGGCAGATTTTGAAATAAATGTATTTACATCAGTAGAAGCATCTGAGAATCATCAGAATCTGATGAAATTGTGGGATAAGCTTGTGTAGTATGAAAAAAGTTTTTTATATTTCTTTGAGCCATTGTAAGATTTGGAAAATTTACTTTTTCTTTTTTTAGTGAAGCGCAATATAACGGCACATTTTGCAAACGCTAGAGAATTCATAATGAAAACCTATGGTTTCCAGATTGGTGGGTACTAAAAGCCGGATGAAGGCGAATGATTCTTAAAATAATATGATTTTTTAGTTACAATGAACTTAGATAAAAAAATATCGGCTATGCTGATATAGTCAGCTCAGCTGATATAGTCGGCTAATATTTTGTAGTCGAAATTAGCCGCTCAGGTCGGCGGCGGCTGGAGTACCTGAAAAGTGATCGGCGGCGGCTTAAGGCTCCATTAGTCTTGCCGTTCCGTGACGTTTTTGTAACGTGCCGTTCCGGATGGCTTTTTTGTGTGGTTAGTTCCGTAACAACATAGCAGCTTTGGCTAAACGACTATAGTAATTGTTTGAGTAGTTGCAAATGTAGTTGTAATATTATTATCATAATGTGTCACAAAACCTTTTTTTTTATGTTATCTTATACAATTTAGCTTATAAAACTAAAAAAAAAATGTTTTTGTATTGGTTGTTTAGTTTTTTTTGATGTGAGAGCAATCAGCTGTTTTTGCTGTCACTTAACGTAGTAGAGAAAATTCTGTTTTTAACAGGTTCGTCCGGCAAGGTTACATTTCAGACAAACTAACACACACTCTCATTTTCATACATCAAAAACAAATCAGCTGATTCGTCACAGAACGTAACGTACAAACTAATTCAGCCTTTAGCCGCGGCTATTAGCCGATCGGCTTCGTTCTCTGATTCTAGCATGTACACGAACAATGTTTATTAGTTAAAAATGCTTTATTTTTGATTTGAATTAGTAAAATTCTTCCAATTTTGTCTTGCTCACATCATAATTTATGATAAAAGATCGAAAAATACACTTTCGGTTTTAATTTTTAAAAATTTAAAAGTAAAACATTTACAAATTATAATTTTTAAAATATATTTGAAAATTAAAATAAAAAAAAAATAACTTTTAATAAGTTCTTAAATCTAAAAACACTATAGACCTGATTTTTAATCACCGGATTTATTTTTTGATTTATTTTATTTCGTTAAAAATTCCATAATATGTCTTTTAATTTAAAAAAAAAAAAAAAAATATTTTAATCTAAATCTAACCCTCGTTCGCTAAATAATGTGAAGGAAAAAAACTGCAAAAACTGCAAATACAGTAATTAAATTAATTTAATTTAATTTATTTCAAAAAAAACCAACCGAGCCCTTCGGGCCATATATAGTTGGTAGACCAACATTAACAATCAACTTCATTATGTCACTTAAAACTATAAAACCTTAAATATCCTATTTTCTAACAATATAAAACAGTTTGTATATAGCAAGTTTAACTTACAAAAATTTAAGAAAAAAGTTTAAAAGAATTATTAAAGAATAAAGAATATGGCATAAACTCACATGACAAAAAGTATTGCAGTTTAGAGAATTTTGAAAATTTTTGGGAATTTTTGAAAATTTTTGGGAATTTTTGAAAATTTTTGCACATCAAATATCATTTACAGAAGCATATTCTACAAGTTTACACTTGAATGTTTTTAAAGATAGATCAAAAGATCTAAGTGGTAAGGGTAAATGGTTCCAACACTTAGCTACACGAACATGAAATGATCGTTCATGAATAATATAATTTCTAATGGGATATAAAAGTTGAGGGTTTCTTTCAGTGTTCAAGAGTATAAAATGTCTATGTACATATTCAGGGCAATTAGAGAGCATGGCTTTATGATAGAATAATAGCAATCGAATTCGAACAAAATTTTTAAAACTGCATCCCAAAAAATCAGAAATATGCCTCGAAACATGATCATATGGCTTCAATTTGTAAACAAAACGTATTATTTTATTAAACAGATTAAAAATTAATTAAATTAATCTAAATCCAAAATGGATTTATTAAGGTGCAGTTAACAACACGGACAATTCTGAAGTAGTTGATCCTAATAGCTTGGACAATTTATTTTCTTTTAATCAAACTGTGAATGGCATTAGTGTTGAGGATAATTCCTTATACGGATGATAATGGTTTTTCGCTTAGGTCAGTAGACAGGATTGAAATGGTTTTAGATTTAAACATGATTAAGTCAAAAGCTGTTGGTTTATGATGGCTTTGCGCTTAAGTTCATTAAGTTGTTGATTCCGTTGATAGGTGATTACATTTTACATCTTGTTAATACTATATTAACAACATGTTGTGAAAATTGCTAAGATTGTTCCTATAGGGAAATTGCTGGTACTGATAATTTAAGACCAATATCTATTTTACCTATTTTGCCGAAAATGGTTGATTACCTCATGCAGGATCAAATGATGGAACAATGTCAATGATAACTTTTGTTAAATGATTGTCAATCCGGCTTTAGATGTAATCATAGTACTACATCGTTGCTTATTGGTCTGACGGACAATATTAGGCAGAAGGTTGCGGACAAGGGGGTTTGTGTTTTATTGTCGTTGGACTTTGCAAAGGCTTTCAAAAGCTTCATATACTTTTTGGTTTTTCTGGCTCAACATGCAAATTAATTTCATCTTATCTATCAGATAGAATGCAATATGTGTTAAGTAATGATACTTGTTCTGGAATGTTTCCTGTTTATATTGGGGTTCCTCAAAGATCTGTACTTGGGCCTCTACTTTTTATTATGGTTATTAATGATTCTTCGATATTTTGTCTCCATTTGCGTTTGCAGATGATGTTCAGATTTTATTTAAAGGTGATATTCAATTCCCCGGTGTCATGCAGAACATGATAGATTATACTGATAATTTACTAGATAATTGTACGTCTTCAAATTATCTTTATGTAAATTCTAGTAAATTTAAATCTATGTTGTTTGGTGATGGTGGTATTCATAACTTTACTATTAATTTAATTGGTAACGCAGTTGAATTTGTGGACAAATTAAAATGGCTTAGTGTGACTCTAGACACCATGTTATGTTTTCAGGATCATTCAGGATGTTTCTAAAGTTAATTTCACTTTGAGAAAATTGTATAGCTTGGTATTTATGCTATTCAAGCTTAAGGTGCTTCATGGGTTAGTTATGTCAATATTTTCATATTTTTTTTAAATAGAAACAACACCTAGGAGATTCTTCCTTTTAATTAATGTGTTGCTTTCTTTGGAAAGGGGATAGTAGAGATGTGAAAGGTGTGGAAAGATGAAGGGCTTCAATTAAGGCCTAACAATTAATCTATAGAGTTTTTTTGTTTTCAAATTTATTAATTGACCACTTTCAGGAATGTGTTGATAGATCTATTTCGGGAATTTTCTAGGTTCCCATCATCAGAACACGTTTTGAAAGAAGTGACAATCCCATGCAAAACATCAATAAACTAGTTTTCTCACTTGAATAATTTTCACTTTCATTGTACAATTAAAGGTCGAAAAAAACATAATTTTTATTTTTAATAAAAATTATATCAAACTTGTAAAAAAAAATTATAAAATGTATTTAAAGTACTGGCATGTCACTGTAGTCATTGTATTCTTGAAAAAGCACTATATTGATTGGTTTGCCAATAACTTGCCAACGTTTTAAAATTCAAATTTTGGTGCTGCCAAAGCGCCCATGTGATTATTTTAAAAGTACATGCTTTATTGTTTGTTTTGCAAGTGCTTTGGCAACTCTGTAAAAAAAGAACGCCCAAGCCACGCCCGGTGTTATCATTTTGTTGCTTTAAATCTTTAGAAATCCAACGCTTTGACAACGCTGGTACCAACAACGTAAGTGCTTTGCAAGTACTTTGACGTTCGTATTTTTCTGGCTGGGAAATTTTACTTTTCACAATTTTGGCATACATTGAACTTTTTTGGTTTTGTTTATTTTGGAAACTTTTTTTCAATTTAATTTTGTTGCTCATTTAAAATTTATCCTTCTTTGAGACATATTTTGTAATACTTGTTCTTTTCATTGGGGTTTTTTTTTTTAATTTTATTACATCGTTTTTATATTGTATTTATTCTCTTTTATTTTATTTTACTTCATTCGTTTTATTTCGTTCATTTTTGCATAGTTTGACATTTTACCCACAATTTTTTCCCGTTTCTTTTGTTTACTCAATTCACGAAAAACTTGCATTTTTAGCTTCTTTTGAAAATTTTATGTATGCTACTAATACTACGACTATTACTAATAACGTTTTTGTTGTTTTCGTCTTCTTTAACCTGCCATATTGTTTAAAATATCAAGCAACCGACCCACAGTGGGAAAGAATGCCAGTCTAGCACACAAAAATTAATTACGTCTACACTACTGGTTCGATCTTAATAAAATTTGTGGGAGGTTAGTCAGGAGGATCACGGCTTCCATAAAAATGTCCTTAAGGTCATGGCGGAAAAACACAGAGCGCCAAAGTATGCAATTTTTGTAAAAAAAAATGTTTGTAGACTTGACACTTTTGTTTTCGTTTATGTATTCCTACTTTTTTCTATTTGTAATCTCGAATAGTTTACAAGGAAATAGCATATCAACATGGGACTATATATTTTACCATTTCAATATTAGTTAACCTCAAAGATACAAATATTTTCCAAAAAAGTATGTACCTTAATTCCCATACTGATTTCTCATAAGTCGTTGCCATTAAAAGAGTTAGGGTTTTTGATATATCTTTTATTAGAGTACTTTAATGATTGTGTAAGTTCATTTTATAACTTTTCGACGCACACGTGCATTTTGGTGCAATTTTGACAATGTACAAATATATTAAGAAGTTGTGTGAAAATGTATGGCTCATGGCATCTGAAACTACATTTATTCCATTATCACTCAAACAAAATTATTGAAATCGGATTGCGGCATGCGATTTTATTGCAATTTTATTAAAAATGTTTTTTTTTCATATTATTTTTAGTATTAAAAAATAAAAATATTTATTCATTTTTATTATTTTTAAGTATACAATATTTTCAATAAAAATGCAATAAAATCACATACCGTAGACCGATTTGGGAAATTTTTTTTGAGTATTACAGTAGAATCTCACCAGTGCTAGTAGCCCAGCTGTTTATCTTCCTCTTACCTGGTTTTGACATTTCTTACATGGTTTTGACATTTCTTTGTACTGTACGCAACAACAAAATGCCTGTTGTTTTGGTATTGTTTGTAGTTGTTTGTTGTAGTTTTTGTTCTAGTAACACTAAATATATAAATTTATCTTGAATCTCACAAATTAGAACTCTCACAAATTAGAACCGTCCAGAAGTTGGAAGTTTTTTATTATTTTGTTTTGTATTTTCACTACAAATTATTTTTTTGCTCATTGAAGTAAAAATAAAACGGGAAATCCCCGAGTTATTCGTGGTGAGTACAATTCGGTGATATGCATGTGAAATTTGATATGCTTGTACAAAATTAAATACCTAATAATAAAAAAAAATTTTAAAGTTTTTCTATGAATTTAATATGTTTAATTAATTAAATATTATTAAATAAAAATTGTTTTGTGTTAAAACAAAGCTTACATAACTAGTTTTATTATAATTTTCTGTAAAAAAATGTCCAGAAATTAGAACTTTTCAAAAATTAGAACTGTACAAAGTGGTTCTAATTTCAGAGATTCTACTGTACTTGAATAAATGTAGTTTCATTAATTACAAAATAAAGCCACAGATATTCACACTATTTTTTAAGTTTTCGTTTGCATTTTGAAAATTGCATCAACATGCAATAAAATCACTTGCACAGTCCGATTTCCATAATTAGTTTTGCCTGTAAATAGAATAAATGTAGTTGTAGATGCATACAATACACAGTGGTATATATCACAATATTTTTTTAAATAAGTTGGCCATTTCCGATTATAATGGAATTTGGAACAGGTATAAATAAGTGTCGTAATATCGAGCTTAAGCTTTGATTTTGAATCTTCCAAACGCTCCGGGGTCGGCAATATGATCACCCAAACTTGGGAACTTGTTGTATATAACATTTTGAGTGCTCGTCATTTTTTTGTTTCTAATCCGATTTTCAAATATTTGCATAAGAAGTAACTTTTGACGATTTTCTGTTAAGGAGTTATAAGCATATCATATAATTGTTTGATATCGTTGGAAATAAAATTACATGTATATTACGACATTTTTAAAAAGAGTCCCATTTAGCACTCTATCACTATTCAATCAATTATTTATTATTAGACATAATCCAAAGATTTTTGGACTTAAATAGTTTTTTAAGTCCACAATGTTAGCCAGAAAATTATGTATATGCTGGAGTATCCGCTACCTAATTGGAGTTGGGCACAATCGTTAAAAGTGTGTTGAAGTTGATATTTGCCTTAAAAATATGGTAGCTTTAGAAGCGGCTGTTGAGAAAAGTATATACAAATCAAATTTTTTTTAACACAACTCGCTTTTATATAAAAAGACATTTTAGAATAGTATGCACACTTTATATGTTCAGAAAGAAAAAAATTATCTGACTGTAAAAGACTGTTGGTGGTTTTTGGGAAAAAAAATCTCAACAAATTTATTTTTTTTTTAATTTCTACTTTAAACGAATGTAGTTTTTGAGTTTAACAGGATATTGCATTAATTTTTTTTTAATTTAGTCAAGAATTTTTTTAGTTAAATAACCAATATTTTAAAAAAGAAATTTGAACGCAAAAAAACTGGACCTGAGTCGGACCAACTTTGGAATTTCTCATTTTTAAATCTGAATATCTCAGGAACTATTAGAGATAACCCACACATGTCAGCATGTTTTTTTGTTAGTCTCTATTACCAAATTACAAATATGCTAAGTTTTTAATAATCGGATTAGAAACAAAAAATGGCGAGCACGCAAAACTTTATATGCAAAAAGTTTCCTATTTTGGGTGGTCATATTGCCGCCTCGGGTTATTTGGAAGGTTCAAAATCGTCATTTTGGGAATGATAAATCGTCATTCCCAACACTCCTTATGTTTCAATAAAAATAAGGAAAGTTTACTCAAAACTTCGTTTGTAATTATTTCACCTGGTTGATACTCTCTATTATTAGTTCCATCGCTTCCGAGTCTTAACAAAAAAACTCCCAGTACTCATTAAATGGAATAGAAATAGAAAAATTACCACCCTATTTTAAAATCTGAAAAATTCTATGGCAAAATGTTTATTTTTATTTATTTCCCGATATTTGGTTTCACAAAATTGAGGCATACAGAAAATGCCATTCAAGAAAATATTTATTAAGAAAAACATTATTTAAAATATTGAAAAATTAACAGTTTTGGATTTTTCTTCCTAAAACCTATAAAAAATCTCTTCGGTGTTCGTGTTTTTAAATAAATGTTTAAATAAAATAAAAATAATCTTTAAAATTTATGATACTTTTTTCATTTTTGGTCAGGAACGTTGTAAAAATAGGGGTTAACGTAGGGGAAAAGTCCCCTTTTGCGGCCTGGCCAAACCAAAGAAGAAAGTGAAGGAAAATGAAAAAATATAAAACCAGTGTTTTTTTTTTATTATTCTTAAATAATTCAGTACAAAAAACAAATTTAATAATTAAATTATTGATAAATAACACTATGCAACAAAAAAAGACTTTTTGAAAAACACAAGATCTTGGCTATATAGGTTCGATTCTACTACCAAAAGGTAGTAAAACCCTATACTCGGTTTGTCCAGATTGGTGACCAATTCCTTTTTATGGGCCTCTAAAGTTTCTGAAAAGCTGTGTGTTTGGGAGTTGACGGTATTTTTTAAGTATTTTTCTAACATTGGATAACATTTATTGACAACACTGTCAATCATTTTTTTTTATATAAGGTTTTATTTGGCAATGCCGTTTATATGGATTCTGACTAATAGAGTTAGTGTTGTTTTATCGTTCAAGAAGAACAAGTCATTTTTTTTATATTACAGTCCACCGCTTATTTTTAATAAATTAAATAAGACACAATTTTTTTGGTTTTATTCAACAACACAAACATTTTTGGTCCTCCGTCACCGAATAAAAAAATAATTGTTAATTTTTGTGGAAATTTCATGGTTATTTAGCTCAAGGCTACAAGGAAGAAACATCTTTACACAACGTATATTAAAGTCCACAAGGGATACGCATATAGACGTCCAGTGTCATCATTTTATGGTTAATCAGCACACAGCTAGAGGGAAGACATATATTCATACACAGCGTCTATAACTTCACCAAGAAGGAGGCACAAGTGTTCGCAATTGAATCGCTTATAGACGCCTAGTGGGTCATTATTTCAGGGTTATTCAGCACACAGCTACAAAAAAAGGAAAAAACAAAAAAAAAAAAAAGAACCACCTTCAGACAACAGCATTTGTTCACAAAAGAAGCGCTTATAAACGTAAGGCATCATATCCATAATTCAACCTGAAGATATAGACGCTAGTAGTTTGTTCTATAAAGTTCTTTAGCAGTGTCAACTAGCAACGTTACAAGTGGTATGATTCTAATTGGAATTTAAGTTGACACAATAAACAATAAAGGCGCCGTGCAGCGTCCGATAGTATAACCACGATCATTTAGTAAAACGGTGATGCCAAGTTGCAAACGTCACCTGTCAGAAAAAATACAACAAGGAAACCATTTTATTTCAGCAAATAGAAAAAACTATACAACGCTTAAAAAGTTAAAAATCATCGAAAATGCAGGAAATTGATAAACTAAAGAAGCAGCGACAATCAATAAGAGCAGCATTGTCACGAATTTATACATTTTGTGTAAATGAAAATGTTGGTGATGATGAAGTGAAAGTTCGTGCTCTGAAAGCTGACGATTTGTTCAAGGAGTTTGAGCAAATTCAGCATAATGTTGAATTTCTAACTAAGGAAGATCATTTACATGAAGAGGAAAAGTATAGATCCGAAGTGGAGCACAAATATTTTGCTATAAAAAGTGTGTATTTACATTTAATGGAAGATTCAGATCGAAATGCGACAATTATCCAAGGCCAAGCAACAACAAATGAATTACCAAATGCTATTCAGGCATTAATAAATCATCAAGGGACAATGAGTACTCTGTTAGAGCGATTCGTTGAGAACAGCCGGTCGGAACAAACATTTTCACCAACTCTGAACAGCCAAGGTACATCTTGTGAATTACGACTTCCGAGAATTCAAATACCGGAATTTGACGGCACTAGTCGTCACTGGATTCGTTTCCGCGATTTATTTGAAGCAATGGTGCATTCAAGAACTAATATTTCAGCAGCAGAAAAACTTGAATATCTACAAACTTTATTGAAAGGTGAAGCTCTTTCGTTGACCAGTCATTTGGCTCTCACAAGCGAAAATTATGACGTTGCTTGGGGTATAATTAAAAAACGTTACGACAATTCCGATAAAGTTAAAAAATCGTATTTTGAATTATTGATTGACCAGCCACGATTAAGAACAACATCATTTAACGAAATTAAACAATTTGTCAACAGCATTAATGAAGGTTACAATGCTTTAAAGGTTCTTAATGAACCTGTAGAACATTGGAATTCGATTTTGCTATACATTTTAGAAAAGAAGCTTGACGATGAAACCGCTACATTGTGGTTTAGAGAAAAGCTGTCAAATTCTACTACATCAACATTTAAGAATTTTTTTGATTTTTTGGAAAAAAGAGTTTTGGAACTTGAAAATACACACAAGGTTGATCCAAGAAAACGTAATCCAGTGCGGACATTTGCAGCAACGGTCCTCACCTGTTCAGTTTGTGCAGAAGATCATCAGTTATTTAATTGCAATCAGTTTAAGCAAATGGACATTGAAAATCGAAGACAAATAGTGCGACAACATAATATTTGTTATAATTGTCTACAACCTAATCATAAGGCATCAGAATGCAAACGATCATCATGTAGAAAATGTGACAAGAGACACAACACCTTATTGCATTTTACAACAAATAGTTCACAGCAAGATCAATCGTTTACCGCAAATGCTACTGAAGCAACGTATGTAAGTGTCAACACAACACAAGAATGTTATGTTTTATTGCCCACTGCAAGAATAATGGTTCGTGATCGATATGGTGTACCACAACCATGTCGTGCTATGTTGGACTCGTGTTCTCAGAGAACACTTATATCTGAAGCATGTGTAGCGCGGCTTCAAAAGGCACGCAGTTATGATAAAAGACCGCTTTTTGGAATTGGCAATGGTAATAGTAACCACACAAGAGGCAAAGTGGATATCCAAATTTATACGCCGGAAGTAATCATCTCAACAAAGGCACTTTGCTTATCAACGTTAACACATCAGAAACTACCAGATCGTGATATAACGGATGAGAGGCTAAATTATTTTGGGAATCTTAGCATGGCAGATCCTGCATATCGCAAACCTGGAAATATTGACATCATCATAGGAGCGGATATTTATTGTGACTGCTTTACAGGAAACAAAATCAAACATCCGAGCGGATTTCCAAATGCCATGCATACAATATTTGGATGGGTAGTTATAGGTAGAACATTAGCGACATCAAAGTCTAACGTTGTATCAGCTATGGTATGTTTGGACCTGGACAAACAACTGCAACGTTTTTGGGAGACTGAAGAGCTACCAGTAAAAAACCCAACATCTTACTACAGAAGAACAAGAAGCAGAAGATCATTATAGGAAACATGTACAACGTAATGAACACGGCCAATACATTGTAAGATTGCCCTTGAAGGACAGCACGGTCAATTTAGGTGAGTCAAAATCAAATGCTTTAAATAGACTTTATGCAATGGAACTCAGATTCAGGAACAATGATTATCTTCGTAATGAATATACACAATTTATGAATACTTATTTGGAGCTAGGCCATATGGAGCCAGCTACGGAAACACGATCCGATAGGGTATGTTTTTTACCACACCATGCAGTCATTAAACCGTCAAGCTCTACAACTAAATTACGTGTTGTCTATGATGCATCATGCAAAACATCTAATGGTTTATCATTGAATGATAATTTATTGGTAGGACCAGTGGTCCACAATGATTTATTTGATATCGTAATTAAATTTAGAAAATATGAAATTGGATTTACGTCCGACATAGAGAAAATGTATCGGCAGGTGCTGGTACACCCAGATGATCAATCATTACAACGCATCATTTGGAGAAATTCGGCTTCTGAGCAACCACGCGAATACAACCTAAAAACGGTCACATATGGAACTTCAGCTGCACCATTTCTGGCAACAAGAACATTACAACAAATTTCCGATGATTATACTAATTTATATCCCAATGCGGCTGAGGCTATTAAACAACATTTTTACGTAGATGATTTTATGTTTTGCGCAACAGATATAAAGCAAGCTGTTGAACTCAAAGATCAGATTTGTCATATTTTATCAAGTTCCGGCTTACATTTGCGTAAATGGTCATCTAATTCAAAACAATTTTTGGAAACAATCAACATTGAGGACAGAGACCAAGCAATGGTTACATACATAGATGAAACTCAAACAGTAAACACTCTTGGTTTATTATGGGACACCAAAAGTGATGCTTTCAAGTATAATGTAAAACTGTTAACTGTTCCTGATCAGCTGACAAAGCGCATGATACTATCAGATATAGCTCGAATATTTGATCCAATGGGATGGCTTTCTCCAGTAGTAGTTTACATGAAAATTTACATGCAGAAACTATGGTTAAGCAGTAAAGGATGGGATGAAGTATTGCCCACACAATTGTACACTCAATGGGTACAATATCGTCAAAAATTAGATGAACTTTCGAAATTGAAAATACAACGGTGGCTACAATTTGCAGATGAAGTTGATGTCGAATTACATGGGTTTTCGGATTCATCTGAATTAGCATATGCGGCTGCTATATACATTAAGGTTAAACATTCAGATGGGACATTCCACACAAATTTGGTTGCAGCGAAGACACGAGTGACACCACTGAAACAAATATCACTTCCTCGGCTTGAATTATGCGCCGCAGCTCTGATGGTGAAACTGATGTCAAAGATTAAACATGCTCTGAATCTGCAGAACGTGTCAGTATATGGTTGGACAGATTCAACTGTCGTTCTTCATTGGATTTCTGATCATCCTCGCCGATGGAAAACTTTCATAGCTAATCGAACTTCTCAAATAATCGACGTGATTCCTGCTCAATATTGGCGACACATCGAATCGCGACAAAATCCGGCTGACTTAGCCACAAGAGGCGTTACACCATCAGACATTATTAACAACAAGTTGTGGTGGTATGGTCCACAGGCACTAATGCAACAATCGAATGATTACAATCCTCTTCTCCCTGCAATTTCAAAGAACATTAACCTAGAAGAACGAAAAGAAATTATTATACACACAACAATTCTCGCTGAAGTGGATATCATCAACAGATATTCTGATTTTACGAAACTGGTTCGTATTACCGCTCAGATACTAAGATTTGTAAACAATTGCCGAAACAAAACTACCAAATTAACTGGAATACTGAATACAACAGAGTTACAACGGGCTCATGATGTTTTAGTAAGGATGGCTCAACGTGCAACATATTATTCTGAAATAAATCTTTTATCAAAAAACACCCAATTGCCTTCGGCAAATAAATTGTCTTCCCTTACGCCCTTTCTTGATAGCAAAGGACTGCTAAGAGTCGGAGGCAGAATAACCAATTCTAATGTCAACTATGACCAAAACCATCCTATAATTTTGGATAAGAACCATGATCTTACAAAATTAATTATAAGCTTTTATCACATCAAATATATGCATGCTGGTCAACGACAATTACAATACATTACCGGATTGAAATATTGGATTCCTTCCTCTTTTCATATCATTAAACAATGCGTCTACAAATGTACGTCATGTATGCGTCAACGCAGCAAACCATTTCAACAGCAAATGGGAAATTTACCTACACATCGTTTAGAACCCGGTTGCGCATTTATGAATACAGGCATAGATTTTGCTGGCCCTATACAAATACGATCATGGAGGGGACGTGGTTCTAAACTTTACAAATGTTGGATTGCCATATTCGTATGTCTAGTCACCAAGGCAATACACATCGAATTGGTGACAGAACTTTCTACATCAGCATTTACCGCATCGCTCAGAAGATTTGTTGCCAGACGTGGTAAACCGAAAAACATTTACACCGACAATGGCACAAATTTTGTTGGATGTAATCAGTATCTAAGGGATTTATACCAATTTCTCAACTCACAAGCCATACAAAATGTTATCGGGAATGAATTAAATGAACAGCAAAT
Source organism: Delia radicum (assembly GCA_021234595.1). Classification (NCBI taxonomy): domain Eukaryota; kingdom Metazoa; phylum Arthropoda; class Insecta; order Diptera; family Anthomyiidae; genus Delia; species Delia radicum. The sequence continues at coordinate 59,991,487 of CM037853.1, forward strand.
TAAGTGGCATTTTTCTCCACCATCAGGGCCACACTTTGGCGGTATATGGGAGGCTGGAGTGAAGTCCATCAAATATCACTTGCGTCGAGTTTTGAAGGAAACATCAACAACTTATGAGGAAATGTCTACAGTCTTATGCCAAATCGAGGCATGCTTAAATTCTCGTCCACTATGCAGTAAATTCGAAGGTGATGTAGATCCATTGACACCTGGCCATTTTATCATCATGCGTCCAATGGCAGCGGCCCCCTGTGAAGATGTAATAAATATTAAGGAGAGTCTCCTGAAACGCTGGCAATATCTTCAAAGATTGGTTCATCAATTTTGGAAAAAATGGTCAATCGAATACGTTTCACAACTACAACAACGTCCTAAGTGGAAGCAAAGATTGGAAAACATCCAAATTGGGGATGTGGTTATAATAAAGGATGATAATACACCACCAACTCAATGGTCAATGGGACGAATATCAGAACTACACCCTGGAGCTGATGGTCTGGTACGAGTGGTTTCAGTGACAACTGCAAAAGGCTCTTTGAGAAGACCAATAGTCAAATTATGCCCACTTTTCCTGGATGTTTGAAAGCGGAGCTTTCAAGGTGGGCCGAGATGTTTGGGAGTTGACGGTATTTTTTAAGTATTTTTCTAACATTGGATAACATTTATTGACAACACTGTCAATCATTTTTTTTATATAAGGTTTTATTTGGCAATGCCGTTTATATGGATTCTGACTAATAGAGTTAGTGTTGTTTTATCGTTCAAGAAGAACAAGTCATTTTTTTTATATTACAGTCCACCGCTTATTTTTAATAAAATTAAATAAGACACAATTTTTTTGGTTTTATTCAACAACACAAACACTGTGGGACCCTCAAAATATGGTATCATTAGTTTTTGCCCTAAATCTTAATAAGACTTGGTGCTACGGCTTAACTATATTTGGCAATAATATGGCTACCAGTCCACTGAACAAATTCTTTCAACATTTTATGCCAAAAAAATATTTTTTTCCTGGAGTTTTTTTGAAAAAACATAGGAAAAAAATATGTTTTTTCACTTTTTCCAGTATTACTTACAGGGACTGTTAAATTTTTCCTAACAATATTTGGCAAAAGTGTAGCCAAGGTAACGCTGAACAACTCTTCTGAACATACCAATACAATCTGAACGTGTTTAGGCACTCTAAACAGCTCATAAAGACCACTCTACACCTTAAAAATTGTCGTTTTTGACTAAAAAAATCCACAAAAAGCCCCCGCAGTTGCCTCTAGATGGATAAAATGTAAGACCGACCCCCATTAATCTTTTATTTGGATTTCTGTTTTTTACAAAAAAAATATTTTTTTTGTACGAACTTATGGTTTTTGTTTTTTAATTTATATTTTATTATTTAAAGTTTTTTTGTACGTGTATATTAGGGATATACGTTTTTAATTTTTTGCAAATATCAAAATTGGCATAGCACAGTCGCATAGGTCATGAAAAACTATGAAGATAAATGTTTTTACTTTTTCGCGAATGTCAAAAAAGTACACGCACCAATCGCGATAAAATTTGGAATTATTATTTTTGAAAACTGCAATCAAAAAATTACAAAATATTGCTATTTAATGTATGCTTTCACTAAAGACGAACCCCAAACTAAAATTTAGGGGGCGGTAAGGTATCCACTACCTCAATACAAATATTTTTGCAAAATTTAAGTATAAATATATTTATTTATTTGTTTTTCTTTAACTTTTTGCACACGTGTTATTCCGATTACTGAAGTTTTTGAATGAATTTTCGAGATAAAACTGTAATTTAAAAAATTATCTAGGTAAAAAATATCGCCCCTCTAAAAAAATTATACCTGATCCAAAACTTTAATTGATAACATGCATATTTAAGGAAAACGCAAATTGTAATGCTATTGTTCGCGATCGCAGGAACGATAAAACTTAAAAATATTGAAATCAGCAGCACAATAAATGTAACAATAACAATTAAAGTAAAAAACAACTTTAACTCGGCTGTGTCGAATCCTTATTCCCCAAATATGTAAAAAAATTAAAAAAAAATTGCAGGGAGTTTTCGGAGGTGTGGGGGGTTGTTGGTAGTCGGTGAGTTATGTTGGGGGCACCTTCCCCACGCGATAAATGTTTACAAAATCATTTATTATGCTTTTTGCACTTAAGTAATACAATTTAATTATTATTTAAATTCATTCTTATATTCACGCCCATAAAAAGGGGCGGGCCAAATAGCATTTTAAAATCCTCTGGGCCTACATGCAGGACTTTGAACTAACTCTGACATAAAAAATGCTTCATTTGTTTAACAAAAATACAAAAAAACGTGTAAAAAAATTGCAATAAAAGTATAGTCTAGCCAAAAACACACATTTTAATGTACACATTGGTCTTTATGAGCTATTTCGAGTGCCTAAACACGTTCAGATTGTGTTGGTATGTTCAGAAGAGTTGTTCGGCGCTACCTTGGCTACACTTTTGCCAAATATTGTTAGGAAAAATTTAACAGTCCCTGTAAGTAATACTGGAAAAAGTGAAAAAAACATATTTTTTTCCTATGTTTTTTCAGAAAAACTCCAGGAAAAAAATATTTTTTTGGCATACAATGTTGAAAGAATTTGTTCAGTGGCCTGTTAGCCACATTATTGCCAAATATAGTTAAGCCGTAGCACCAAGTCTTATTAAGATTTAGGGTAAAAACTAATGATACCATATTTTGAGGGTCCCACTGCTTTTCAGAAACTTTAGAGGCCCATAAAAAGGAATTGGTCACCAATCTTGACAAACCGAGTATAGGGTTTTACTACCTTTTAGTAGTACAATCGAACCTATATAGTCAAGTTCTTGTGTTTTTTTTCACTGGTGCACAGTGTAATTAGTTTTTTTTGTTTTTTTGTTTAAGTTTTTCAACTTCCTTTATCGGCTCTCATTTTTTGGTAGAAACTACAGAAATCTGTAATTGAAAGCTCCCTGCTAACATCTCCATATTCAGTTTTTAAAATTTTTAAAAACTCGTGATTTTTTCAAGGTTTTAATTTTTTAAAAAACTACAAAAACTATGTAACTTTCAAGAGTCATATACTCGAAAGTTGTTTTCGGATTGCGCTGATTCAAAAAACGTTCGATTTTTACGATTGCCCTCTTTTGCACGAATGCGATAAAAAAAAGCATTTAACAAAAGATACATTTTTTATGCAAATGCAATTTTTACATGCATTTACGAAATTGTTCTCCTTTTTCAAAATTTTTTTAGCATGGATAAATCAACAATTAAAATTTTTTTTTATAAAATTTTTGAGTGACGGGAATGTAATCAAAATTTCTCGATTTTTTTTTTTAAACTTATAAATTACAAAAAAATTATTTTTTTTTGTATAATTTAAAAGTTTTATATTTTGTCAATTTTTATAATTTGTATAATTGAAATTTTTATATTTGATACTTAAGCTCAATAATTCGTCACTCATGCCTGCTCCAAATTTAATTGCAATCGGACTACTAATGCCCGTAATTTCAAGCAATAGATACCTACCAGTGCTTAGATACCTACCCGATTTTGTTCGTGTACACGGTAGGCACCAGTAGGTATATATTGCTTGAAATTACGGCCATAAGTAAGAGATGACCGAATTATTTCCACATATTATCATTAAAGGCCTCTAACATAAGATTAAGATATATTTAAAAAACCAAACTCATTTATTGCCAACTACTCATGAGAAATCAGTTTTGGAATAAAGGTACTATTTCGGAAAATATGGGTATCTTTGAGATTAAATAAAATTGCAATGGTAAAAGATATAGGGCCCATGTTAATATACTATTTTCTTCTACACTATTCGAGATTACAAATAGAAAAAAAGTTGAAATATATCAACGAAAACAAAAGTGACACACTTTCCAAATTCTCTGTGGTGCATCCTGTCTTTCTCTACTATGACCTTGAGAACATTTTTGTGGAAGCCGTGATCCTTCTGACCAATCTCCCACAAATTTTATTAAGATCGAAACAGTAGTTTAGCCATAATTAATGTTTGTGTGCTAGAATGGAATTTTTTTCCACTGTGCGACCGACCAACAATTTGATTATATAGTTTTTTTTTTTTAATTTTTGTGGTCGTTTTTGTTTTTTGTTTTCTATAAAACATACATATTTGGTATGTCTTGTCTAGTTTTTCTCATTAGTTTATTTATTTATGGTTTTCTTTTAACGGTTTTCAATCAGCTACTATTGGACAAGTTAAAAAAAAAAGTTGTTTATAATATTTTCTTATGATATTTATTTGTGGCCTGTCCTCCTCCTCTATTACCTTATATAATTTGAATTTTTTTTAATAATCCAAAAAAAGTTGCAGTTATAGGATTTTAGAATATTTATGCAATTTGATCTTAAATGTATGTACATAGGCATCAGTTACGAAAAGTGTGAAACAACAAATTGGTCATACAAAAATCAAGTGCCACGCCCACTTACAGTCAAGGAAAAAGTCTACATACACCCTTTGATTTAGGGGTTTTATAGAGTTTGTGAAGAAAATTGAAAAATATATTTATGTCAATATTTAAGGCATTAATAAAAAAGTTTATTTATGAAATAAAAAAGTAATTATTTTACATAATAAAAACAATAATAACAAAAACATTAAAAATTCATTGGAAAAAAGTCTACATACAGCTACAAAAATTAAACATTATTTCAAAATGTTATGTAAAAAAAATAAAAAAAAATTTAACTTTTAGTATTTGGTCGGTCCACCTTGAGCATCAATAACTGCACTCAAAAAAAATAAGTTAGTAGAAAAGTCAGTAAAACATCGTGTAAATCAGGTATACTATTTTTCAGCAAGTTGTTTGCTAAAATTATGCTTTAAACTAAAATTTTAGTTATACTTAGTTAGTACTTAACTGTTTTGAACTAATGTTTTACTAATGTTTTACTAATCAATTTTGCTAAAAAAAAAAATTGTACTGATTAGCACATCAATAGTGTGAACGACAGAATGAATTAGATGTCAAGATGTAGTAGTGACGAGGAAAATTATACTAAAAAGTACAACTCTAGTAAGACACTTAAAAAAAATCAACCATGGAAGGTTTGTATCTGTTTTTCATACATAAAACAAAATTGTGGATTGAAACAACTTAAATTTTGCGTTTGCACCGGCTTGTGAAAGTAATTGTCTATTAATTAAAAGTAATTGTCTATTAAATAAAATATATAAATTTAAAAAAGATTAAACGTGTATTTGAGTCAAATTGAGTGGTCAAGTTGATAACAAATATACAGCAGGTAGACAGACTAAAGCGAAAGACATACATCATAGGTAAATTTTTATGTTTTTGCGAATTTACATTTTGTTATGTTTTCGGTTCGTTTCTATAATTCTCTGCTGCATTAGCGTTCCTTTAAAAGAGCATCATTTAGACAACTAATGATGTAAGTAGTTGAAAGATAAATTATTTTAAAAAGAATCACAAAAATATGTTTTATGATTTTCAGGAAAATAAATTAACTAAAGTAAAAATTTTCTACAAATTTTTTGATATTTTTTCAGTCTACTAATATTCAGCAAAAATTTTATTAATGTTTAGCAAGGGTTTTTTAATTTCTAATCCACTAAAGATTTTGCTGACATTAGCAATTTTTTTGCAAGCACTCTCCTGACTCAGCAAAATTTTTTGCTGACGACGGGGCATTGATCTCACCAAATTTTCCGTAATATCGGGTGTTATTTCGGCCCATGCACGAATAATATAAGTTTTTAATGTTTCACGGCTACTAATGTTATATTTTCGTACCGATTTTTCCAAAACGTCCCATATGTGGTCTATAGGGCTTAAGTCTGGAGACTGGGGTGGTGAATTGAGCTGTCTTTTGGCATAGTAGTATAGAAGCCAGTCTCGAACAACGTGTGCAGTATGCTTAGGGTCGTTATCTTGTTGGAAAATCCATTGATTTCCCAGGCCCAAGCTATCAACAGATGGCTGCAGATTACCCTCGACAAAAACCAAAAGACCAACTCCAGATGACGCAATGGCGCCCCAAACCATAACGTTACCACCACCATGTTTGACAGTCGGTATTATATTCTTTGGATCAAGTGGTGTGTTTGGTTTTCGCCAAACTTTTTATCGACCATCACTTCTTAAATGTTATACTTACTTTCGTCGGTAAATATAACACGCTTCCAAAAATCCATATCCTTGTCTAGATGTGCTTTAGCAAACTCAAGGCGAAGTTTACGATTCTTCGCTGAAATTAGTGTTTTTTTGCGTACCACTCTGCTATTAAATCCATTGTCATGTAAAACATTTATTATTGTTCATGGAGGAACAATTATATTGGAACATTTTTCGATGTGTTCCGCCAATTTTGGGGCACTTATTTTCGGATCATGGTTGACTACTTCAATAATACTGCTAACATCGCGTCTCGAAAGCTTCTTAGGTCTGTCAGATCGTGGCTTACTTTCGGTACTATTGGTATTATTATAATTTCTAATGATCGTCTGTACAGTAGCACGACTTAATTTAACTGTCTTAGCAATTTCTCCATAAGATGTAAGGAGTTGCCACGCTGTATGTAGACTTTTTTCCCGCTAATAATTATGTTTTTCCCTAAAAATTTCTATGTTTTATTTTTTTCATATTTTTTTTTTCCTTCAAATAATCTTTATTTTAAATGCCTTAAACATTGATATAAAATGTTTTTCAATTATCGCTACTAATTCACTAGAACTTCAAATCCGTGGGGTGTATGTAGACTTTATTCCTTGACTGTATATTAAAAACTTAATAGTATATTACCAGCTCTTTCAAAATGTTTCTAAGGTTAAGTCTTATGAAGTGGCTTAAATTTTTTCTGGTGAAATTATACATTAATACTACAGTGAGCGAAGGGTGTAGGGCCTGTGGGGAGGACGAGGAGACCTTGGAAGACTATCTCTGTGAATGCCCGGCATTTTCCGGGATCCGGGTCGAAATACTATCCAGTGACCCAATATCCACTTTGGAGGATCTTAGGTGCATTTGATGGAAGAGGTTGAGGAATTTCGTCAGTGCGACGGAGTTCCTGGGGTAGGAATATTACCTGGGACCGATTTTTAGAACGCACAACTAGCCGAAATTCTGGTTTAGGTGTAAGTCCTTAGGAACTTAAGTCGGATTAGGTAAGCATTTCCCTTCTCTAATCTAACAGTGAGCGAAATTCCTGGGCTCAACAATATTTTTCAATTTTATCAAAAACAAGAAAATTTAAAACTGACAAAATAATCCGTATTCGATAAATTAGCAATGATAAAAGTTATTTTTTAATCGATTAATTTTTTTGATAAAAATATGAATAAAAATAAAATTTGAAATTCGAAATTCAAATTTGCGTACTTCCATAAAAACCTTAAACAAAAAAATTAAACAATCCCAGCACAAATAAAACGAATGCATTCTTCATGAATGCATTTTTTAGCACATATTAAAGAATATCCTGGTTTTCCACCAAAAATTGATTTTAAATAGCTTCCAAAATAACTTTAATTTAAAAGCAAACGGCATCAAAATGAGATTTTAATTTAATTTATTTCAAAAAACCAACCGAGCCCTTCGGGCCATATATAGTTGGTAGACTAATGCCCGTAATTTCAAGCCATAGATACCTACCGGTGCTTAGATACCTGCTGGATTTTGTTCGTGTACACGTTATGTATCTAAGCACCGGTAGGTATATATTGCTTGAAATTACGGGCATAAGGTTAGGTAAGGAAGGGTTATGTGACCAAGGGCACATCTCCAATCGGAGACAAATACGGTCCATTGTGAATCCCTTCAGTGAAAAGAAAGATAGATAGGATATATACTCCCCAGAACCAACTCCAATCGTCCCCTTACTAGAAACAGCCGTCCTATTTCCCTGACAAATATCAGCAAATCTACTGGATTGCATCCAGCGACACACCCAAGTTCGTCGTGAAATCTATCTCCTAGCCGTTTCTGTCTGAGACCTGCAACCTAGAACAGTGGCACATTATATGCTCAACTGTCTCCAGTTCCTCAACGTCCTCGCACAACCTGCAAAAGTCCGGTATGTCCCTGTCCCATCTGCTTGTGAAAGCCCTGACAGAACAATGACAAGTCAGGAACCCCGTAAGGGTCCTGAGACCATCCCTAGACTAACATTAACAATCAACTTCATTATGTCACTTAAAACTATAAAACCTTAAATATCCTATTTTCTAACAATATAAAACAGTTTGTATATACCAAGTTTAACTTACAAAAATTTAAGAAAAAAGTTTAAAAGAATTATTAAAGAATAAAGAATATGGCATAAACGCACATGACAAAATGTATTGCAGTTTAGAGAATTTTTGAAAATGTTTTGAAAATTGTTGCACATCAAATATCATTTACAGAAGCATATTCTACAAGTTTACACTTGAATGTTTTTAAAGAAAGACCAAAAGATCTAAGTGGTAAGTGTAAATGGTTCCAACACTTAGCTACACGAACATGAAATGATCATTCATGAATAATATAATTTCTAATGGGATAAAAAAGTTGAGGGTTTCTTTCAGTGTTCAAGAGTATAAAATGTCTATGTACATATTCAGGGCAATTAGAGAGCATGACTTTATGATAGAATAATAACAGTCGAATTCGAACAAAATTATTTAAATTGCATCCCAAAAAATCAGAAATATGCCTTGAAACATGATCGTATGGCTTCAATTTGTAAACAAAACGTATTATTTTATTAAACAGTAAATTACATCTATTGAAGTCATGAACACTACACCCAGAAAAAAACTTATTTTACATACAATACAATTACAGCAATTTTTTTTACGAATTTTCTTATATCTTTAGCTAAACATTAATTCAATGAAAAATTTCCGTTAGTTCTTTCATTCCAGTGAAACTTTATTCATTTGTATAAGTTGTTTAAAATTAAATTTATTATTTCTTAAGTTTTTGTTCTTTTTATGTTTAATGGATAAAAAGAAATACACAAATCCTTTTTGAAGTATCTCATATAAAGAATTAATATTTTATCTGACAACAAACGGATAAAATAAAAAATAATCAGAATCAAGATTTGTTTAAAACAACTCATTACAACTCATTTAAAACTTAAAAAATTTTTCTCTTTTTATTGAAAAATAATATATGAATTCCTTAATTTATAACTTACAATCTGAACATCAAAATTTATATATTTAGAATGTAATATATGTTTTATATTAATTTCATAGAAAAATAAATGAATTACATTTTGGCATTTTTCAAAGAAAAGTAAATGTATTATTTGGAATAAACTTAAATCAAATCCAGCAAAACTTGTATTAGTTCAGCAACTAGTTCTAAAACTTGTTATTTAGTTGTAGAACCAGTACTGGTGTTAGTTTAGCGTTGTAACCCACCGTTCTAGAAGTAATGTTCAACCAGTTCTTAAGCACTAGTTCTCAAAACATTCCACAGGTGTTGCTAAAATGCTCAATAACATTCTCTTGTATGAGTTCTAGAACTAGTTGTGCCATCACTAGTTCTAAGGATGATATTAAAGAACCTGATATAACTCCCCTAGAAGTAATTCTGGAATTAGCAATTTTAGAAGGGGTTCCAAATATTTTCCTGGAAATGAAATAATTAACAAAAAATTTTCGCAAACTTTTTGTTTAATATTACCATTGAAGTTATAAAACACAAATAATTTATTTTAAACTTTTAAATGATCTCTTTTCAATAAAAAAAAAAAGAATTTGAATTCCTTAAGTTTTAATTTGCTATTTGATCATCACAGCTTATATATTACAGATATAATACTTTATTTATTTTACTATTGGAAATATTCTCATTTTCAGGAGCAAACATTAAAGCTCACAATTGTGAGCATGGGTCTTAAAGAGTTAAATACTTAAATTCCATATTGTTTTTTTCCAATGGATATATCTACATTTTAAATGAAACTGAAAACAAACAAAATTACATGAAAATTCCAGCGCGATAAAAACGAAAGAAACACTTTTCTAGTCTGATTTAAAATACATATATGATTACAAGTGGACTATACTTTAGCTTTCTTTCGATTTAGTTATGCGAAATGACACTTATTTTGTTTTTTTTTTTTTTTTTTAGATTTATTCAAAAATGCTTTTTAATACCACAAACCTCTAAAAAGTGGTTTTAAAACTTTAAAATTTAAAGCATGCAGTAAATACATATTTAAATTCATTCACAAGAAGTTATTTTTCATCACTCCCTGAACACTCAAAAATTAATTTATTATACGTACAAAAAATAACATCCACGCAATGATCTTTTATAGAATTAAATCACTCGTTTTGATGAACTGCAAAATAGTCATTTACGAGCACAAACACCTTTTTTTTTTTAAAAAGAGAACCAACACTCAGGAAAATCTTCCTATTAATTAATGTGTTGCTTTCTTTGGAAAGGGGATAGTGGAGAGATGAAAGGTGGTGAAAGATGAAGGGCTTCAAACATGGCAACACTGTAATTGCGCGAGATGATAAGTCTTAGAACAGTTGTTGGTCACCACCTGATGCAGAGTTGGCGAATTTATTGAAGCTTTTTGTTTCATAGCCCTGATTCATTATTTTAATTCGGTGGGGTTAAGTGCTATGGGAACACCGAAGGTGGGCGCAGCGATACATATAAGTGATAGAAAGCTCATACATATTATTTTTCTAAATTGATGTTGTCGTCACCGGGAATCGAACCCGGGACCATCTGTGTAACAGTCCAACGCGCTAACCATTACACCACAACGCTATGAGAAGATAATGTTAAAAAATAAATGCGTTTTTCACCTCAATTTGAACGCATACTTTGTGAGTCAAACAGGTGCTTTATAGCTTTTTGGTTAGGTGTATATTTTTGCTGGGATTCACGGTAAATTTTAAAATTTTTGGTTGTTAAATATACTGGAGATACTACTTCCTAGGTCTTATTGGTATCATTAATTTGAGCTGGCTTATAGCCATTTACAAGATTTTATTATTTCGGTGCAGGGCTGGATATTTGTAATTTTTAGATCTTTGGGCAGGTTGACATTGGTGTATATGACCACTCTTGTCAATTTCTACTCTTCTCCACAAGTTTCTTATAAATTTCAGTCAGTTAGGAATCTAAAATGGTAATGTGTTTGTAATTTGAAAGGTTTATTGTGAAAATCCTTTAAATGTCCTGCCAAAACTACATATTTTACTCACTACGAACTTTAAAATAATCAATAAGAAAATAATCTTGTATTTTGACATCATTTAGCTAAAATGTTTTAGCGTTTCAAAGAAAATCTGGAACTTTTTTTAAAAACACCAAATTCAATTTCAAAGTTTAAGATTCAAGTCAGGTGACTTTACATCAGTATTTTAAGGTGACTTCCCTTTGAAGTTTCACATTATTATTTGCATAACTTTTTCAATTGTCTACAACTTTTTTTTTTAGAGAAAACTATTGATTTATATTGTTTTGTTCAGATGCTTTTCATTTTCGCTGTTTATCTTGAAGCTAATTTTATAAAGTTATCTATGTAATAATTTTTTTAAAATGCTAAAGACGCCAATGTTGAAATAAACTGACAAGAAATTCAAAATTTTTTAGTCAAATTGCAATAACCTACACTCAAAAAAAAAAAGTTTGTAAAGTCAGCAAAAAATTTTGCTGAGTCAGCAAAATGCTTAAAAAGCAAAATGCTTAATCTAATAGCTTTGAATAGCAATTTCTTGCTAGCAGAAAACTGAAAATTTTTTTAAGTATAAATTCATTATATCATTGACAAATAAAAAACCAACTTTATCGAAAAATTGTTGTTCTGGAAATATTTAAACTATTGAAAATTACCCAGGCAGAAAAATATAATCGGCACAGTGTTGGCAAAGTGTCGGCGACGGTCAGCTATGCGTTGGCAAAACATAGGATTTACATTCTTGACAGTATTGTCCTGCTATTATTATTGATATTGTCAATCAATTTGAAAAAAATATTTGAAATATTTGAAGAAAATATTATCAATTTGATAACAGTGGCCAACCGTTGGTTTGAACGAACTTGCCACCATTGGCATAAAGTTAGGGATTCAAAAAATTGTGTGCTTTTAAAATCGCTGAAATTTAATTAGTTTTGAGAAATATGTATGATAAAACGCATTTAAAAAGTAGCAATACAGTTTGGTCTTAGTATTATACATCCATATACATTACACGGATGGATCAAAACTGGATGGGAAAACGGGATGGGAAAACGGGTCTGGGCTTCTGTGACGCTGACTTCAATGTACGCAAATGCTTCCGTCTTCCTGACCATAATAACGTACTACAGGCGGAGGTCACCGCGATTACGGAGTGCATTAAGCAGGTGAATATCATGGGCTTGACCGGTGATATTGTGATTTTCACGGATAGCCAAGCGGCTATCCGGGCTTTATCTACGGACTCTGTGGGATCAATGACGATACTCAGGTGTAAAGGGGAAATTAACGATTTCTCTGCACGGGGACGCATTGAGATTATATGGGTGCCGGGACACTGTGGTATAATGGGGAACGAAGTGGCTAATGATTTGGCTAGGGGAGGATCTTCCCTGGAATTAGTCACTTTGGAGAACGCTAAACCTTTTCGAGCTCTCAAGGCGGAGCTGGTGGACTTCGCTGACACCATGCATAGGACCATCTGGGAAAATGCGGGTGTTGGCAGGACTACAAATATTCTCTGGGGCAACCCGGACAAGGACAAGACTAGGGAAATTCTGAATCTCAGTAGGAAGCAACTGAGTCTTTTGATGGAAATCCTCTCGGGACACTCGACACTTAGGGCCCATCTCCACCGTATTGGTAGAGCGGACTCGGAAGTGTGCAGGGCCTGTGGGGAGGACGAGGAGACCTTGGAACACTATCTCTGTGAATGCCCGGCATTTGCCGGGATCCGGGTCGAAATACTATCCAGTGACCCAATATCCACATTGGGTGATCTTAGGGACATAGGATGGAAGAAGTTGAGGAGTTTCGTCAGTGCGACGGAGTTCCTGGGGTAGTAAGGTGACATAGAACCGATTGTTTAGAGCGCACAACAAGCCGGCATTCTGGCTTAAGTGCAAGTCCTCAGGGACTTGAGTCGGATTATCCGAATCCTCTTTTCGACCTAACCTAACCTAGTATTATACATCATATTTGAATGTGTGAAATATTAAAAAATATTAAAAAAAAAACTAAAAAAATATTGGTAAAAACAATATTGGCAATGAATTTTGCAGGTGGTACTGGCAAACCAAATAGTGTTTTTAGAGTTTCGATATTAGTTGTACATTTGGTAGTTTTTAACACGGTGGGTTTTACAAAAATATCTGTGGTTTGCCAGTACTATTTTTTGGTACAGTTGGAAATTTCTACCTGGGTATTTATGTATTGACTGCTTTTTAAGCATTTTTTGAAATTGAAACGTTCTTCAACAACAATTTTAAGATCATATTCCTTAAGTACATAATAAGAAATAGCAATTTCTAAAATAATTTTATTTATTTTGTAAACAAACAAAATAAAAATGGCATTGTTGTTTATTTATACCATAATAACATTTGAAGAACTAAAAATGCAGAAGAAATTAAGCTGTGTACACAATCCCATCAAAACCTATCAAGTTTTCAATTTAAATAATGTTTATTTAGACAAATTTTCTAAAAACTGATATTTTTGTTAATATGTAGTAGGAAATGCAAAAATTCGCACTTTTTTATTTCACTGGAAGCGGATTTTTTTTTTTAATTCACGGGATCTCGAAAAATAAGTTGTAAAATTTTACGTATTAAATATTTTTTTGTATGCAAAATGTCATACGCCACCTAAGATTTTTCCTTAAAGCCGCCATTACAAATCTATGTTTTTTCTCCGAATTTTAAGTTTTTATTAATTTTGACAGAAATTGGCTTTATTACAACAATTCCTTTTAAGCCTAGAGCTTGCTTTAAAAATATTAGTAATTGTAAGCTTACAATAATGAAAAAAAAAAGTTTAAAAAATATGTTAAAATTAGATAAATTATAAAATCAATAGAGTCCTACCAGGGTTCGACCCAAACGCTCGGCTCGGCTTTTGACTAATTTTAAAGTGCTTTTTGACATACTTTTATAATGGCAAATTTTATTTAGGGTGAGTGGCATTGAAGTTACTTTAAAAATTTCTTTTAATTGATAATTGTTTCACTAAAAATGTGGAATATTACAATTTTTCACTTTATATTGTATTCCCGGAATTTTCGGACCAAAAAATGCCCCTTTCCTACAACCGCCTACGAAATTACTCGGATGATTTTAAAAATAACCACTTTGCTTGAATAATTATAATTTACATTAATACATTAATCAGCTAGTACGACTTCCGGACAACAGAAAAATAGAATAGAAAATAAACCCTATTGGTTGGCCGATTTTAATGATTTTGGTCATTTTAGAGAGATAATAAACTATAGAATTTATTTCAAAAGTGAATTGGGCAAGGCAGGCTGATAAATGTTATTCAAGTTCCAACAAAAAAAATCGTAAATTTTCAAGATTTCGGTAGCTTTGATTCAACTCTAAATTTTTTTTTTTTGGAACTATATGGAATTTTGAAAGGCGTATTAATAACTTCAACAATAATTGGCAAAAACTTTTTATACATATCGTCGGTTTGCCTGCAAGTAGTACTATGTGCTTTTTAAAAGGGTTCAAAAAAACTGATTCATATTATCCTGGATTTAATCTCTGCTAAAAAGCGATGTGTGGTTTAAAAAAACATAACACCTCTTAAAGAAACATTTTTTCAAAACATGTTCATACCAGTTTGTACACAACACTTTTTGTTCATAGAAAAAAAGTTTAGTTTTTTTGTTTGTTATATGAGTTACACATAGCACTTTTTGCTACCTTCTAAACCCATTAAGATATCGCAAAACCGCTTGGTAGATATATGTATGACCAATAGAGCTTCTTAATGGCACAATAAAAGAATCAAAATAACACATGTCACTACTTGCAGGCTAGCCGACGATATGTCAATATTTCCAGATAATAAGTTTTTGTCGGAAATCGCCGTTTTATTATTTTTTTAAATTTTCACTTTAAATGGAATTTTAAAATGAGGGTTGGACGCATAAATGCGTCCTAATGAGGGGATAAAAAATTAATAGTGTCCGACGAACTCGCTTTTTAGGCCGAATCCGAACTTCTGCCGCTTTTTCAATGTTCGTCCGAAGCCATACTTTTTAAATTACTTTTTAATTTGTGAATTTTGATTAATTTTAACAACGAAATTTGTTTAAAGTAAAACAAAAAATATTTAAACAAAATATCTTTCAAAAATATGAAAAAATAGTTCAATTATTTTTATGACGTATATTGAAAAAAGGGAATAACTAAACTTTTTAATTTTTATTGAAATATTTAATTTAATCGGAGGGGTGTCTGAGTTTTTTCCGATATTCGAAACCGTTTGGTTTTTATGCGACTTTTTACGAATATCCCTTTTCCCCTATATTTCAAATAATTCAAAATTTTTATTTTTAAATGTAAATGTAAATAACTTTTAAAGTAGAGGAGATAATCTATTACTATAATCATGTTTTTTCTTTATCTTACAACGTACTTAATGTACGTTATGTTTTTTTTTTAACCCGCAGACTTTTTTACAAAAAAGTACTATATAAGCACCTGTTTCAAACGTTGGTAAAGTTTTTGCATTTAGTGCTTCTTTTTGTAAGACCACGGTCTACTTGTGCTTTGCCAGTGCTTGTTTTTTATTACCACCTATAAGTTGAATAAACTGCAAAAACTGCATAAAAACCATATTTTTCAAATTAAAAGTAAAATTATGGAATTTTCAACGAAATAAAATAAGATAATTTATCGCTTTAACAATTAATCAATTTCTTTTTCTGGGGGTAGATCAAATCATCATCAATCTAGTTCGTTTGAGTGTGTGCTCTTTCTACACTCAAAAAAATAAGTAACTAGAAAAGTTAGTAGAACGTATTCTAAATCAAGTATACTATTTCTCGGAAATTTTTTGCTGAAATTGTGTTTTCAGCTATAATTTTAGTTATACTTATTCAGCACTTATCTGATTTGAACTAATGTTTTACCAATATTTTACTAATTTTTTTAACTAATTTATTTGCTAAAAAAAATTGTACTGATAAGCACATTAATAGTCTTTACGACAATCAGATTGAAAGATATACGTAGAATTCAGTAGATGTCGCGACATGTCAAGATGTAGTAAAGACGAGGAAAATGATACTAAAAAGTACAACTCTTTTAAGACATATAAACAAATTGAAGATTTTTGTATCTGTTTTTCATACAAAAGGACTCTAACAATGTGAATACATATCGCACACCTAGTTCAAAAGTGACTCAACTCGAAATTTTTAATGTTTCAGAAATCGAAAAAAATATTTGCAACTTTATACCAATTGAAACATAAAGAAAGACAACTGTTTTTTAGCAACAGTTAGGAACAACAAAATACACTGATATTTTTTTATAGATAAACAAGTGTATTGTGCATAGTTTAAGCATATAAACGAGAAAAAATAAAATTTTGAGTTGAGTCACTTTTGTTGTCACCGGCTTGTCAATTATTCAATTGTGTATTTCGGTAACGGTGTTTTAAGGATATTGGTGTTTTGGAAATCGGTAACTGTATATTACGAATAACGGTATTTAAATCATTTCGGTAATGTTATTTTAGGGATAACGATAATCAGTTGAAAGGGTGTTTAATCGATAACGGTATTTTAGCGGTATTGCCTGCCATCCCTGGTGTTCTCTTATTTTTTTATTTTAAAAATACATTCTACTTATTTTTACAATTACGTATTACGTTATTTGTTTATATATCATACTATTTTTTGTTGTTGTTTTACCTTTGACTATTTAAGGATGTTTCATCCTTTTAACCTTCATTTTGTTTTATACCACCACCAACAAAGCAAACAAGATTTCAATTTATAATAATAAAATCAATAATAGAACAAAACATGATGATTACTCAAAATATTTATTTTTTTTCTCATTGTTTCCTTATTGTTCCTATAAATGATGACGAATAACTAATTCAGGAGGTTATGTTTATATGAATGGGGATGCAGTAAAGATACCACCACCTGTTGCTACCACCGTTTATACGAATGTTGAAACAGCAATGTTAGCGACTAATTTGTATGGTCAAACAACACAACTGGCAGCTCCAGCAGCAACACACATCCCAATAATAGCAACAGCAGCAGGTCCACAACCACCACATCATCAAGCTTTACAAGTTGCTCCAACACCGGGTCAACATCAACAATTAATTGCCGCTCATAACGCTGCGACAGCACACACACAACAGTCCACATTGCAAACAGTTCAGGCAGCAGCCGCTGCTGTAGCTGCAGCAACACCACAACCTTCAACTCATCAACTACAACAGCAGCAGCAGGGTCATCCCCAACACACACATTTGCAATACGCCGCCGCCGCCCATCAATCATCAATTGCTGGTGCTGGTCAAGGGGGGGCTACGGTCACAACAACAACGATTGATAATACCGAATATACCGTGATGAATGGAGCCATAACTCAAGACG
The DNA here is from genome assembly GCA_021234595.1 of Delia radicum. Lineage (NCBI taxonomy): Eukaryota > Metazoa > Arthropoda > Insecta > Diptera > Anthomyiidae > Delia > Delia radicum. The sequence goes on from CM037853.1 coordinate 60,009,119, forward strand.
GCACTGTCGTCTGTTATAGTCAAGATGATATGCCAATTGGTATGGTTGGTGGTGCTCCACCAGGTGCCACTGGCGGTGTAACGAATTTAGTTGCTGTCGATCAAATGTCTGGAACAGCGATTGCAGCAACAACAGCACAACAGCAGCAACAACATAATGTTCATGCTCAGCATCATGTGATTCTTACTAATGGTCCTCCACCGTCATCAGCAGCCACACAACTGCAACAGACTCAACAATCGCAACATCAACAACAAGTTGTCGTCGGTGGTAACACCAACATTTCTAGTAATACCAATATTACTTCTTCATCAAGTTTAAGCGGCGGTGTTAATACAGCCGATAATAGTGGCATACCATTGGAACAGCTCAAACAAATGTTAGCAACGCAATTGGAATACTATTTTTCAAGGTTTGTATAATATCATATATAGCAAGTATCTTCAAATCTTAGGGGAAGGTGGTGTAATTTTGGACTAGTTTGTTTTATCTCCTTAAAAGCACCCTTCTATATTTTTTTATTAGTCAGAAAAAGACAAACGGACCACCGCACAGTGTGGAAAATTGGATTTTTTTTGAGCAAATTTGCCTACCGCTCACAGTTTGAAACGAATTTGAAAAAACTAATGTTTTAAAAATAATTTAATAACTTCCAGATCCATTTATCATGATATTTCTGCTATAAAAAATTTTAAAATCGTGGGATCATACTGCATGGCCAGCCGAGGCAGCCATTTGAATAAAATTATTTTCCATTATTAACTGGAAGGATTGTACTTTCAAATAAAAAAGAAATTTGAGAAAATATTCAGTAGTTTTTTTTATAGCATTTTCAAAAAAAAAAAGTTATTTCAAATAAAAAAGAAATTTGAGAAAATATTCAGTAGTTTTTTTTTATAGCATTTTCAAAAAAAAAAAGTTATTTGGCGGACCCTTTATTAGGTATTTTATAAAAAATAAGTGTGTCATGTTCTTGTTAAAAATACAAGACTTATTTTTTTTTTAATTATTTTAATGATGCGCATTTGTAGAGCAAAATATTGGTTGGTAAAAGCAAAAAATTATTTTTTAAAATTGTATTTGATCAAGAAAATAAAACTGTGACCCCGGATCTAAAAAAAATTATCAATACAGAATATAATAGTTGGCGCGTTGGACTGTTACACAGATGGTTCCGGGTTCGATTCCCGGTGACGACAACATCAATTTAGAAAAATAATACGTATGAGTTTTCTATCACTTATATGTATCGCTGCGCCCACCTTCGGTGTTCCCATAGCACTTAACCCCACCGATGTAAAATAATGAATCAGGGCTATGAAACAAAAAGCTTCAATTAATTCGCCAACTCTACATCAGGTGGCGACCAACAATTGTTCTAAGACTTATCATCTCGCGCAATTACAGTGTTGCCACGTTTGAAGCCAACACATTAATTAATAGGAAGAATTTCCTGAGTGTTGCTTCTCTTTTATATAAAAAAAAAAATATACTTAATTTATATCGCACAACTTTTAAATTGTTTATATAAGAAATATCAAAAAAATGGAAAATCCGCTGATTTATTAAGGATGTAAAATAAATGACATTTGGAAATCGGCCATGAAGAATCGATCTGGAATTTATTGGGTTATTTTTCAATTTTTTTTATTTCATATTCGTTTAAAACTGAGATGTAGGGAAATTTGCTATAAAAAAGTCCAATCCTACTGTGCACCTCCTGCAATGCACTTTAACAGATGGTAAAAGTGCTGGCAAACAAGTGCTTTCCCAACGACAAAATTATAACATCATTACACAGAAGGCCTGTCTGTTCAAAAAGTGGCGGACAAGCACTGGGGGAACAAAATTTCCAACGTTGGCAAAATTTTGGTAAAACCCTGAAATATGAGGTCTAAAAATGTATTTTGCAAAATAAAATTAAATAAAGTTCATTCATAATTTTGTAGGACCCGCTGGTACTCGAACCCTGGCAGAAAGATAGGTAGCCGACAACTCTAACCACTGAGCTAACGAGATATATAATACTTGGTAGTTTAAAACGGAAGTGAATGCTAACGGCTGGGTAACAGTTGGCTGCTCAAATATGTCAGCACTGACATAAAGTTTGCTAGAGAAAACTTGCCAACATTAGGAAAACAAAAAAAAGTTGGTCTTAAAAGAGTTTTTCCAGAAACAAAAAAAAAAAATCAATTTTATATAATGAAAATAGTAAAAAGTGTAAAAAAATCACAAAAAAAATTATGCCTGAAATCGGGAGAACTTGGAACTTTCTAACTAACCGATAATGAAAGTTTATATATGCTAGATATAAGAAATGATATATCTG
>CM037853.1:60011547-60236547 GCA_021234595.1 Delia radicum
TAAATTAAAGGGGGTAAATGACTTAAAAATGTATTTAAAAATTGCGTTTGCATTACAAGTAATTGCATTTGCATTATTATCAATAAGTAATTGTTTGTTAGTAAATATTTATGTGCGCCTCGGTAGGCTAGTTGGTAGTGTGCTGGCTTATCAGTGCGGGTGTCGTGGGTTCGATTCCACCAGAGGCATTGGTCTGTTTTTCGCTAGAACGCACCGAATGCCAGAGTAGCTAGTGCTCGGTTAGGGTAATATTATATAATTTGTAATTATATTAATTATTAATTAATAAAAAAAAATATTTTATGTAATAATACCTTTCAATCTCTTTTTAAATTATTGTAATGATCCAAAAAACTGTCGAAAATATAGCTGTTCAAAGTATGCTGGTAATTCCGGTTACTTTTTAATGCTCGATACTCTACTAGATATTTTAATTTGGATTACTCGATACTTGTAACAGGTTTTAAAATTAAAAATTAATTAAAAAAAACATAATTTTTATTTAATAAAAATCATATCAAATTTTTAAAATTTAACTTTAATCTTTATAAAAATTTTATGAAAATTTCAACTTTTATGAAAATTTCAACTTTTATGAAAATTTCAACTTTTATGAAAATTTCAACTTTTATGAAAATTTCAACTTTTATGAAAATTTCAACTTTTATGAAAATTTCAACTTTTATGAAAATTTCAACTTTTATTGAAAATTTAAATTAAAAAAAAAAAAAAATTAAATTTAAAAAAAAATTTAAATTAAAAAAAAAAAAATTGAACTTATTTTAAAAATTGTCTTGTGTTTTTTTTTTATAGTTTTTCAAATTTTTGCTTTCAACTTTTCACCTTTGATTTTTACTTCTAGCAGAGTTGTATTTTAATGATAATTATTAAAGCGGAGTAGCTTTTTTTTATTGTTTTTCTGGCTTAAACACAACTATAAAAATATCGAGTAGTTACTTTTAAGTATCTAGTACCCATAAAAAAGACAAAAACTCGATACTGGATACCCACTACTAATTTTTTTTACCAGCACTAGTTTCAAAGTGCTATACTTTCTTAAATTGTTTTCCTATTTTGTACAAAAAAAATTTAATATGGAATATTTTTTTAAAAAAATCATTAAAAATATTTAACTTTCTTGTCGCAAAATTGTTTGTTTTGTATTTTATATTAAATATTCTATGTTTTGCAAAACTTTTAAACTTTTTAAAATCAAAAGCGGGAAAAGAGTGCAAAGTGCATTCCGATTCCGCTTTTGCATATGTTTCATTTAGATAAAAGCCATAAAAATTTTAAAATATTGAACAAGAAAATTATTCAAGTTAGATTCCATACTCTATATTTCTTTATTAGGATATTGTCCTAACAAATAATCTATAGAGTTTTTGTTTTCAAATTTATTAATTGACCCACTTTTCAGGAATGTGTTGATAGATCTATTTCGCGAATTTTCTAGGTTCCCATCATCAGAAACACGTTTTGAAAGAAGTGACAATCCCATGCCAAAACATCAAACATTCATATAACCTAGTTTCCCCCCCTAAATGAGAACTAATATATTAATTGAAAACTTGTTCGATATGTGTAAGCTCTACCTTTGGTAGATATACAATACAGGATTTTTGTTTTTATTCTCCTTTTTATTTTTACACTTGTTTTGTTTTATTTAAAAACAAGATGTAAAGGGGAAGTAAACTAAGACCGTACTTTGTCTTTTTTACAAGTTTGATATATTTTTATTAAAAATAAAAATTATGTTTTTCAACCTTTAATTGTGCAATGAAAAATAAAATTATCCTAATAAAGAAATATAGAGTATGGCCTCGAACTTGAATAATTTTCATTTTCATTGCACAATTAAAGGTCGAAAAAACATAATTTTTATTTTTAATAAAAATTATATCAAACTTATTTTTTTTTTTTGTTAGAAAGTGTTTTGCAACCGTCAGATAATGACAATCGTAATTAATTTTTTTTTTTTTTTTATATTAATTATTTAATTATTTGCCGATCCACCGTAAAGGATATAACATTTACTTATTTGGCTCTAATAATTTATATTGTACATATTTTTGTAATTTCCCGTTTTTGCATATAAAAAAAGTTTTACACTTTTTAACACAACCCATGGGGCTCCGGCGCCAATAATTTTGAATTTCGTTTTTTTTTTTTTCTTTTATTTATTCCAGAGGGTGTCATGCATTTTGTTTTTTCAATTCCAGTGTGTCCGCTAAAGTACACTTAAGCCAACATTTACTTTTTTAAACAAAATTTATTTCTTGAATAAAGGGTACTTTTTAAATAAAAGGTACTTTTAGAATAAAAGTTACTTTTTGAATTAAGCAACTGTTTGCATAAAGGGTACTTTTCGAACAAAACGGAACTTTTTGAACGAAAGATACTTTTTAAATATAAGGAGCTGAAACTTTTTTATAATTGACAACTTTATTTATGTATGGTACCTTTTAATAATTATATTTTTTTATCTTCCACAATTGTAGAGAAAATTTAGCAAATGATACTTGGCTTTTATCACAAATGGACAGTGATCAATATGTGCCCATATGGACAGTGGCCAATTTTAATTTGGTTAAAAAGTTAACCAAAGATATTAAACTTATAACAGAAGTGCTTAGGGAATCGCCAAATGTTCAAGTAGATGAAGATGGTCTCAGAGTCAGACCAAATCACAAAAGATGCATTATCATTTTACGTGAAATATCTGATCAAACACCAGTTAATGATGTTAAGGTAAATTATTTACATAACAATAATAAGTTAGTATCTAATGTTATTTATTTGATTTATTTAAAAAAATTTAGAACATTTTTAACAATGAAAACTGCCCACGCGTTATATCGTGTGAATTTGCTGGCAATAATTCATGGTATATAACTTTTGAATCCGATGAAGATGCACAAAAAGCTTTTAAATATTTAAGAGAAGATGTTAAAGAATTTCAGGTACATATATATAAATATAAAAAAATTATAATGCTGTTTTTAATTTTTTTGCCAAAAGACACTTAATAACGATGGAATTTTTATTCAATTATTTAACTTTTTTTGTTTTATAAGGGTAAACCAATAATGGCTAGAATGAAAGCAAAACCATTTATAACATAGATTACCAATTGGTCCAGTATCAACAATGAAAAATGGCTTCCGTTTGACTTCCACCACCAGCCGCTGTATATGATCCAAATGCTGCTGCAGCCAGCGGCAGTTGCTTATAGTGCGGCACCACAACGTTTTGTTTATGCAGCAGCTAATAGTTCTGCTTTGACACAACCACCAGTACCATATAATGGTCAAGTACACTTAATTGTAAGTACAATTTTCCTATAACATTTCTAATGATTACACCGTTTAAACACTAAAAATGCTTCGGACATGCGACTTAATGAATTCTGATAGATTTTAAGACGTAGATCACGAAAGTGAACACCAAATTCGAGCAGGAGCTAATAGCTTTTTAATTATTCGCGAATTTAACTTTTACCAAAAATCAAGTTTTTTTTCTTTAAAATTTCTTATTAATTCATTTACCTGAATAAACTACGAATAACTTTTAATATGGTTTTAATGTATGGACTTTGAGCATTTTAACACCATATCAATTAACTGCGATTGAATGAAGGATGTAGGATATCCTTGCTATTAGTGAAAACCTCACTTATTTTTATTTTTTGTGAATATTATAAAATCCCTTAACCCAAATTTGCAAAATTTTAGCACATGATGTTAATTTATATTCCACCAAATTCATTTAATTAAAAAATTTCATTAAAAATTTTCAGAAAAATTCGATCTGAAATATAATTTTTATAACTTTTTTTATTAAAATTTATTATCTATGAATATAAAAAGGTACAATGTTACCATGCATAATTTAAAATCGTTATTTTTAAGGAAAACGCACTTCAATTAGCTAGAACTTGGGTAGTATTGATTATAAAACATGTGTTAAATGTACTTGTATGTTTTTATCTGATTTTTTTTAATAAATTTCTTAACGCAATGAGAAACCTGTCATAACACGATTAAACGCTAACCTTATCTTCTTCATAACATAACCCAAAGCTCCAGAATACACTTCTAAGTAATATAAAAAAATTGGCATAATTAACGCATGAACCACATTAAGTTTATCATTAAATGGTAGCATAACATCCAAACAATACAATTAGCTCAAAGTAAAATTTAGCAATATTTCAGAAACGGTTTGTCGGATTTTAATGCTTTTAAACGGATTTTATATGCTTTTTCTTCATAACTAAAATGTAAAAATTGTATCCCTCGAATGGCCATAAATGCGCCAAATGAGTGTTTAAGAATAAGAGATTTAGCTTTTTGATTAAAGAACTAAATTTATAAAATATTTTGTGAAGTAATTGTTTGTGTAGAGTGCACGGTTTGGAAGTGAGAAAGTGTTTAAAGTTAAAATTTCAAAAAATAAATATTGAGAAAATGAACACAAAAAATCTTAAAACATATTTATGTTGACTAGAAATCGTGAGAGTGAACACAAATTAAGATTGAAACTAAAGCTTTTAAAAAATATCTTATTATTGTCCTACTAAGAAGACAAGATGGAGCAAAATCTATGATTAATATGTTTTTTGTTAAAGCTCTACACATACTGGAGGCTCTAGCTTTTCTAAACTTCGGATTCTGATGAGACCTTTAGCCAGATCGTAATACTATTATCAACCTAGCTAATATGTTTGATTTGCTTTTTTTTTTTGTAAATATATTTTTTAGTAACGCCATGATATTTTTCATACTATTTTATATGTGTCGATAAAGTAATGCTTAGTACCATAGAACTGCATAAATATCTTGTGATATATTCGCAAAACATATTTTTACAACAGCATTTTTTTTCTCAAATAATAAGAAATCTACATTTTGAAAACATTTATAGTATTCTATGAAAAAGGTTTGCATTTTTTAAGCAAACTAGTCTATTTTTTTTTTTTTGCTACTTTTAGTATTAAAAATCGTCAAAGCTGGCATCAGTATACACAAGAGAATGTCTTCCAAAATATTTACGCAGACCTTTGCTTAACACTTATAATTGTTTACAATATTTCTATAACTTTTGCCAGATGTCCCGTTAGATAACTGTTAACAATATGCAAAAAAATCTAACGTTAACGCTGCCTCGGGATAATTTACTACCCCAACTAAACTTTAGCACTATATTTATAATAAAAGGTGTGGTCTAGCAGTGTAAATAAACCTTGTAGATCTGGTTTATGGTGTACGTTTGATAATTTTATCAGAATTTACCAGAACCAACAACAAAATAGAGGTATTCATTCTTGGTAGTAATCCTTGTAGATCTGGTTTATTATGTGTGATAAATTTATCGGAATTTACCAGAACCAACAACAAAATGTATAGCACTAAAATTTTACTACGCTGTGGTGAAATTTATCAGCAAAAAACAGCTGACTGTCAAAAAAATTAATTTTGTGTTAACTATTGGAAAAACTTAAAAATGAATAAAAATATCGAAAAACAAAGTTTAAAACAAAAGCATTTTGCACTAAAAAATTTGTGATTTTTTCTTTTTCTGTAAATTTTGACATTTTTCTTAAATTGAAATAATTTTTGATACATATGTGGCAAACAACAAAAATCAGCTGATTTATAAATTTACCATACTTTAAAAAAAAAAAACACTTTGTTGTGAAAAATCGTAGTAAATATTACACGAAGTAAATATAACACCAAGAATGAAAACCGCTAATGTTGTTGTAGTTTACCTAAAATATCAGAGTTGTCAGGCTTTCCAATACAAATTTGGTTTAAAAACAAATCGGTGTTAAATATTAATTATAAACTTGATATACTATATATTTATGTCATATTTAAAATATTTAGCAATTCCAACAGCAACAATTTTATCCTGGCATTGTTACACCTTGGCCAACGGCGGCTGCTGCAGCTGTAGCAGCAGCCGCAAACACAGCACATGGTCAGAATTTTTATGAGATTGGTAATGTATTTGCAGCCAATGGTTTGCCACCTGCAGTACCTGCATATGCCACAACAGCACCACCTCCGACACAAACTCCTGGTTTAACTGGTAGCACAAAACCGCAAAGCGGTGGAGGCGGCGCTAGTGGTGGTGGTGGCCGTTACAATAATAGTCATCGCAATAATTCTGGCAACAGTGGCAGTGGTGGAGGTCAAACTGGTGGTCATCGCAAACAACCTCGTAATACGAATATACAGCAACAATTGCAACAAACTCCTCAATCTCAACCCCAATTGGCTGGTAACAATATAATTGTATCTAGCGTGGGAGTTGGTGGAGCTGGTGGTCTGGTAAGTGTTATGCCAGCAACAATCGTCGATCCTCATCAACAGCAACCAATGACGCAACAGCATCAAATGCAACAACCACCACCAAATCAACAACAACAACAACAAACGACTTCAAGTCAACAACAGCCTCAACAAAGCAGTAATACAAGACATTATTCTAGCATGAAGCCCAATACTGGTGAGTTGTTATTGACGGTCAGTCATTATGTCCCTCAAAAAACAATTTGTCGATTTTCGTTTATTGCACCCCCCTCAGTTTTATTGCAAATGGCTCCAAATGGAAGAAATCGTTTTTGTTGGAAAACGTTAACCGTGTTGAATTTTGGCAGAAAATAGCTCATTTAAAAAAAATCCCAAAACTCGAAATTTTGAAAAATTAAATTTTTTATTTCATTCATTCCTTTAATATACTCAAAATTATTCAGATATAGAAATCTGACTTCATCGGATATTATTAACTCACTTTAGCCTGGTATCAAATATAAGGCACAAATTTGATAAAAAATCAAAAATGTTTTTTTTTTAAATAAATTTTAAAGATTTTTGAAAATGCCGAATTTGGAGAATCGACATCTCTCTCTTTTGGAAAATCGACTTCTCTCTCTCCATTATTATAATATAATAGTTAGAGTTAAAGAGAAAAAAAAGATTTATTGGAAACATGATAATTCGTGTGTGGAGCGGAGCCCTTTCTTTCCAGGACAGTTTATGAAACTTAATTATTTTGTCAAAAATTTAACAAAACTTCAATGCTTTCATCAGAGTTTACATAATTTTCCAAAAATATCACCTTAATTTAACTAGACTATAATTATCTTTACTTTTATTTAAAAAATATTTAGCCCTTTGTGCCGGCCTGGGGACAAAAAAGACCAATTAAACGTAATTTTAAACTAACAAGATTGCAAAACTACAAGATTGCAAAGCTTTAAAATATGTCATAAAACTATTTCCACTTGATCAAAACAATTATTTTATGTAACTTGATTCATTTTTGGCAAAAAAAAAAAATACCCACTAGGAAATTTACAGAATAATTTCTTTCAGATTTGGGTGTAATGACAAATAAATTTTTAAGAGACACCCCTCAGTCCATGGATATTTTAAACAATATTAAAAACAAACTGTTTGTTTTTTTAGGTGGCATCCCAAAATCATCTATAGATAAATCCTATGGTGGCGGTGGTGGTAATACTGGTACTCTCACCAGCCATCATCATTACAGTGCGCAAAATCAAACTACTCATCATGTACAAACACAGCAGCAGCAGCAACAAACCCAACAAATGTCTGGGGGTGTTGGTGGCACTACAACACATATACAACAAACTCACTATCAAATGCCTTCCTCTAATACACAAACTGGTGCAATGCAGCAACAGCATACTTCCTATACGGCGCACTCCGTACCTACTGTGTCAGCACAACAACATCATCATCAGCAACAACAGCAGCAGCAACAACAAATACATCAACAACAACCACATGATTTACAAGAAGATGTTGGTGCTGATGTTGTTGTGCATCAATCACAAGTTGTTGTACAACATGTATCACAACAGGGTGGTGGAGGAGGAGGACATCATCATAATCAACGTAATAATATAACATCGTCATCATCTTCTTTGGCTAATTCGGTTGGTGGAAGCGGTGGTGGTGGTGCCAAAGAGCCTCCACCACACTGGTCTCAATCACGACCACGACGAAGAAGACGTGATGATGATAATTCGGGGCATGACATATTCTCCAAATAACCGTGTCAGTGGCGGAGGGGTTAGTATTATAATTTAAATTTTCTCTAACAGTTACTGTCATTAGTGCTGGGGGGTAACCGCGAAACTCGATTCAAAGAAATTTTCGAATTCGTAAATCTTGCACATATTGAAAAAAAATAATTTTTAATAAAAATAATACTTTTTTTCTATTTTATGATTCTTGGTCCAGTGTAATACATATTCAAATTAAAAAAGTACGATTATTGCTAAAGACTTTCTTTTTACAAAAGAATTTATTTTTTCAAATCGAGTTACGCGGTAATCCTCCTATTAATAAAATCGGTTACTTTATAACACACAATAATTTCTCAATATATGTAATTTGTATAATCGATACTTGCTACTCAAATACTTTTAACGGGGTTGTTTTAAATTAAAAATAAGTAAAATTTTTAAACACATCTGTGCCATTTTCGCATGTTCGCTGAAGTTTACTAAATCGTAAACTGAGTTTATTTTTTATTATTTATGTTCTTATTAGGACGCTTATGTTGTTTGAAGCATAATATATTAAAAAAAAAAATAGCTTAACCCTTAACATCCTGTAGTTACACAAAACATGCATGCACGTTTGGTGTGCCTGTGCTTAATGTAATGAAAATACCGTTATGTAAAGTAGACTTGTAAATTTCCAATAGCTAATTTTCATTTGATAATAAAAGTTACATAACCTCAAACTTGGTAAATTTTCGAAAATACAAAAAAGTGTGACTTTTAAACGTAAATGTATTAAAAATGGATATATTTTATAAAATATTGAAACAAAGTGTTATTCATTTGAAAGTACAACTTTATTATTTCAAAATGACTGACTTGTTTTTTTTTTTTTTAAATATATTTGTTGTACTTTTTTAACGACTAATTTGGGTGTTACCATATCGCACACATAATTCAAAAGTGACTCAACTCAAAATTTTTAATTTTTCAGAAATCGAAAAAAAAAAAATTTGCAACTTCATTGAAACATAAACAAAGACATAACTGATTTTTAGGAAGAGTTAACAACAACAAAACACACTGATATTTTTTTTTTTTATAGATAAACATGTGTATTGTGCATAGTTTAAGCATATAAGCCCGAAAAATTAAAATTTTGAGTTGAGTCACTTTTGAACTACGTGATTTGGGGATACATAAGTATTTTAGGGGTTTTATCAATATTTTAGATGCAAATGATATTTTTATTGTTGTCAACTGTTAGAATATTGAACAAATTAAAAACCAGTTGGATTTTACTGTGTTATCTAGCGTATTTTCGATGAAAATTCACAAATTTGAGTTTGACACTCAATTTTTCAAGTTTTTGTCTAAAATATTTTCTGTTTTGGCACATTTGTGTACTTTTTTGACTATTTCTTGTTCATTAACCAAAATTTTTTGTGTTTTAGAGTTTGTCTTTCTAATTGAAAAACATATTTTGTTCCACATATTTGTTTATACTGTTTTAATAAGGCAACGAACTAAGTCAAAATTAGCCAAGCATATTTGTAAGAAGAACAATTTACTACTTTGAGATTCAATTCTGTATTTTGTGAAATTTTTTTTATGATGTAATTTTTTGTATTTAAATCACATTTTTTTCACCATACAAAATCAGAATAAATTCCGATTTAACCTGTTCCACTTGTAACATTATTTTACTTTTGCATTTTTAAACATAATTCTCATTGAGTTATCAATAAATATTAATTTGATAATGGTATAAAATGTTTTCTTCCAGCAAAAATACACCTGACCAAAAAGCTATAAAAGCACCTGTTTTACTTAAAAGATTGATGTTTGGATGTTCTTTTTATACGTATAATAAATTCATTTTTTTTAAGTGTTTAAACAGTGTTGAAAAATAAGTTCTTGTGAATGCATTTAAATATGTATTTAATAAGCGATGTTTACTACATGACTTAAAACCACTTTTTAGTGGTTTGTGGTACTAAAACAGCAGTTTTAAATAAATCTAAAAAAAATATAAATAAATTTGTTAGGACAATATCCTAATAAAGAAATATAGAGTATGGCCTCGAACTTGAATAATTTTCATTTTCAATTTTATTTCGCACAATTAATTGAAAGAAAGCTAAAGTATAGTCCAGTTGTAATTATATTTTTAAAATCAGACTCGAAAACTGTTTTTGAAAACGTTTGCCAACGTTATCAAAAATTGAAAACGTTTGCCAACGTTTTGTAAAAGGTCTTTGCCAGTAGACAAAATTTACAATCGTATATAAAAAAATACAGCTGGGAAAATATGGCTGATTGTGCTCTGCCAGCGTTTATAGAAAGTACTTTGCCAGTATTTCCTTTACAAAATTTACGGCTGCATATTAAAAAATACTACTGGCAAAATATTGTGTTGCAGCGCTTCACCAACACTTGTTAAAAGGGCCTAGCCAGTACATGTTTACGACTGTATATGAAAAAATACTGCTGGCAAAACATTGGTTTAAAGTGCTCTACCAACGTTTGAAAATAGTGCTACACGTTTGAAAAAAAGTGTTTCACTTAGTTTACTTCTGTTTATAAAAAAAATTTCAGTAGAAAATATTTTGCAAACGGAAAATTACGTCGATATTCTATACAGTTTCAACATAAATTTGGTTAAAATTTATACAATGGGCGAATTTCAGAAAAAATATAACATTTATTATTAGTTTTTTTTCATAAAATTATATAGCAAATAAAATTTTGGTGGAAAAAGTTTTTCTTACTTCTACACTTTTCAATTTAAACTAAAAAATAAAATTTTAAATTTTCTTTATTTTAACAAAAAAAAAAAAAAAAAACAGGGTTGTTCAATAAATTTTCATAGTAACGGTAGTTGACTACACCAGTTATATCAAGACCGAAATAAAAATTTAGAAAAGCGATTTCATTTGATTTTGAAATATCTTGAACTTAATTCAAAATAACGCTAAAATACCGATTCTCCGATTTATAAAGGTATTTTGTAGATATAACAAAATTACATGGGTACAATTTTTATATAAACCCTGCAATATTAGAAAACTCATGCCACAATTGAAATCGCAGTTTTGAAATTTTCATATCGATATAGAGGCGAGAGTGGTAGCCAACTATCGTTGTAATAAAAAAGTAGTGTTTGCCAACCATGAAGATTGACGTAATCATTTTAGTGTTGGCATAGCACTTATTTTACCATTGTTGCCAATGCTTTCCCAACGTTTCAAAAAACAAACTGCCAATCGAAGATTGGCGTTATCATTTCAAGGTTGGCCCAAGTTTTGGCCGTTTGTTTTTTTTTGAAACGTTGGGAGAGCATTGGCAACAATAATAAAATAAGTGCTATGCCGAACACTAAAATGATTACTTCAATCTTCGGTTGTAAACACTACCTTTTCATTACAACTGTAGTTGCCTACCTCGCTCGTCTCAATTAAAATTAATAAAATATCGACGTAATTTTACATTCGCAAGATATTTTCCACTTTAAATTTTTTCATAAATAGTAGTAAATTAAATGAAACAACTCAATAAGCATTGAAAAACTTAAAATAAGTGCTTTAAATTTTGCTTGAATAATGCTTAATTTCAAGTATTTTGTTTTTCAATTCAAAATCAAGTTAATCCAAATTTATGTTTTTCGCTTTTTTTTTTTTTTTTGTCAAAACTAAAAAAAAAGTAAATATGAAAACTATGAATTTTCCTGCAGAGATTAATTGGAGTTAAACTCTGCCTTAACATTCTATGTTCTTCTTATTTCAGAAAAATTCAACAAACCCTTCTAAATAAAAAAATATAACTTTATCAGGCAAATGATATATCAAAAATGTTTTCCAGGGCACAAGTTCAAAATGTTTTATGTGTCTGTATGTATAAAACCATGTAAATACAAATAAATTGATCTAAAAACATTCATAGCCGTGTTTTTATGGCTTGGTATAACCTTGAATTTAGGACTTGAATACAAGCATTATTAGAATGTTGTATGTTATTGAACCAAAAAAAAAACGCACTATTCAAGTTTCAAGGACAGAATAATAAAAATTTTATTTAATAAAATTTCCATAAGTAATTTTCTTTTCAAAGACTACGAACGGCAAAAGCATTGGCCCAGTGCTTTGCACGGTTGTATGAGTGTTGTCAGAGCGTTGGATTTCTGAAGATTTAAGTGCTTTACCAACCCAAAAATGATAACACCGGGCAGGGCATTAAATTTCGTTTTTATAAACGGTTGTAAATTTAGTAAGTCGAGCACTGGCAAAGCAATTTTGGCCAGCGTTGGGAAAGCGTTGTGAAGAAGGGCTGTGCCATATTTTTATTGTGTTACCGCGGTTGTAAATTTTGTAAATAAATACTGTCAATGCACTTTTTGCCAATGTGGGGAAAGCGTTTTAAGCAAGTGCTGTGCCAGTGCTTTTTTATTTTTACGGTTGTAAATTTTGTTAATTAAGTACTGGTAAAGCACTTTTTACTAACGTTGGCAGAGCGTTGTAAATCAGTGCTTTGCCAGCACTTTATTTGTTGGACCATTGGCAAACGATGCTCTGCCATTGCTTGATTTTTCAGACCATTGGCAAATTCTGGCTGGGTACTTTTTAACACAAATTTGAATTACAAATAGTATTTTGTTGGCATGTATTTTATATATTACAACATCCCCTATTTATTTTACAAATTTTTGTTAAGTTTTAGTAGAAAGTGTAATTTTTTACTTATTTTTTACATATTCAGCTTATTGGCCAACTTTACACCCGATTTTTCTAGAATGTTCCATACATCAGTAAGACTTAGTTTTACTCTTGGGGTTTTTTTTTTGTAAAATGTTGTTAACAAACTTATGAAATTTACTGGAATCTTAAAAAAATGTTATATTTTTCTGAAAATTAAAAATTTTACATAATAGCACTCAAACAAAGCTTATTATTGAAATTATTATGGGAAAAACACAAATCGCTACACGCGTTTAAAATATGCACTTCACAGGGTATTTTATTCTAATTTTTGGATAGCATAGGGCTCAAAATTTGGTACTACTTAGCTTTGATCCCATTTTGACCAATAAATTCGAATTTTTTTAATTACTCTACGCAACCACTCAGGTAGAAATTGCCAACCGCACCAAAAAAAAGTACTGACAAACCACTGATGTTTTTGTGAAACCCAACACTGTGCCGATGGTATTTTTCTGCCTGGGCAGCTTCAAACACGGGTAGCCAACTATAAGTACCCTCGAAATTCGGGACAACCTATTGTATATTATAAAAAGTTTATAAACAATTATAAAATCACGTATAAGGAAGCCATTAAGCATATGTTTGAAATTAAATAATTTAAAAACGTATTGAATAAATTGTCAATGATTTTTGCATTTTTAAAAGGGATTTTATTTTATAAATTTAGCTTTTTGTGGTTAGCAAATTTTGGCAGCAATGCTTAGGTGGCTTAAATGCCGATATTTTAGACAATAAAAGTGGTGTTAGCAGCGGCTGCTTTGGCGATTATGTAAATTATATAAACGTGATGGGAAGAGGAGGGGACGGCGGAGGAAGCTACGGTACTGGACAATTGTTTTCAGTTACTGTCAACCCCACCACCACCACTGCTACTAACAATAACATCACAATACCAACGACAGCCAATGTCATCACCACTACTAGCAATATTAACAGCAATAATCACTGTTCTAATTCTCTCTTTAACTATAAGGAATATAATAATTATAAAGTAATTTCTATTAATAATAATTATAAAAATAATGCTACTACTACTACTAATACAACAAATGATTATAATAGTCAAGTAATTCAACAACACCTAATACAATCTTCTAATTTTCAACAGCAATCGTATAATTCAACGCATCATTCTCAACAACAAAGTGGTGGCAGCAACACAGGGGGAGGAGGTGGTAGTATATCATCATCTCAAGGCGGTGGAGGTCATCATCATTCAAATCGAAATGATATTAGTGGTGGGGGTGGTGGTGGCCATCACGGTGGTGGTTATACGTCACATCGTAATGATAATGAACATCGTGGTGGTTATAAGGGAAACAATTATAATCCTCACTATAATAGTGGAGGAGGAGGTGGTGGCTCCCATTACCACTCTTCGAACACATCGTCATCATCTCATCATCATAATCAGCATCACAATACAACGTCTCAGCAATCCTCTCAACAGCAACAACAGCAGCAACAACAGCAGCAACAACAACATCATTCACCATCCACTTCATCGTCAACGACACAACAACATCATCCAATGACTTCTTCATCATCCTCCTCTCATCAATATAATCCACATCATCATACAAATGAAGGTGGCGGTGGAGGTAGTAGTGGGGGCGGAGGAGGAAGCGGACGTGATGTTGGTGGTGGTGGTGGTGGCGGCCGTAGTTACGAAGGTCGTCATCATTCTGGAGGTGGAATTGGGTCTAGTTATACTGGTAATAATGATAGATCTGGTGGAGGTGGTGGTGGTAGTCATGGTGGTGGGGGTCGTCATCATGATAACTATCATCATAACAGCCATCATCAGGGACATCATCAACATCACCACCATCAGCAGCAACAACAACAACAGCAGCAAAATTCTGCCCCACCCCAGCCGCCACAATTTGATTTAGAAGCAGCTGCATTTCCACCACTGCCAGGTGAGTTGTTTAACACAGTTTAGATAAGAAATTGCAAAAGAGTCATCAGTTTTGTAGCCAAAATGTAGTTTTTTTTTTGTTTGTAAGCTAAAATACAAAAAAATAATTTTCAAATCGGTTAAGAATTGTAGTGTGAAATGTTATTTGCTAAAAAAGTCGATTAAACAATTGTTTAATCTTTTTAATTAACAGTTAATCCAACTTTTTATCTGGTTGCTATTTCTTAACAACGCTGTATCTGGTTGGCAACACTAAAAACATACATACAAAGTCAGATACAAATTACCGTTATGTATTATTATTATTAAAGATCAAGATCTGGCCCAGGGGCCGGAACTGTGACGCCATAAGGATCTTTTGTGACATAGATCGAAAAGGTTATTCCAAACCGCCTATGAACCTTATAATCAAGGATGGAGGGGACACCCTAATATCCCCTTGTTCCAAGATTTCTCTATTTAAAATGCGTCTTCTAATACAGCACACTCACACAATACGTGCGATGTGGCTTCATCCTGCTCAAGGCAAAGTGACCCGACCTGCCCAATTCTCCACTAGTGGTGTCTCAACCTATAGTGTCCCGTAAGGGACCCTACCAGGAGCCTAATGTCACTCTGAGGAAGGTTCAGAATCCTCCCGTAAGAGAAGAGATTGACTAAAGCTTTCGCCTGTCGCATACCCAAGGCACAGTCCCAGCTACCCCGCACCATTTACAATTCACCGCTAGTGACAGATGGTGGACCAATTTACACACAGTAAAGCTCCGGACCCACCATCGGAAGCGACGAAGAAACCCTGGCTAATTCGTCCGCCACCTCATTGCCCCAAAAGCACAATGTCCTGGTATCCAGAAAAAATTCACTTTATTACGTGCAGCCAACTGTGGTAGAGTATTGAAGCACTCTGGGACGAGGCCCTAGGTAAATGTAAAAGACGACAATGCCATTGGCGCGGCCTGACTAACAGAAAAAAAAATCGTAGAGCAGAGTTCATGGTGTCCGATAAAACATTGCCACATTTGCCAATCATCATGATCACCAAATCATCGGCGTACCCTATAGCCGCGTAGCCATGTCCATGCAGTTCACAAAGTAGGTCGTCAACGACCTACCAATTCAGAAGATTTCCCTTTCTCATAGGCAAACTGAGTCATGTGAAAAGGGGAAATGGACAAAGTAGTTGATCCAATGTGCTGGTCCAGTAACCTCTTCATCGATTTCAACAAAAAGAAAGTGAGACTAATCGGCCTATATGACCTTGAAAGCTCAATCGGTCTATCACCGGCCTTCGGTATGAACAATACGTTCACCCCTTTTTAAGAGAGAGGAATGTGCCCCATCACGAAACTAGACCTAAACAAAGGGACAAGTGTCCCAAGTAATACATCCACCTAGTTCTGCAACAGAGCACGGAAGATGCCATCCCCCCAGGCGACTTGAAAGTTTTAAAGGATTTAATACCACATATAATTATATCTGGATCAAAAATAATACGGTATAGTTTAGCTGCACCTCTAAAAATAACAAAAAATTCACAAGTTCTATTCAGTTGCGTTCGATCACTCAAGTACGAATCCGAAAATGAGCATTAAGCTGTAGTTTATAGTTTTACTTCGATCCCTCGTGTATATTTTATCCTCACACCTAAGGAGACCAATGTCCACAGATATTGACCCTGACAAGGCCTATGCCACCTAGCAGCCGCGGGAGTATCTCATATACCAGCGCAGAATATACCCCAGGATTCGCTCTTCAACCTTCGGATCTCCCTGTTGAATCCAGTTAGTGTCCTCCTGTATTCATCCTAATTCCCAATGCGCTTCGCAGCATTAAACAATTTCCTGACTTACCTGCGCATATCATCGAGAAGTTTGTTCCACCAGGCGACTTTACGTACCACCTTACGTTGGCGGAACTCACTACTCTCATGATAAGAGTAGAGAATCACCTTATTTAGTTGGTCAGCAGCTACCTCAAGTTCACTAATTGAACCTTTATTGGTAATTAACTGATCAGACATAAATGCAAGTGTCTCCTTGTAAACATTCCAAACTTAGTGAACGACAGATTCCCAGGAATAACATACCTAATGTGTTAATGATCCGACAAAGACGAGACCCTTCAGTTACTAACATAGGAAGAAATGAATGGACTAAACAGAGTGAGGTCTTATACCTCCTAATGGCATTAATAAAAGTTAGCTTAGAACCCATATTCAGAACATTTTCCCTCTGACCGACTAGGTATTCCAAAAGTTGTTCCCTTCTCCCAATAACGTCAGTATTACCCCGAACGGTGTGGTGAGCATTTTCTTCACACTCTATTATAAACTGTAAATTGTTCATTTGGCAGTAACACTCCTTAACCTCATGTTGGGGAATTAGTCCATCATCTCTCGTCCCTTGTTCCGCTGGGACCTCATTAAGAAATATCCAACTTCTAATAGTGGCGGGTCCTTGCTAGTAAAGTAATTTACCCTCTTCAAGTGCGAGACCCAGGATCTTTCCTCCGATCGACCATAGTTCTTGGATAAGAGCCATGTCTATCCCTTTTTGAGCAAACGTGTTGCACATTGTTGTCGGCGCTACATTGGCGTGTTGCAGGTTTGCTTGTAGCACTCGGTTCCACAGTTTTTCTGGGAGATTACTGCTAGCCTCTGCAATCGCGCTCTCCGTGGCCCCTTCTCCCTCGGTTCCTTCGACTGGCTGGGGAGCCCTTTATTGGGAGGGACTTTAAAAGTTGGCCGGATGGCAATTTTAAAAGTTTTGGCTAAGGTTTTATCCCTAGGTGATGCACTGGTGGAAGGACCCTCATCCATAAGAACATTATGTTCAGCAGCTGCAAGAGTAGCCTTAGTTACTGGCTGTTTACCGGCGGCATTATCCTTGCCGGCTCCTTTAGAATCAGTTCCAATTCTACCATTGGCTCTACCAGACTGGTCCAAGAATTGTCATCTACCGCTATTAACTTTAAGACGCTGCCGCAAAAAAAATCGTGCTGTCGAAAAAATGTTGTACTGGATCTCAATTTCGGTGTCTGAATTTCTTATAACTGTAAAAAATACATATAAACGAGGAAGATTAAAAAGGTGGATTAACTTTAATCAAGTAGATTAATTTCGGTGTCTAAATTGGGTATAATCTGGGTAAAACTGTCATGTGCCTTTGCGTTAGTTATCGTCGCAGTTAAAAAAGTCAGATACTTCAAAATAAAAGTCTGAGCGACCCTTTTGGGGATTTTGTATAATTGATTTTATGCTTTCGTTAAAACCGTAAGAGTGGAAATTTTTGTTGCATTGTGTAATGCAAAATAATTATTTGTTAACCCCCAAATTTAAGATTTGGCTTCTACGAAACCATCAAAATTTTTTTTTGGGGAGAATCTCCTAGTGTTTTAAATATTAAATCTTTTTTATTTTGTCACATATAATTCGTATGTTTTTCAGTGATTTCAAATTGTATACATACCCGGTTTAAACAAACTTCAAGGGACCAGACAAATTAGTTTGTTATAAACGAAGTTCATAATAACCTGGGTAATATTTATTTACCATTTTTTAATTATCAATAAAATATAAGCGGTTTTCATTCTTGGTGTTTATTTACTACGATTTTTTCACAACAAACCGTGGGTGTCTTTTTTTTTTTTGTAATGTATGGTAAATTTTTTTTTTTTTTGTCAATTTGCGATTACTACCAAAAACCTTTGATTAAATCAAAGGGATGGAAAATTACTTGGCTATTCCTTAAAAACGGAAAAAGCGCCAACAAGATTGCGGATACTTATCCAGTTATAGTTTGTATTCTATAAGCTGTAAGAATTCGGTTATAGCCCGATAGCCATTGCAACTTTCATTTTTGAAAAAATCAAACGTGTTGTTGTAACGAGTTAATACAGGATACTTGGACCTCTGATGTCGATATTTGGTACATTGGAACAATATTTTCTCATATTCCGTAATATTCGGTTCTGGGAGGGGAGGTATGTATATGCTTATAATGTTAATATTTTTCTCGAGGTTTATGGTTGATTTGTTTAATGAGAATTTAATACTCTTTTTGACATAAATGCCAACTCCGCCATAACCGTCGCGATGCTTGCCCAGATAATTATAATTTGCCATACTCGTTCGCTTATTATTTTCCAACTAAGTTTCTGATAAAATAGCAATATCAATGTTAAATTTATTTAAATAAAATTCTAAGGATTCTTTATTTCCAGGATGTTTTAAACTTTGTATGTTGTATTGCAATATCTTCATTTTATTTTATGTAAAATTATTTGTAGCATTCCCAGAGAATGCTAAAATCTCGTTTCTGTCTTTATTAGTTAATACTTTTTCAATTGATGCGCCGATTTCTTTCAAAAATGTACGATCTGATTGTGTCATCAATTCATTAGTCCATGAAGACATGGATGAATTTATAACCGATTTGAGGTTAGTTATCATTTTCTCTACTTCCGATACAATGTGTGGATTGTCCATACTACGCTGTTCATTGTAAGTTTTGTTAAAGTCTTTTGTTATTTGTCGCCACTCTTCCATATGTTGTCTGGCATTTGCCTCTTCTCTTTGTTTATTTACATTAGTTTTCAGTACTTTGGAGTAGGGCTGTGCTTTATGTATGAATCTTGCTGCTTCTCTAGTGTTATTTATAAATCTATCAGGCTTTGTTCTCATTTGTGGGAAATTATTTTCAATACCATCCTCCCCTAGGATTTCAAAACGATTGCCACCCATTATGCCGGCATATTTTGCTCTGGCCTCTTTTAAGCTTAAATTTTCTAATACCATCAGTCTCTTTAAATTAAGGGCCTTTTCTCTAGCCGGGCAGTTACGGTCGGTTGGTGGATGCGGCTCATTGCAGTTGCTACATTTTATCACAGTCATATCACATTGGGCTGCCTCGTCATGGCGGACGAAACATGTTTTGCAGGTACGTTCTTTTTGTTTACAATTGTCTGCCATATGGTTGAAGCGATAGCAGTTATAGCATTGTCCGAAAGGAATGAAGGGCTTTGTGGTCACCTTTGTGTACGCAAAATCGATCTCTCTTGGTATTTGAAGACCTTTGAAAACAACTTTAACCTTCATCGTAGGGATTCTCTGTTTTTTGTTGGATGTGTCTTTTTTAGTCATTCTCACTAATTTTACGATCGGTACCGGGGCAGAAATAAAAGTGTAGAGTTCTCTCATAGAGATATCCTCCGGAATGTTGAAAATAATACCAGTCTTTGTCAATAACTGAGTAAAAATCTTCACAGAGTAACCAGCCTTCTCCAAATCTAAGTTTTTGGCAAAATACAGTACGTGTTCTAAAGAATACCTTACAACGACTATAACCTACCTTTAGCACGCTGTCAATATTCTCTACCTTGAGATTTATGAGTATCTTTGTTAGTCTAAATTGATTTATTGGTTTTCTGGGTTCTGCTAATTTCGTGTCCACATATACTACAAATGGTCCCTTGTGTTCCTCATCGTATTCCGTAGGCATATCAAAAGATGTATATTGTGTATCGTCCTCTGCTTCTTCCGTTATCATTTCAGTTACGCCATTATCCTCTTTATTGTTGTCAGTTGTATTGTTGGCATTAATCTGGCTAACAGCAAAACGTTCGAAGTCTTCCACATTCATAGGTGTTTTAGCGGTGTTGGCATTGAGATTCTCGTTGTTTGCTTGCTTTAAAATCTTTTTCGGGGGTCCTGATCCCCCTGGATCGTCATTGCTCAGATGGGGCTGCACCCCATCCGAGCCGGACCTCATCTTTGCGTTTAACAGGTACCAAGTATTTGCGTCAACTCGTATCAATCACAAATTTATTCAAAAAGTGAAATTAAATGGTCGGGATGAAAATGTGATATCAAATGAGGTGATTTAAATGATTAATTTTCAATTAAATACAAATTTATAAAATTTTATGAAGAGCAAAAAGAATTTCACAACCACGCGCTTGGGCAGTGCAGCCAACCTTGTGTAATATGGTAAATTTATAAATCAGCTGATTTTTGTTGTTCGCAATATATGTATCAAAAATTATTTTAATTTAAGAAAAATATCAAATTTTTTAGTGCAAAATGCTTTCATTTTAAACTGGGATTTTCGATATTTTTTATTTATTTTCAAGTTTTTCCAATAGTTAATACAAAATACATCTTTATGAGGCCAAAACAGTCAGCTGTTTTTTTGCTGATAAATTTATCAGTTTTTTGCATGGCATTTCACCACAGCGTTGTAAATTTTAGTACAATACATTAGCGGTATTCATTCTTGGTAGTAAATAACCCTTGTAGATCTGGTTTATGGTGTACGTTTTATAAATTTATCAAAAATTTACCAGAACCAACAACAAAATGTATTGCACTAAAATTTATCAAGCTGTGGCGAAATAACACACACAAAACTGTAGTAAACACGCGTGATAAATTTATCAGCAAAAAAAAAAACAGCTGACTGCTCTGCCGTCAACAAAATTTATTTTGAGTTAACTATTGGAAAAACATAAAAATATCGAAAAACCCATTTTTAAACGAAAGCATTTTGCAGTAAAAAATTTGTGATTTTGTCTTTTTCTGTAAATTTTGGCATTTTTCTTAAATGAAAATAATATTTGATACAGATGTGGCGAACAACAAAAATCAGCTGATTTACAACATTAACCAGATCTACAAGGGTTATTTACTACCAAGAATGAATACCGCTAAAGTTTTCAAATAAATTTTTAGTTTTGCAAACAGCAAATATAACACCGATTTGTACATAAGAGAGCGTTGTAAAAACAGCATTAGTCATTTATTCGGGAACATGACGTTTCTACTTTCTTAAGGTCTGACATTGTAATTATAGCAAATCAGCGGTAAAGTCGTACCAAAGGAAGAATGTGGGTTTGGCACCAAAAGAGGTGACTCCACTTAATTGCATAGAACTGAGACCAATAATAAGATATTGAGTTATTTTGAAAAGAATTATGATGAACACAAAACAAGTCGCCAAAGATGCCAAAACTTTTAAAACTAAACCGTCATTTCACAGCAAGAAGACACAATAAAAGCCATAATGGCTGAAATTTCTGAGATAGTAGAAATATTAATAAAAAACAATTAATTTTTTAATTCTGTTAATAAAATATAAATACTATTTAATAAACCGTTACATTTATTAAAATTGATTGATTAGATCAAAAGTTATATTGATTTATTCGTGCACTTGTTTGACTGATCTCAACTCCTTAGTTAAATTGTTATGCTTTTCAATTTTATACACTTGATTATCGAAGAAATATTTACTTTAACTTTCAATTTTCAATAATTATTGTTTCGATTATTTTACCTCTGGGTCTAATAGTTTTGTGGTGCAAAATTTAAGAAAAATGTTATAACTTAACACATAGCGACCTGAGTACAAAGTTTCTGATATATGAAAAGAAAAAAAATTAAAGTGAATTATTGTTTCGATTGTTGTACCTTGTCCAATAGTTTTGTGGTGCAAAATTTAAGAAAAATTTGATAACTTAACTCATAGCGACCTGAACAAAAAATTTCTGATATATGAAAGAAAAAAAAAAAAATAAAAATGAATTTAGGTCAGTCTCTGTCAGGCAATCGCCGTGTTAAGACGTGTTTCTCTTATTGTCGGTTGTTTTCGTCGTATTTATCTTAGTGTGTTTTAGTGACATCCGTTATTTTTTTTTCTCTACTAAGAAAAGAGAAATTATTTTTTTTCTTCATTGTATAATAAATAAATAAATAAAATATAAAAAAGTTGTCTAGTGCGTGTGCGAAATGAACGGGGTTCACCCCCCGAACTACAACCGGTTCCAGGAGCTAGCCTCCTCGTCCGGAAAAACTAAACCTAATAAAAACAAACGACCACGACCAGAAGATTTTGTACCCTTACCTGAAAATTCAGTAAACCAACTCAACCTTCCACGTTATTTAGTGGCATCTTCTATTTCACTAAAGGAAATGTTCAAGTTCTCCCACTAGCATCTCACAACGTATTCCAGGTAGAAAGAGGCCTAGACCACATTTCACGAGACCGGCTGGAGGTCAAGGAAATGAAAAGTGGCGATTTGCTCATAAAGGTACCAGATAATAAAACTGCGGAAAAGTTTTTAAAGGCTAACTACATAGATATTATACCGGTTAAAATCTCAATGCATAAAACCCTAAACACCATACAAGGTAGGATTTATTCTAGGAAAATTATAAATATCGAACAAGACGAACTCTTACAATTGCTCACTGATCAAAAAGTTGTCGACGTACGAAAAATAACCAAAAAGGAAAATGATCAAATCGTGGCAACAGGGGCAGCTATAATTACGTTCGATCTTATTTATCGTCCTGACTTCTTGAAACTTGGCTGGGAAAGGGTTCCAGTTGCAGAATACATTCCCAATCCCATGAAATGTGTAAACTGCCTCAGACTGGGTCATACCAAAAAGTGGTGTAAAAACGTTCAACTATGCCGTGAATGCGGAAAAAGCGAGCCACATGATATTTGTAACGGTAAATACTGTGTGAACTGCCAAATAGAAAGTCATCCTTCATATGATCCAGAATGCCCTACATTCTGGAAGCATAAATCGGTCAATTACATTAGAATCACCAGGAGATGTACGACACGTGAAGCATGGGGCATTTATAATGATAATCCCACTCTTAATACTCTTGCACCTAATTCAAGAAATGGCAAAAAAAATCTGACTTACTCTCAAATTGTTTCCACTACAGACAAACAAAATTCGGCAAAAGCAAACATGCAAAACAAAACCAACCTTACAGAAAAACAAAAAGAATCAACAGACGCACCAGAATTTCAAACAGTTATTCCTCTCTCAAACATCAACTCAGCAACACTAATACAAACTACAACAAACATTAACACCACAGAAGAATATCAAAACAATTTAACACAATCAAAAGTACAAAAACCAACACACAATTCTTTTTTAACAAAAACAAACAACAACATTGACATAGCAACTGTAACAAATAATACAAATCCAACATCTTTTAGTTCCAATTCGAAGAAAATCTCACTCAACAAAAACACAACTTCTCTACATTCAACAACCACAACAATAAATGATTTTAGCAAAAGTTCCATCATCTTAAGTGATGAGGAAATCGATGACCAATTTGTACTAAGTACCGATGAAGACGTCACTGAAAATATGGATATCAATGACGGTCTGGGACTAAGTACCCCACCGAGAAATTTTAATAAAACCACGAATGAAAATGATACACCATGTACACAAATGTACAAAAAATTTCCTCAACTAAGTGTACTTATAACTCCAAAGACTTTAAAAAACACAATGCCACCGTCCTTAGAGGACAAAAATTAAAAAAAAAAAACAATTATATTACAATGGACCTAAACATCTCTAATCCCCAGTGAAAACTACAACGATTCATAAACAATAAATTGCAACTTCTAGTTGCAAGGCAAAACTTAAATCTCACAGCACTTAAAAAACAATTATAGTCAAGAAAAAGTTGCACCTATTTTATCTCCCAGGATTAAAAACTATTTATTGGTCCAAATTTAAAACAGTCCTGATTAAAAATGTCTGATGTTGGGGGAAAATTTTCCAATTGTAGCCATGGACAAAACGCTGACTGGTCTCTTAGGTAAAAGAGAGCAGATATAGCTGTTAGTAATCTTGGAAAATCTTTAAATATCGACACGGAAGCTGCTCTAATAAAATGCATTATTAGAAAATCAGCCAATGAATGCACCCGCTCAGCTTTTAAAATCGGAGCCCTGAAACTCTTTTTAAAGTGAACAGAAACGAAATCGTGTGAAACTGCAATGAGAGGAACATCTAAGTTTTTTTTTTTTTTATACCCCCAATGCATTTTCGGTTGCTTTGGGGCAAGACGAACCACTGGAGGATTGTATAATCTTTAACAACAAAAACATCTAAAACAGCACGACATCTAAGATGTTTAGGAACATTCTGTATTAATTTTTGTTAAAATTAACTTACTATTCATCACATGAAACTATTTATTTCACATAATCATAAAAAAATATCTTACAATACGAGCGCATATGGTCTAGTTACCGGCGCCTTTTGCATATATTTTATAAATTAATTTGTAAAATATATTATAAATAAATAAATAAATAAAAAATGAATTTAAAAAAATATATTTTGTGATACAGCATTTCTAATTTCAGACAAATTTATGTCTAAAGTTATGTTCAAATGGAAGTACACTACTAGTCATTAGAATAAAACCAGTGGTTTATAAATATATTATTGATTTATTCACCTTTGTAGTGGTTTATAATTTACCTTTTTTGTGTGTTTTATTTAAGAGAACACTCTCCTAAAAATAAATAATACAAAAAGAAAAAAATTAAAAATAACGGTTATATTTTATTTCGTATTTTGGTAAACAAGTTAAATTAAATGCTTTTTCAAATGCAACCTCCGTTGTTAGAAATTACTACAAAGATTCTGTTTGTAAGGGAATCGTACAATGACTTAAGGTAGTCCAATGAAATTTCGGACCATGCTTCATTAATAGCTTCAATTAAAGAATTTTTGTTCTCAAACTGTCTTCCGTTTTCGTAGACTTTTCGTGTCATAAAGCCCCACACATTTTCGACAATGTTTAGGTCTGGTGAATAAGGTGGCCATTTTGATTCTGAATCCAGTTTTTTACAAATCTAGCTGTGTGTATAGGTGCGTTGTCACGTTGGTAAGTCCAAGATATGGGCACAAACAACTCACTAAAATGTGGAAATGCTGATTTCAGAATGCGTTTATAGGATTCAGCAGTCATTTAAGCAATTTCAAAAACTATTTCGGATGTTCCATAGTAGGATACAGCGCCCCACAAAATGACTCCACCTTCCCGGGAATAGTGTATATTCAAAAATCTTGGAGCTTTTCTCAAATCATGAAAATAGTAATTGTAGTGTCAGGACCATCCAAATAAATATTTTTTTTTTCATCGGAAAATACGACGTTTCTCCATTCATTAGTACATGTCATCTTGTCGCGACCAAATTCTAACCCCTTTTCTTTTCGTAGTTTGTTTAATGGTAGTTTTTTTTGGAGTTTCTTTCTCTGAAGTTGACACGATTTGATAAACGTCTAACTGTGGATACACTTGCATTAACTCCAGTTTGAGACCGAATTTTGCTCACTGCGGATGCTGAATTTGAGGCTTTTCTTATAATCATGCGTCTCTCCCGCTGTGTTGTGTCTCGATAAGTTCGCCATTTCATATTTTCCTTATTCTGAAGAAAATTATTCACAACAGTTTTGCTTTTTGTTGCTATTGCACGGCTGGAATAACCTTCATCTTTGTAAGCTTCAACTTTAGCCCTTTCTGCTATGGACAGTGATGTTTTTCTACCCATTGTAGTTTACAAATAATGAAAATAGGTCAATTCAACAATTTTCTCGATATTTTCCGTGTTTCTTAAGACCGCATGAAAACCCGTAACTGGCCTTATTCTAATGATGCATTTTTAAAAGGGAATTTTTCAGCATTTTAAAAAAATCAAATAAAATATAACGGTTCTTCTCAATAAACAATTTTTTTTGTTGCATTGTTGGAAGTTTTCTTTAAATTATTACAACAATAACTCGGTTAAAATGAATAAAGAGAACTGGAAATTAAGAGAAATTTTGTCCCAGAAGGTTGACCTTATTCTAATGAATAGCAGTGTACGTTGTGTATACTCTTTAGGTCAGGTATATTTTTGCTGGGTTATGAGCAAATGCAAGTACGTTGTGTGTACTATTCGAGTGCAAAAACAAAAAATTCTATTGTAATATTTAAAAAATTTCTAGAATAGAGGAAAAAGACGCAATTTTTAATTTATTCAAATCTATTATTTATTTCAGTAATATTTAATACAATTTAATTATTCTAGTCCCGCGAGCCATGTCTTGTCTGCAGGAGAAAAACAAATATGTAATTTAATAAAGGCATTCATTGCGATTCGATTAAAAAAAAAGTTTTTAATGCATTTTTTCTCTTGTAAGGATTTTGTATATTTAAAATGTTTATAGGCATTGCCTTTAGTATAGTTGGCAGGGACATGGTTAGGGTATTTTTTCCATAGTTGTTTCGGTGTTGTCCTACTTTATACCTTCAGCTCGTCTTCTTGTGTTATGTACGGGATCAATAAGGGTGCAGATATTTTCCGTCGTTATTAATTTCATTGACCAGCGTTGTATTGAAAACTCCTATAATGTTCAAAACATGAAGTTCTTTGGAAATGTTGTTGCATTGTTACATTGTTGTTTATCATCAATCTGTCGTTTGAAGAATTTAACCCGCTGTAATGTAGTGGTTGTTTTTTCTGCAGGATTTTTAGGATTTGGTTTTGTGATTGTTGTAGTTCTCTACAGTGAGTTGAGTTACCCCATGCTGTTATTCCATGGCGTAAGTGAGATTCAACCAGTGAGTTGTAACCTAGCAAAAAATAGTGGTTACCCAGAAGCGCCACCTGAAGGTAGTATTTAATAACAAAGCGCTTTCACAGAAAATCCAAAAGCCATGATTTTTGTTCACGATATCCCACTTGGTATGTCTCTTAAGCAAGTGAAAAGCGCTTCTTTCATGTGCTCTTAGAAGCAATAAATTCATGCCTTCTTTGGCAATAAGAAGCGTTTTTTATGTTGGCAACATTAATGCTTCATGGTATGCATTCTTTATTGCTTCATTGTAAGCATTATTTACTGCTTCAAAGAATTCATTTTGGGAAGCACAACAAATGCCTTCTCTAATTGCTTTATTGTATGCAAGGAGGTGAAGCGCTATTTTGGAAGCATACAAATGTAGTTACTGCTTACCAAATCCAAGTTATTTTTTGCTGGGAAGCTTGTCTTTACACATTATACGTATCACAGTAACTTAAATGATTTATTTATTTATTTATTTATTTCAGTCTACAGATTTAAACCTTACAGACTATTTAAAAGAAAAAACTATTTCATATTATTCTACAGTTCATTAAGATGGCGAATTATATCACGTTTAACAGCATCCATACTTTTATTGAAGTCTACTACAAAATATAGTTGATTAAACTCATCGCAAATTCTTCGAAAAGGTTCAGCGTTGGCGTAATTTGTTCGAAAAGCAGATAGACGTAAAGGCACGTAGTTCCTTGTTGAATAAATTGGAATATGTAAATTAACTTTGCTCAAAAGATATTCGGAATCCATAGCACCGTTTATCAATTTTAGGAGAAATGTTACATTGAGCATTTGTCGTCTGCTTTTAAGAGTAGGTAGTTTTATAAGTGCAAGCCGACTAGTATAGGAAGGCAAATTATTATAATCCCATCCGAGACCACGTAGACAAAATAACAAAAATTGTTTTTGCACAGATTCAAGAGATTGAGTACGAGTTTTACAAGAAGGATCCCAAATAATTGATCCATATTCTAGAATGGGTCTGACTAATGTTGTAAAAAGCTGCTTTGTAGTGTAAGGATCGGAAAATTCTTTTGACCAACGTTTAATAAATCCAAGCACGCCCATGGCTTTATTTATAGTAGTTGAAACATGACATCTGAAATCCAATTGCTTGTCTAGTAATATACCGAGATCATTAAATGTTTGCACCAAATGCAACAATTCGTTGTTCATTAAGTAACAGCCGTTAGTAGGATTTGATCTTGAAAAAATCATATATTTACATTTTCCAGTATTGAGATCCATTAAGTTGTCCTCACACCAAGTAGTAAAATTTAAAATATCGTACTGGAGTAAAGCTTGATCGTTTAGATTATTGAATGAAAGGAATATTTTCACATCATCTGCATACATTAAAGTTTGGCAATATTTTATAGCGTGTGGGAGATCATTAATAAAAAGTGTAAACAACAATGGACCAAGATGGCTACCTTGCGGGACGCCTGATGGAACATTAATAGATTTAGAGTCACAGTTACGAAATTTGACATATTGTATTCGGTTTTTCAAATACGATTCGATCCAATTTAGAAGTGAGACACTAAACCCCAAAAGATCTAGTTTGAACAACAAGAGGTCGTGGTTCACTCTGTCAAATGCTTTACTAAAGTCTGTATATACAGCATCAGTTTGTTTTCCTTTAGTAAAACCATCAATTACGAAAGAAGAAAACTCAAGTAGGTTAGTAACTGTAGATCGTGATTTTCTGAAACCATGTTGGTTTGGTGATAATATGGAAGATACTTGATGAGACAACAATTCCGTAACAAGTTTCTCAAATAATTTAGGAATTGCACTTAACTTGGCTATACCTCTGTAATTTGAAATATTGATTTTACTACCAGATTTGAAAAGAGGAATTATAAAAGACCGTTTCCAAGTTTCTGGAAAATACCCAAGCTTAAGGGACAGGTTGAAAATGAAAGTTAAAGGAATACACAGTATGTCTGAACAGCTTTTCAGGATACAAGTTGGAACACCATCAGGGCCACCAACATAAGAAATTTTTAGCTTCGACAAGTTAGATGAAACATGTTGTTCGTCAAGAGATGCAATAAAAATAGATGTTGATTGTTGAATAGAGTAAGGATAACTCGTATTGGTAAACACAGACGAAGAATACGTTGAAGCAAAAAATTCTGCGAACATGTTGCTAATAGAAATGTCATCAGAAGATTCTGAACCATTGTATTTCATTGTAGAGGGGAAGTCAACTGATCGTCTCTTTGAGTTGACAAATTTATAAAAGATTTTGGATCATTTTTTAAATTGTTTCTAATTTTGTTTAAATAGTCTGTATATGCACTATTATTTGCAATATTGAATTCCGATCTTGATACAGAATAATTAATATGATTTATAGATGAACCATTTTCCTTATATTTTTTGTACATTTTATTTTTCTTGTTTTTTAGACTAGAAAGATATTTCGTATTCCATGGAGGACCAGTTGATTTTTTTATAAATGTTTTTGGTACTGAACTTAAAAAGCAATCGTTGAGCAGACAATAAAATGTATTTAAGCATAAATCCAAATTTTCGTTATAATATGAAAAAATATCAATCCAGTTTATTTTAG
This sequence comes from Delia radicum, assembly GCA_021234595.1. Classification (NCBI taxonomy): domain Eukaryota; kingdom Metazoa; phylum Arthropoda; class Insecta; order Diptera; family Anthomyiidae; genus Delia; species Delia radicum. The sequence goes on from CM037853.1 coordinate 60,041,313, forward strand.
ACAAAAGGCCACGTAGTAATTGAAAATTTGTTTTTTTAAAACAAAACTGTTTTTCCAATGTTGGTGATTTAAAGGACTGTGAGTAAGAGTATGAGTAAGTAATTTCGATTGTAGGATGGTATCGGTCTTCGGGATATCTAAGTGGGGTTGTTCGCCTGTGAGAGAAATCGTCTGGTTCACTCACAAAGATGAGATCAAGCCATTTACCATAAGTGTTGACAACATTGTTGATTTGTGAAAGTGAATTGTCATATAAGCCGTTGATAAATTCCACAGGAGCCTCAGTAGAAAACAAAGGTATCAGATGGTTGGAAATTGCATCAACTTGCCAAGATAAAGATGGTATATTAAAATCGCCAACAAGTAAGATTGAATCACAGGATTTTAAGCTTTTGCTAATAAATTCAATTGCTTTACCATGTTGTTCATACAATGCAGTAGGTGAATTAGGCGGAATGTATGAACAAATAACATACAAACATTTATTGTTTAATTTTATTCGAACAAAAATAATTTCAATATCGGAAAATTGCCTTATGATGATTTCTTCAGATGAAATATTGTTCATGACGGCAATTAGCACTCCACCGCCAGTAGTGATATTTCCTCTATCACGTCTAAAAATTTGGTATTTCGGGCATAAAATTTCTTGATTATTTACAGAGTTACGAAGCCAAGTTTCAGTAAAAATAATTACATCATTATTGAAACCGAAACTGTCAGCATATAATGAAGATAGCTTAGTGTTTAGGCCATTAACATTTTGATAAATAATGGAAAGGCTTTGGACTGATGGGCGCTGTGTAGTATCATTGTTAGTTTTTTCTTTGATATGATTTGGTGTTTTTGGAATTTCATCAATCAGTTTTTTGAATTAACATTATTGGCTAATTTAGGTAAGCGAACATTGTCCTCTTCACGATATATAAACTGACGAACCAAGGTGTTTTTGGGCCAAAATTCTCGATTGACAATTGTTTCAAAAATTTCATTTGGTACAATTGCTTTGAAAGATGCTCGATTACTCGTATTCATTTTATATACTTTCATATCATTAATGCTGTCATCAGTTATTTTTGATCGAATATAATTTTCAACATCTTCAGCAGTTGTATCAGCAGCAAGACGTGAAAGAAATATTGTTTTTTTGTGAGAAATTGTTTGGACAGGAATAGGAGCAGTAGAATGACTTGATAATGGTCTAGAGGTTATGTTATTGACGGTCTGACGATTTATTTCAGGTTGTGGAGTAAGAACTTGTTGAGTATTAGCGGTGATACTTTCGGATGAGATTGAAACATCATTTACTACTATTTGGGGGCGTTGTAATTGAGATATATTTATATCAGAAAACGATTGGGCAGAAGTGGATGGAAGCGGAGACAAAGCATCAATCTCAATTAAATTTAAAGGCACTTGAGCAGTATTATTAATATTAAGACCCGTTGAAGCTGGTGTAGGCAAAGATGTTTGAGATGATTCAACTGATTTATTTATTGGGAGTGATGATTGATAATTTTTAGCAAAATTATCCAAATTACTAAAACTGGTAAAGAGTTCGCCATATTTATTTAGACGTTGGGATAAGTTAACAAAATCCTTATTGATTTGATTAAATTCATCACGAGAATTTTTAAAGAAATTATAAAACTCGATACCTATAGTTTTACAACGTGGGCAGGTCCATGTTAATGACTTATTTTTGTCAAGAAGGGCATCAGCGTCACGAGCTTTAAGGTAAGTGCATTTCATGTGGTAAATGCCTGAACATAACCAACATGATACCATACGTTCATTCCCGGTAATACTGCAATTAGGTTTACCACACTCCATATTCAATATACAAGCAAAATGTTTGTTGGGTAATAGGTCGAGTTTAATTTGCTTAGCAGTGACACAAACCAAATTACAAAGTAAGAAACGATGTGGCAACGCTATATAAATATGTGTGTAAATATGACAATCTGGTAGACCAATGTTATTTATTACGAACGGCAAATAAAAGCAAATCACAAGATAACCAAGGAATAAAATAAATTCAACTTAGATTTATTGTTGTTGTAGGACTTTGTGGCAAAAATAAATAAACTCCAAATAAGTTGTTTACAGCAGTAATAAATGGCACTTTATTTTGTACGTATGCAGAATAATCCGGTGTTTATTTAAACGGGAAATACTTAGCTGGTTTGTTGATTATTGTTGATAATTTCACAATTTAAATATGCAAATGCAGGATCGAACAAAAAATACGAACAAACTTCAACACTGTTTCCAATTTTTTTCTGATGAAGCATGTAAGCAGACCTACGCAGCTTTTTTCGTAGGTTCTCTATATGTGTGCCCCATTTAAAATTGTGTTCAACGTGACTAGCTCAATAATTGTTGAACATTTATGATTGCAATTATTGCTGTGTAAAAAAAAAGTGAAAATAAAATCGCAATATCTTCAAAACTGTCCGATTACAAAGTTTTAAAATATTCGTGTTCAGCATTCAAAACTAATAAGAAATGATGCGTTGCAAGAAATATTTTTATTAAAGAAATTTAAGACGAATTTTCAAAAATCGAGAACTTTGGTCGCAGGGCGCCACGGGTTAACGCTTTCAGATTTTTCTCAAATTCGCACCACATAACTTTAATCTGAACAACAAGTTTTAATTTTCTGAAAAAAGTTTGTCTTAAACTTAAAACAGCGAAGGCAGTTAAGTGGCTATAACATAGGAGAAAACCCCTAAGCCCGACCAGGTTCAGACTACACGGAAAAACTAGTCAGCAAGGGCGCTAAACTGCATATCACATAGGAGAACACCCCTAAGCCAGGCGAAGGTCGGCTACACGGAAAGCTTGTTACACAGAAAAACTTTCCTCAGAGATGCCGGGCTTTGGACATACTAGAGAAGAAAACTCCTCAGCCAGACCGAATTACGGTTACGTAGAAAAACTGTGCTCAGCAAAGCCATATATGTGGTTGTCCATAAAAAAATTACCTAGAAAAGGGCTTGTTACACATAAAAACTTTCAGCGAAGCCAGGCTTTGAACATACTATAGGAGAAACCCCCTAAACCTGCAAATGGACATTTACGCAGAAAAACTTTGCTCAGCAAAGCCTTAGATTTGGCTATAAATAAAAAAATTACTTAGAAAAAGGCTTGTTATACAGAAAATCTTTCCTCAGTGAAGACGGGCTTTGGACATACTAGGCTATGGACATACCCCTAAACCCGGACAATGGCCGGTTATGCAGAAATAACTTTGCTGAGCAATGTCACTAACTTATTTATAGATAACTTAACACACATAAATTGTAACCGAAAACCTATAAAAAAAAATCAACATTGTCCAACTTTAACCTTCACTCATTTTTTTTTTGTTTTAAGTGATACCTTTAATGGAAGCTTGTGGAATTGGGTATCAATTTTTATAAACTTTTTTAAGAACTTATATAGACATTCTTTGGAATAATGAGCTTTTTCCTCCAAAAATGGAGTAAAAAGCGCAAATATCCAAAATTGGGCAGCAATGGGTTAATTTATGGAGGCTTACTGCAACATATTGGAAAGATAATTTTAAGGAGCTTTAATATGATATACATATTGTCGTAATCGGACGTATATTTTTTTGAAATAATTGAGATAAAAAAAACTATTCCAACTTTAATGTCATGTCCAGCTAGGGGGCGTCGCCGACTAGCTCAAACAGTTCTATTTAGGGTAAAAACAAATCGGAGCTATGTCACTAAACTACAATAGTTTCGTACTTACAGATGTTTTTTATATGAAAATTGTTATTCATGTTTTACTGTATATCAAAAATGTCTTTATTCAAAATATAATAAAAACATTTACTTGAGAAATTGCCTTGCACAATTTTGTCGTCACATTGTTTTTAATTTTATAATTATTTTTTACTCGTCTATCTTTAGCCACCTCATCATCAGTGGCCTCTGGTAATGCTGCTGCAGCCAGTGGTTCAAATAGTAAACAAACTGCCAACACGCAGCAGCAGCTACAACAGCAAGTAAATTTAAATGATGCTACACAATCTGCCAGTAACAGCAACAACAATATGACTATCGGTAATAATACTAGCAGCAGTAGCAACAATAGTAGTAACATTGGTGAACAGCAAACTCATCACCATCAACAGCAGCATCAACAACAGCAGCAGCCAAAAAACGTCAATACTCAACCCTATCACCAGCAGCAGCAATATCAGCAATCACAACAACAAAATACAAGTAATACTGCTATGCAACAACAACAAAATAGTTCCTCCTCCGTTAATTTAGGAAGCAGCGGTGGAAATAACGGTGGTAGTGGTTGGTCAGAAAATCGTTTAGCTGATGTCGTACGTGGTGGTAATGGTGGTGGTGGTGTCAACAATGGAAAAAAATCACGTAAAGATTCTGGCAAACAACAACAGTATTTTTATCCACAACGTGGTAATACCGCTATTAGTCCTACTCCTAACACCATCATCGGTAGCAGTAGTAGTAACAGCAACAACACCACCCACATTGCAACAGCCAACAACAATAACACCTCAATCCTTATAATACAACACCTCCCGCCATAGAAACTTCTTCTAATAATGAAGATACAAAACTACGTGAACAACATAGTGTTGGTAACAACACCAACACCAACAAATCATTGACAAATAATACAAAAAATTATAATTGTAATAACTCCTCTGCAACTGTGATAAAGTGTGTAACACAAAACAATACAACAAATATTAAAGCTAGCAACAATGTTGCTACAACATATAACAACACCGCCACCTGCACCTCCTCATCATCCTCCTCTTCATCATCATCATCTTCACTACCTTCTAACACTGATAACAATATCGCCGGCGGTTCAATAACTACTAATCCGAATGATAAAACTAACAAGACTGAAGAATATTTGGTACATGCCATGATGAATAATCAAACAACAGCTGCTGCATCAGCTGCTGGTGGTCACAAATCATCATACAGCAGCACTACTGCTAATTCGGCGGCGGCTACCGGCGCCAGTAGTGCTTGTAGTAGCACTAACACAAGTGATTGCAACAACGAACGATTAAATTTAACAAAAAATATTGCTGCATCCTCCTCCTCCTCCAGCAACGCCACCACAACTGGAAACGCCGCTGCAGTGTGTCACAGTGTAGCCACAATGACCACTAATCTTGCCGACTGCAGTTTAAACAATCATAAAAAACCACCTGCCATTGCAGCTTTAATTGCCAAAAAAGAAACGCCAAAAGATGCTATAAAGCATAAAAATGCCTCCACTTCGACTCGCTCAACATCCACAGAAAATATAGCAGCTGCTGCTACATCCATCACTACTAATGTTGTTATAGTACCTCCCATCGTAGGTGGATCAACGTCTGCATCATCATCGTCGGCAGCCTCTCGTTTAAGTTATGCCCAAGTAGCACAACGAAAAGATGATAATACTGCCCCGGCCTCAACCCCTGGTGGTACCCCTGTAGCAGTTAATAAACATGAAATTACTGCTGCTGCTCCAACTGCAACTTCTTTAAATCCTTCCTCCTCTGCCTCTTCTTCAATTGTTGTTATAAGTGGTGGTAACAAATTTGAAGGAAATGAAAAAAATATAGTGGCCAATTCATCATCTAGTGGTGGTGGTGGTACTACTGGTGTTACTACTGTTGTTGGTTGTGGTAACACCAGTACAACTAGTAGTAGTGGTATAAACTCCTCAGGTGCTAGTGCTGCATCTACAAATTTAACTGGTGCTGTGAATAGTGGCAGTAATGTTCCAGTAACATTACGCACTGACATTTCCAAAGATAAAGGTAAGGAATTTGTATCGTAAGTAAAAGGTACTTTTTAATAAAAAGTACTTTTTTTTTTTAATAAAATAAACTTTTTTTAATAAAATGTTTAAAAAAAAATAACACTTTTTTTTAATAAATAATACTTTTTTTTAATAAATAATACTTTTTTTTTAATAAATAACACATTTTTAATAAAAGATACTTTTTTGAATAAAAGGTAATTTTTTAATAAAAGGTAACTTTTTAATATAAGGTACTTTTTAATAAAAGGTACCTTTTTAATAAAAGGTACATTTTTAATAAAAGTTACTTTTTAAATAGAAGATACTTTTTTTAGTGTAAGGTACTTTTTTTTAGTATAAGGTACTTTTTTAATAAAAGGTAATTTTTTAATAAAAGGTAATTTTTTATATTTTCATATACACCTTGATCTCGTTATATGTATATGCTTATATGTGTGGCAATATATTACAATATATCCAAGAATATGCTCTTTTCACCTGACCAAAAAGTTATAAAAGCACCTGATTTACTCAGCGAATGCGTTCAAATTGAGGTGAAAAACGCATTTTTTTTTACATTGTCTTGTCATATGCAAGAAGGTGTTTATTCTCGTAAATTACTATTTGGCACTTCATAAAAACAAGTGATTTATGCCCATGTCCCTACTTTAGAACGTTTTGCAATTAGAACGAATTTGTGAAATCACACGAAATTGAAATTTGGTGTTCTCAAATCCTAAAAGCTTTCGAAAACTCGAATTTTTTTCGAAATTATTATCGAACTGCCAAAAACATATGGTTTTATGGAAAATAAAAAACATATGGAAAGTAAAATGCTTTTAAGAAATTCTTCTAACATTGTTGTCAATTTGTTTGACTGTTTTCTAGAATATCAAAACAAAAAAATGTTTTTTTTTTTTAAACAGTTTTTTAGAGTATAAACAATACAACCAAAAATTAATAAAATCAGAAATAAGTAAAAAAAGTTCTAAATTTTTAATATTAAGCACCATTTTTGACCCTAAATTGTAATTTATTAGAAAAAAGGGCATTCGTTTTACTTTCGACCAGGCTTTTTTACACGAATTAAAACGAATAAAAAATAGGGAAAAACGTTCTGATTTAATCGCAAGAACACCGAAAAATTCTAAAATTTTCACTTTCGCTCTGATTTAAAAGCCGTAACAGGGGTGTTAATTTTATAAAAGATCTATGCTGGGATGTTCTTTTTTATACGTATAATAAATAAATTTGTTTTAAGTGTTCAAAGAGTGATGCAAAACAACTTCTTGTGAATGAATTTTAACATGCGATGTTTATTACATGTCTTAAAACCACTTTATTTATTTTTTATTTATTTATTCGTAAACAACAAGCTAACAAGTCCAACTGAATTTGGAATCAGTTACCCGAAAATTTACATGATTTACCTGTTTCCACCGATAATTTTAAAAATAGACACTTGCGTAATTTCCAGAGGAATCCATTTCTGAATAGTCGGTGATTTTTATTTTTATTTTTTTAATTTCGCGGATTGGGGCTACTAATTCATAATGGTCGTATTTGTGTACCTGTGTCATATCTTACTAGTGTTTTTTTTTTTTCTTTTCTCTACTATTATTAGTGTTGCTATTTATATTGTTTTCTTTATTTTTGTTAATAATGAATTATATTATAATTTTTTTCTTACAATTAGTGAAGTATTTTGTACTACTTAGTAATACGTTTTGGCCTTGTAGGCTCATTGTATTACGAATAAATAAATAAAAAAAAATAAAACCACTTTTTAGAGGTTTGTAGTATTAAAAATTCATTTTTAAATAAATCTAAAAAAAATCAAAATTTCATTTCGCACAAATAAATCGAAAGAAATCTAAAGTATAGTCCGTTTGCAATCATATCTTTAAAATCAGACTCGAAAAGTGTTACGTTCGTTTTTATTGCGCTGGACTTTTCATGTAATTTAGTTTTTTTTAAATTTTATTTAAAATGTATATATATATGAAGGGCTTATTGCAAAAAATTGATAAGCCACATTTACTGTTTTGTGTATTTTCGCTATTTTCTAGACATTTGTTGACTAATATTTAATAGAAGTTTTGCTTAAACACTTATTGCAAGTACCTAGAGTATAAATGTCCTTGAAAAGTCATATATTTTTTATTTTCTTCAACCTTTAAAAGGCAACAACAAACTAAAACTAAAATGTGGCTTATCAAGTTTTTACAATAAGCCCTTCATATATATATAATTTCATTGGAAAACAAAGACAAGAAATTTAAGCATTTAAAAGTTATAAAATATAAAGTACACCTGTAATATATAAACTGTTCATGTATCAAATTAAAAATTAAGGAAATCAAATTATCTCCTCATATACTTATACAATTTTTTTTTTCAAAAATAACCATTTAAGCGCGTACAAAGAGAAAAAGTTTAAATTTTAATTTATTATACCACCACTAGAGAGCGCGATTAAGCTATAGAAATTATTAGAGACCGACCGAGTATTCGGCTTCGGAGTTCGGCAAAAATTTGGACGAACACGGAGATTAAATTCTTTAATTTCGAGTACAAACACAAGAATTTTTGTTATATTCGTTATATATTTTATTAAAAATAGATAAGTTCAAACATTCCTATTTTTTCAACAGACGTCATTAAAATAATTGAACTCATTATTTAATATTTTTGAACAAAAATTTCTAAATTAGCTTGTGTTGAAATTTGCTCATGTTTAACTATTGCTTGTTTTACTTTAAACAAATTTCTTTGACAAAATCAACCAAAATTCACGTTGTATTCAAATTAAAAAGTAAGTTAAAAAGTTTGGCAACGGCTTCGGCCGAAAATTGAAAATTAAGTTCGTTCGGCACTAGAAATTATAGAATATGCTTGCTGAGATGCCGAATTATCTTTCTATCAAGTTTTGTCCACAAATTTGCAGGAAATCTAAAAAAATAGGTTAATAAAAAAGTACTTTTTAATAATAGGTGCAGTGACCGACCAAAGACTTGGACAGAACATGATTTATGTCGGCATTTTATAGCATTATGGACAAACTTGAAAAATGAAAAAATGTTTATTGGGCGTGCTAGATACGATTTTGAGTGTCAAATTTAAAGAAAAGTCCGTAGTTAAGCAATGAATTCAATTCGGTCGCCGAACGTTTTTCCAAATTGGAATAACTTTGGCCACCGATTATTTAACTTCACAGCTAAACTTTGGCTTAATTCCTTAAATTTTATACTCAATGGCTTCAATATCAAAATATGTCCACATTGTCTTTAAATACCAAAAAACCGACTAAATATAATTTTTGAACCGCAGTCTTCGGTCGGGCACTAAATATGAGCTTTTTATCATAATGTAAAATTCTGTAAAACTAATCAATTTAAAATTTGTTTCTAATTTCAGACGTTTCCCGCGAAAATCGTCAAAGTACAGGAAGTAATACTAGTAGTATTGGTGGCAGTAGTGTGAATAGTAGTAGTATAAATAATAATAATAACACATCATTCTCATCCTCCTCAGCTGTAACAGTAACAACACGTAATCAACGTGCTGTTGATGGAAAAGACTTTAAAACTACCCATACACGTGAACGTAATACTGCTGATACTACTGAAAGTAGTAGCAGTGGTGGGCGCAAAACTCACAGGAATAGTAATAATTAAAAACGTCCTATTGTTACTGACGAGACGGCGATGAAGTCATATAAATTGATTAATACAATTTATTTTTATTATTGAATTAAGTATGCAAAAGTTTTAAAGAGAAAACAGAAAAAGAACTGATTTTTAATACGATTCCTTTATGTAGCTATTCTTTGTTTTTTTTTTTTCGTTTTTGTTATGTAAAACAATTATATTTTAAAAATATACATGTAGTGGCTGCTTATTGATTCGGGATATTAAATTTTTCGACCAAAATTTAAAACATTTTTGAAAACAAAGACATTTATTGTAAACAATGTTAATCTCCTCTGAAAAATCGAACAACAAATACTAAGGTTTCTTTTGCACTTGAAGAATATTTAAAAAAACAAAAAATTACTTATTTTTATTGTAAATTGAATTATGATTAATTCAAGTTTCTGTTAAGTTTTATGTTTTTTATTTTTTGTTTTATAAAAGTGTATAATAATTTAAAAAAAAAGACGACTTACTACACAATATATTTAGAATACTACATAGTTCTACTACTACCACTTCTACTACTCACTACTATTTGCAACAAAACTACTATTTGCCTATATATATTTAACAAAAAAACAAAACTGTTGCTAAAATACTATTAGTGCTAACTTCATTAAATTGAATGAAAATATCATCTATAATAACTATAATATAAATTATTATTCTTATTAAACGTCTACAGTGTAATTGTAAGCGTTCTTAAGTAACTACAAAAACAATGCATATACTTCACAAAATGGATTCAACAGAAAATACCTTAAAGGTAAGTTTTTAATTGTTAATTACATAGATTTTTAGTTGCTTAAAATGTATGCTTAAAGGTTTATATTAATATATAAATCTTTTATTTAAGAAACTGCAATATTCCTTCTAAATCAGCATTTTCATCGATGAATTTAACATTGACTTTATTGATATTCTCCAACGAATGGTTCCAAATGAGTTTACAGGTCATAGTCACAACAACTTTTATACAATTTTCTTTGAAAGTAAAATGTCATAAAGACGACCATATAACATTTTTTTTACACATTTAACCGCGAATTGTGCAATTTTTATAAAAGCTAAAATGAAAATGCAAATACTCTTGGAATCTTTGAACTTTAGACTTAAAAAAAAAAATATAAAATTTGTTTCCAAAACTTTTTTCATATCAATATTGTCCACAGAAGAAAAAAATAATAATATGGAGACATTTCTAGCAAATATGGTTCCTCTTTTGTAGGTATACTTTGGTAAAAGCAAAACCCATGAGAAAAAATTAATTACATAAATTGGTTTAGAGAGACCAAAATCTTTTTAAAAATACTTAAAGCCATCTCGGAAAAAAATGTTTGTTTTATAATTATTTGACATTTCATTATTGTAATTTATCATATCGAAATGTGTGACCCTCGATAGTGTTTTTGAAAAAACAAAAATGCCGGCTTTTTTGAAAGCTCAAAAACTGAATTTTTTTCAAACAAAAAAAGAGCCAAATTTGAACCAGGAAAAACATAAACAAGATTTTTCAGCGTCACAACCCATGTTAATTTAAGATTGCTCTGATTAAGCAAATTTATTTCATCAGCTAAAGAGTCTACACAGAAATCTGTATCTTATCGAATTCTGAACTTCAGATTTATTTTTCTAGTCATAAATGTGATGTGAGTGACCTTTTACAATAATTAAATGTTTATAAATTTGAGAACAAAAATGTATATATTACGGAGTTTAAAGACATCTTTTCAATCACTTAATCGTATGTGTTACAATGTGATTCGAACAAACAAATGTATATGAAAGAAAGTATGAAACACTGAATATTGAAAATTCATTTTACAAAGATCAAAGTTTCACAAGCTTTGCGGAACATAAATTGTATAGTTTTTTTTTAACATTTTTGTCATTAAAAGTGTGAAAATTCTCTTTTAAAATGTGTAATAACAAATTTATATAGATGAAATTTTGTGCAACAAAAATCCGTAAAAATTTCGTGGAATTTTTAGATTTATAGAAGAAATGCTTAATGGGAAAAAAGCCTCATAATCGGAGAAATAAATAATAAAAAATTACAGAAAAATTAACAAAAAAATGTATGTATATTCTGTTATAGTCTGCACGGATTATCTCCATAGACTTAAATAAATAAAAAAAAAAAAAAATTTAATTAAAAAGACTGGAAAAAACAAAAGAAACAAAGTTAAAAAATATAATATTTTTAAAGCCAGAAAATCTTTACAAAAATTTACCTGAGAGCTCAAAAATCATAAAAAACAATGAAATTTTTAAAAGATTTTTTTTTTTTTTAATTTTAAAAGATTGCTATAGAACAGGGCTTTAAAAAATGTAATAAAGTTGGCGCGCAACACTTTTTTACAACAGAATATATATTTTTTTTTGGCACATGTAGTGGTCAATTTTGGCTTATAATAAAAATATAATTTTTATTTAATTTTACCACCCTTTGTTTTTAATCGATTGAATTTTTTTGTATATATGCTGCTATTTATTTGATCTTGAGTGTACTGATACTCAAAAAGCTTATCCGATATCAGTATTGGTAAGATAGTTAGCGTAAAAACATAAAAATTACTCCAATTACTTAAAGTTCTTTTGCTTGCTTACACGCACTCACACATACATACACACACTACCGGCAAACTACCAAATTTGTTAATTGTAGGCGGGTAGAGGGGATGCAATTTTCTTGTATTTCTTTTTACACTATCAGAGCTTCTACTCAATTTTTTTTGTTTATTTGTAGTTATTACTACAAGAGGGGGGAGGAGGCCAATGGTTTTTTTTTGTGTATTTACTAACGGTATGCAAAATTTTGCATCAGTTAGTGAATCTGGTTTAGTTTTAAAATTTTTAATTTTAATTATTATCAAGTGACCGGCTAGCAACGGTTAGCAGTATAAGAAGTTTTCGGTCGTACAACTATACACTCCCACACTCCCATACTACACACACAACAAAAAATGTCTTGCCACCCCTGCCCTAAAGAAATTTTTGCTTGAATCTTTAGTTTTAAAGAAGGGCCCACTAGATCCATCATAAACTGATTAATTAGACTCCAAAGTAGGACACCTCGTTTATTAAAAAATGTTGGGAGCTTGCGAATTTTATATTTATTAACCGATTTTTAAAATTTTCAAAATAAAGCTTACTCATATGGGTTATCTCTTAAAGTGCAAAAGTTATCCGCATTTATAAATCAAAATTTTACATTTGTGCAATTACCTGGTCCGGCAAAAACAAGTCAATCCCGATTGCTTTGAAAAGTATTGGCGTTATTAACAACAAATTATTGAATTTTACAAAAAAAAAACTTAAATGCAATATTTTGTTCACTCTTAAAATAACACGCGTCTAAATTTGTAAATTATGAAAAAACGTAAATTTAGTAATTTTTTAGACGTATTTTACATACAGTGGTGGCCATAACAAATGCAACTGGCAACAGGATTTTACAAAAGTTGTTTAAACTAGTTTTAAAAGAAAAAAATTATTCATGTGCTTGTATTATTATTTTTATTATTGCTTTAAAAATAAGAAAATAAAATTTAATCCACAATTATTTACATCGAAAAGAATAAAAATAAAATAAACTACGTATAGGCTGATATTTCAGTGGCCAAAACATATGCAACAAATTGCTTCGAAAACAGATATGTCCATGAAACTTAATATTTCGTGGCAAATCCTTAATTTTCAATGACTGCCTGACATCGGCGAGGCATTGAAGCTATCAAATTGGCAATAAAATTTGCAGGAATAGCATTCCAAGCTTCTACCAATCTTTGTAACATAATATCGGAATTAGTGAAATTTTCGCGATCTTTTTGCAGTATCGCGCTTGAAGCCGCTTGTTAACTGGTCGTCTTACATAACACATGCCATCACTGCCGATGATATTAAATTTGGACTCGTCGCTAAATAGAATAGTCTTTCATTTGTTTTCTGACCAAATTAAGTGCTCCTTGGTGAACTTCAAACGTTTTTTTTTTTTTTTGATAACGTTTAAATATTAGCTGTTTTTTGCTGGACGGTGTGGTGTGCACGTAGGGATGCTTCGACAAGTCGTCTACGGATAGTTTGAGTATAAATTGGTAATTGGACACTTGCTGCAATCCTTGACGAAGTTGTAAACGGATCTTTCTTCGCCTGCTGGATAATCAAATTGTCTGTTCTATGGCTTGTCACCCGTGGTCGTCCTCCTCCGCGGTGGGTTACTGAAATTTCAGTACTTTTCTGAAATTTTCCAATAATGCGTGAAACTGAGCTTTTATGGATATTAAACTTTACGGATACATCCCTTTGTGATATGCCATCACAATAATCACTTACAATTAGCTTTCTCAGCTCAAAACCGAACTTATCGCGTGCCATTAAAAAAAACGAATTTATTCTTAATATTTATCAAAAATAATGAACTTTTATGCCGTTTTCTGCAGGTTAAAACATAAAAACAACACGTATTAATAAAAACAATAACTATACAAAAAGAAAATTGGTAAAAATACCGTTATCTGAGAAAATAATAGTCGAGTTGCATTTGTTTAGTCCAGATGTTTTTTTTTGTTTAACCATAAAAAATTACGAAAATATGGCAACATTACAAAACAAGTTGGACTTTTTTTTATCGATTTTATTTCTTGGAATGTTGTTCGTTAATATGTAGTTACTATTGACATCTTTTTGAGAACAAATTAGTAAATTACAGATCAGTTTAACCCTAGAGAACCACAGTTGCATATGTTTTGTCCACCACTGTACATATAAATGGAAATATGCGGTGTAATTTATAGCAAAATCAAATTTCTAGATAAACTATGTCTAAATATTAACCAAATTTGACACATGTTCATGGAATCAGCTCTAAATATTATGTACGAAGTTTCAGCCGAATCGGATAAAAATTTCGGATATCCGTTAACAATTTTTTATTTAAGTTTTTGTGAAATAACGTAAAGTTTAATACTTTTGCTATTGTTTTTATAAAAACAGAAAGAAAATTGATATAAGGCTAAAGAAAATTCCAATATTCCCAAAAAACTGTAAAAAATTTCCTAAAATGGGATTTTTACATTTATTGTTGTATTGTCCACATTTGAAGCGATGATAAAAAAATATAATGCTATCATATTTAGACTAAATTTGAGGTCCTGCACCCGTTTTACGTTTTTTAATATAGGTGGTGCACTCGGAGAAAAAATTAGTTATAGTTGAAATTTTAATTAAAAAATTGGTCGAATTCGGAAGAGTATGGGGAGAGAATAATATTCAACTGATGAATATTATTTTCATAAAACTCAACTATATCTATTAGTCTTTCAGAAAAATATGAATACTATATGTGTTCCTGAGGAAACAAAAACACCGATTATTCAGAAATGGATTCCTCTGGAAATTATGCAAGAGTCTATTTTTAGTGGCATTTTATTTTAAGCGTGAGCCAGATATTGCATTAATGTTGTTTGTTTAATTTAATAACTTGTTGTTAATAGAATTAGAATTTTCTTTATTATAAAAGTTTCTTAGGTATTAATTAACATGTTATTAATAATAGTTTAAATATATAAAAAGAAAAATATTAAAGAGATTAACGACATGTTTTTCATAAAAACGTCTGTCGAACGATCACAAACAAGTATCGGCATTTAATACAAAAATAAAATTTGATTATTTAAATTATGACAAATTTAGTTAAATTCTGTTATTAAAAAATTTCTATAAACTAACGCACATTTCAAATATTTTACTAAATTCACCCAGTCTTCTTCATTCTTCTTCCGCTAGATAATATTTCCGAAAAATAGCATATCTAAATTCTTTTAGCACAGGACAGATACCAAAAAAATGTTGGAATGTTTTATGTTCCCGTAAATTGCACAATTTACAAAACTTGTCTTCGTTTGCTGCGCCAAATCTGTTATAATTTAGTGCAATTAACCCACTGCGTGCTTTAAATATCCATGTGATTTGATCAGTTTTTAAGTCATCAATAAAATAATGTATTCCTCTTTCATAATCTAGATGTTTGTAAATTCTTGTGGTGGTTTTTGATTTACTCTCAAATCTGTCATTAAAAATATAAATTTTCAAGTTACTTAGTAATTCCGTACTAAAGCAATTTCATTGTTGTTCCGTGTGGTTTGTTTCTGGTCATTGTATGTTTAAGGAAGTAGCTTTTGATTTTAATTCGTTTACCCAAAAAACGTTACGACGCAATAAAATTAAGGATAATTGGGGGTGAGGTGATCTATTCTGTGTATAATTATACATTATCCTACTTAAATATTTAAGATGAAGTCCCAAAGTATATAGATGACTGTTTTCAGCAGCGGTTTCTGACATAAGAATGTAGTTTGGGGTGAAGCTAGGTAAATGTAATATTTTTTTCATGAAATATCGTTGCAGTTTATTAACGTCTTCAAAATGTCTAAAGCCCCACACCTGAGCTGCATAGGCTTGAAATGCCCTGCACACTGCAAGATAAACTTTCCACTTCATTCTTAGGTTTATATCTTGTTTCCCTCTCAAACTCTGCCATGTTGAGTTTATTGTACTTTTTGCCTGATTGTTTCTTTTTTCCACGTGTTTGTTAAACTTAAGTTTTGGTGTGAAGATAACTCCCAGGTAGTTGAATTCAGAGGATATTTTTACCTCATCTCCTTTAAAAAAACCATTTTTCTTGTTGACTTAGTCGATCACCATTTCTGAATACCAAAATTTCGGATTTGTTTAAATTAACTTCCAGATTCCACATGTTGCAGTAATTTTCAAGGTTTTGTATCATTTTTTGCATTACCGTTATATCATCCGATAATATGACTATGTCGTCAGCATAGAGTAAAAGTCGAATATTCATATTTTCCACCATAAGTCCACCTTTCAAACAATCATGTAACTCATTAATGTACAGGGCAAAAAGTAATGGTGACAGTAAACAACCTTGTTAAACCCCTGATTTTGTTTCAAAATATTCCGGAAAATCTTCACCAGTCCAAACTGCAGATTGTGTATTAGTATATATTCTTTCTATGAACTGGACAAATTTGTACGATACTCCCATCTTAAAGAGCTTATAAATCAGAGTTTGCCTTGAGACACTATTAAACGCAGCTTTAAAGTCCACAAAAAAAGCATAAACTTTCTTTTTTTTTCTGCTAACTTTATGCTCACAATAGCTGATAAATTATAAATATTGTCAACCGTTGAATAATTTCTGCGAACAACTTGTAACAACTTGGTGTTAATATCACCAACACGTTTCAAAGCAATTGGACTTGATTTTCCTTTTCCGTTGGCAAAAACCGGTTATTGCAAAAACTCGAAATTTTGATTTTCAAATGCGAATAACTTTTGCACTTTAAGAGATAACCCACATGCTCCTTAATGTATTTTAAATAAGCTAATATAGAAAAACATTGTGTGCCAACAATTTGAAATTTTTAAAACCTAAAATCGTGCGGTTTTGTAGATTTTACCCATGGGTCAAATTAACCAATGGGTGTACACTACCTTCTCCAAATTTTACGATTTTTCGTAGGAAGACAGATTATTATAGAACTAAAATAAGTGCAAAGTTTGAATGCACTGGCACTTCTGGAAATATGTGGTCTTGAAAATCGTAAAAAAATGTCAAAATTTACAAAGTTGTACTTACTTAATTGTAATTTTCTTAAAAAGTATTACAGGCAACTCATCAAGGTTTGAAAGATTATTAAATTACCTTTAATTTGATATACAACATGATTTTTGTTTTAGAAAGGTCAAAGGTCACATCTTTTGACCTATAATTCGGGAGGCTATATCTTTAAAAACGATATTTTTAAAAATCTGAAAAAATATATGTTTAAGACTGGTTCCTTCCCTAAAGTTACGAAAAATTTCAGAGTGGAGGTATTCTTGGATCCAGAAATATTAATCACATAGAAAAGGTAGATATTTAACAAGGGAATTAAAACTATGTAGCATAAAGAGCCCTTTAGTAAAAAAAAAGAAGAAATGTCTACACTGTGTCAGAGTTTGAGTCCCGGCTGCACTAAAACAATATAATGTTTAATATTTCTGGATCAAAGAATACCTCCAATCTTAAACATACATTTTTTTCAGATTTTTAAAAATATCGTTTTTAAAGATAAAGCCTCCCGAACTATGGTCAAAAGATGTGACCTTTGACCTTTTCAAAAAAAATCATGTTGTATATCAAATTAAAGGTAATTTAATAACCTTTCAAATGCGACCTTGATGAGTTGGCTACCTGTAATACTTTTTAAGAAAATTACAATTAAGTAAGTACAACTTTGTAAATTTTGACATTTTTTTACGATTTTCAAGACCTCATATTTCCGGATCCAGAAGCGTGGAAACAGTGATGTAAAAAACAGCCATATTTTAAGTTGAGTTGAGATGGTTCAACCCCCATATAAATATGAAATTACATAAAAAATTTAAAACAAATCTAATAATTCTAAAATAAAAAAAAAACAACACAATAATTCTAAAATAAAAAAAAAACAACATAATAATTTAAAATGTATTTTTTTTTTGTTATTTTTTCAGGATTTCTGTTAGCGTGTATAACAAATGAATAAAAAAAATATTTTTTTTTAATTATAGAGGATATAATGTGTATTATAAACAAGGACCAGTCAAGTAATAAAATGTTTTTCTTATCTTATTTTTATTATATTAATTATTATTTAATTATATAGTCTATTATATAACAAAAAAAAACTAAACTAAATTAATGTATATAAAAACATAAATAATATGTATAAAAATAAAAAGTAAATTGAATTTACAACAATAATAAAATAACTAAAAATTACATATATAAAAATAATATGTACATTAGACGTATTTGTGTAGCATACCTATAGGCGTTAACTCAAATGATTTCGATATTAGAAACACCTTGGAGGTTATTATGTAAGCTGATTCGAAAATTTTGATCGAATTTTGATATTTTAAAACTCCTGTAAAGTGTTAAATGTTCTTGAAAGTCCAACTTTATTAAAAAAAAAATTACAAAATTTTCACACTGAAAATCAAGTAAAATTTTCAGTGTGAAAATTCTGTGCGAAAACGTTTGAGTTACATTATCGCAATATACACTTTCATAAATATTTGAGCTAACACCTATTGCATTACCACACAATTACGCTTTTATGTATGTGACTAAAAACTACACAAAAAAAAAACCAAAATTAGTTTGTAAAAAAAATAACAAAACAATTATTTTTGTGTATATGTATGTAGCTAGGTAGTTTGACTTTAAACAAAACTAATTATTAAATTGAATTACGTTTTTTCTTTTTTTTATACGATAAGAAACAAAATATTTTTTTAATCTTTTTTCTATTAGTAGCCTTTAGTTAATATATGTAGGGAAATACTTGCGGAATTTTCATAATTTAAATTTTGCATACATTTTTTTTTTTTTTATTTAAAAGTGTTTTTTTTTTTCTTCTTTTTTATGTTGAGTTTTAATTATATAAATATTTTTCATTTAATTTTTGTTTATGTACACACTTCAGCATTAATATTGATATTTATTTTTTTCAATGCAATAATAAGATATTTAAAAACAATTCAGGATTTAATTGCAAATGCATATTACATACACACAATTTTATTCATAAACAGGGGTAAAAACTTTCATGCATTTTTTAATTAAATTTTAGTCCTACAAAGAATATGCAAAACCATATTTTGAAAAAAAATATTTTATTAATATGATAGCAAACTTTAGTCTTAAGGCCTGAAATTTTATTAATAAATATATAAAATTATCTGCCCTGTTCATACTTTCATTCAGAACACAATTTTACATCACGACTGACTAAAAAATTATTCTTTTAACTGGAAAACTAGCTAAATCACCCCTGCAATAATAACAAGGGCAACCAAAAATATTCTCTAAAAAATTGATTTCATGTCCATAAATTATTTCATAAAAAACCTAAAAGAATTCTCTTGAAATTAATAAAATATACACATTTTTAATTAAAAATTTGGAGTAACTTTTGTGAAAATTATTTCAATTGCTAACACAAAATGAGATAAAAAATGGCTTAAATTTTCGAAATCGGTATTGTAAACTTTAGAAAACATTAGCGGTATTCGCTCTTGGTAGCAAACTACCCTTGCAGACCTTTCAAAGCTTGCAGATCTTGTATAAATACAAGAGTATGCAAGACCACAACAACAAAATACATGAAATAAAAATATGCAAGACTTTTATTTATATGCAAGACGAAAAGCTATTGCATATTCTGGGTCTTTCAAACCTTTCAAACTTACAATACTTAACATCTTTTAGTTTTGATGGAAAACAAAAAAAAAACAGAAATATTTACAAAAATAACATTTAATTTTCGTGTAAAAAAAAAACAACTGATTTTAACACAAATTTTTATCAAAAAACAAACTTAAATAAAAGAAAAATACGATATTCACACAAAATAACAACAGAGTTAAAAATCCACTGAGAACGAAGAATAATGTCAACCTTTTCTTATTTGAAAAAATCGCTAAAGTCTACTTAAAAATCGCTAGCAAAGACATTTTCGTTAGAAATTAGCTGTTTTGTCAACATTGAAATGCTTGGGTTGTAAACAGGGATGTTAAATGGGGTTTTCAATTTTGTACCAACCTCCAAAAAAATTGTACTTTTTGGACCTTCACGGTACCATTTTTTTTTTATTTAATTAAAACAACAACAAAAAGTACATAAAAATTCACTTGTACACAAAAAAAAAAAAACTTAACAATGACATTATATGTATGAATAAAATGAGGTACAAAAAAGTCTTATGAATATATGAGATAAAAATTATGGAATTATTTGTTTAGTTGATAAACTATTTGGAATTTCTACATCATAGCAGCATAGATTTTGTCGATCTTAACCAATCATTTGTCTGTATTAGACTTGATAATGTTGCCACAAGTGGTATGTTTCTTTCCTTAGTTTTTATTATATTTAGAAAAGAAAAAACTCTCCACATTTGCAGACGAGTGTGGAATGGTTAAAATTTCAGCAACGACTCTAGAAATGTCTGGAAACATATTGACATTGAGTTCATTTTGAAAATTAGCTACTACCGACCAAAAACTACAAATGTTTTCATTTTTTAACGACTTCAGTTGCTCAACATCAGCTGAAGCTCTAAATTGATTATTTATTGAACCAAAATTTGCAATTTCATTCGGGAACATTTGTACTAGAAGAGGTACAAAATCCACAAAATAAAATAAATAAATGCAATGAAAAAGGACACTATAACAATATGTTTGCTATACTAAAAAATTGTACCAAATGAGTCACGGTAGTACCACGGTACTTTAGAAGGTCAAAATGTACCAACAAAAGTACAATTGTACCAACTTTAACATCCGTGGTTGTAAACATACAATTCACACAAAAAAAAAAGACGCTCACGCTTTGTAGCATAAAATCATAGTATTAATGCAACCCTTGCATAAATGCTATCAAGAGTGAATACCGCTATTGAAAAAAAAAACTAAAATTTTTTTTATTGAAAAGAAAGAAAAAAATAATTGTTCTATAAGAAACATTATTGCTCTAAACAGTACAAATATATGCTTTAAAAAAAGATTATCAAAAATATGCTCTTAAGATCAAAAATATCCTCAAACAAATCAATTTCAGAATTCGTCTATTGTTCTAAAAAGGATAAATGGATAAAACATGGGTGAGTTCCACTTTTTAATACGACTCCTAGGAAAAAACATGATACAGCAAAAGAAAAAGACTGTCGAATTTTAGAGCTCCACAAGGCTGCTCCTGTTCCAATAGTGCTCAGTAATGCTCAGTTCAAATTTTAGCCAAATCGGTTCATATTTAGGGGTCGCTAAAATTTAACAGTTTTTTTTGAGGTTAAGCAGAAATTTAAGTTTTTTATGGATATGGAAAGGTGTTTGCAAAAAAAACTTTGGCCTTTTTTCATATATTTCTGGATATATTTAATGAATTTCAAAGTTTGACTCATTTTATTTATTAAAATCTCCAAATTTGTTAACAAATCTAAATGTTATTAGTACAAATTCATAAAAATACCATTTTCAAGAATCTTTCGGGTTCCAAAATTCTCTTTCACATTTTCCGAGATAGTTTAAATCAAATGAAATTAATTTAATTTTATGTGGTATTCAAATCCATAAAAAACAAAAAGAGTTTAAAAGACATCTCGGCAATATTGACCAATAAACCTTTTTCCCGGGTAAGTGGGTTCAAAAAAGAATGACCCACAACTCGGAAAGGTGATCCGGTGGAACGTTTTTGACTTCATATTCGAGTTTAGGAGGGCAATAAACACTCTTAAATCGGCAATAAGCACACTTGAAGACAATTCAAGTTAATGATGCCAATAAAACCTAAAAAGGATCTTAATCATGATTAGCAACAGAAATTTCAAAATTTAATGCAAGTTCTTAATTTTTTTACATTATATTGAAGTGCGCTCAATTGAATTTCGCTTTAATTTTTAAAGTTTTTAAAATTAAGATTAAAAACATTTTTCGACTAAAAAATAGGTTTACGCAATGAAAATTTATATAAAATATATGGCCCTTTGGGCTCGGTTATTTAATTGAAGAATAATAAATAAATAAAAAAAAAAAAATTTATCGAATAAGGATTATTTTGTCGTTTTTATAATTTCCTATCTTTATCCGCTTTTGTTAAAATTCAAAAATATTGTTGAACCCAAAGGAATTGCGCCCACTGTATCGACCATGAGCATGTGTTGGACATACGATGTATAGATAGACTGATACAAATTTTTTTTTATAATAAAACTTTGATGTTTTTAAGTTTCTATTTCAATAAATTCGTTAAAATGTCAGTAAAAAACCCCAATACATAAAAAAATTTAATAAATCTAGGTATTCAAAGGTCTCTAATAGTATGCCTCAAATTTTAAAATTGGTTTACTATTCAAAATATGCATTAAAAACTAAACAACGATTAATGTTTAAATGAGTATTCGAATTTCGGCCAAAAACTAGTGATCGGCTTTTGGACACATTTCGGTCGAACATGATTAAAATTTAATATTTAAATAAATTGAATTTTATATTTTTACCACATAAGTGGTATTTCTATGTTTTAAACATTTAAAAAATTAAAATAAATACCACTGCTAGTTGAAATATGTAACAGGCAGAGCAACCGGCGGGTATATCTAATTCGGGTATACTGAATCCAGTCGTGCTAACAGTTTTTCTGGGTTAGCACCTAAAAAAGATATTTAATATATAATAATATTCAAATTATAATAATTTTTATTCAAATTATTTGTTACTCACTCTTCCAAGCAGCTTTGTGTTATTAATTGTCAAAATCGGTTCAGCGGTTCAAAAGTTGAAAACGTGGGGATACCTCTAAAATCTCCATACCAAATCGTACATTTTACCAAAGCAATAAAATGTACTCGTAATGGTTAAATTTTTATGGGTTATCACATTTTAACCCACAACTTTTAAATGTTTATAAATGTTTTTAATGTTTATAAATATTTTAAGTTTTCTTTGATCTTCTTATATTTAATTCTTTTCCTTTTAAGCGAGCTTAAGATCCTTTACTTATAATGGATTATTCCTTTAAACTGTTTTAGTTGAAACTTATGACAATGTAATATCAATCCAATAGCTTTTAATTTGGTGTACAATTCAGGAGTTGCTCTTTTAACGTTTGGTAGTTCTTTTCCATCAATGTCCAAATTACGTCTCTTTGTAGATGTTTTAGATGACAGTCTGCTAGTGCTTGGACTTGTATTATTGTAAATTTAACCGAAGATCGGCTACGGATTTGGCCAAACATTGTGAATTTGGTCGGACACTACTAAAAATAGAATTGTCGTTACTTAACCGTACGCCAACCCAACCGTACCCAACTTTTTCTACGAGAACACACACCCGGGATACGTTTGTACCTACTAGTTTATTTTGGCTTTTTCTTATGTTTAAATGGTCCAATTTCATTATTATTTTTTTTTAAAGAGTAAATTATATTTTAAAAATGTTTAAGTTGTGTTTCATGCAAATTTTCTACATGGTTCAACATATATAAGCAAAACAATGCATGCAGTCAACTATTACACATTATACAGTCTTTATTTGATGATATCTGTGATGATGCTACCAATGTATCTGAGTCGGAAGATGAACAAGACATACAGTTGAATGAAGTTCAAGAATCTGATGTTGAAGATGATGCTGAAATTTGGCAATGTGAAGAAGCAGATTTAGCTGACGATGTCGCTTCTGAGGATGAACTGGATGAAGTAGATGAAGAAGAGGTACCAGTTTCTGTAAGTATTGACAAATTTGTGGCACGTGATGGTACTGAGTGGAAGAAACAACCAAACATCAATCGCCAAGTTCTTCGCCATAGTATTTTACGAGAAGTGTGCGGACCATCTAGGAGCACCGAAATGTTCTCAATAGAGAAAACATTCAAATGCTTTATGAGCTTAGAAATGGCGGATATAATTATGCGCCACACAAACAAAAAAGCAATAGCAACGTATAATGCTTACAACATAAGGCACCCAGATGCAACTCCCAAGTCATGGAAGTCACTGACGGTAGCAGAGTTGTATGCATTTTTTGGCATACTTCTTATGACTGGCGCAAACCATAGCAATTCAGAAAGTGTTAGAGATTTGTGGAATGTAAAAAGCTATCCTCTGTATCGCGCAACGATGGGAGTCAACCGTTTTTGCTCAATATTGCGATTTATTAGGTTTGACGACGCAAACACTCGGACTGCACGCGCACAAGCTGATAAAGCTGCACCGATCAGTGAGTTGTGGCTCATTATGAATGCCAATCTTCAAGCTTACTACAAACCAAGTGAAAATTTAACCATTGACGAACAATTATTTCCTTTCCGTGGACGCACACGGTTTACACAGTATATACCATCAAAACCTACAAAATATGGTATAAAAGTTTGGTGGATTTGCGATGCCAAAAATGCATATCCACTGCACGGTCAAATTTATACTGGCCAAGCAGCGACCGGAAGGGAAACTAATCAAGGGGAACGAGTTGTAAAAGATTTGGCTATCAGATACAAAGGAAGTGGAAGAAATATTACAATGGACAATTTTTTCACGACGTTGCCAGTTGCAGAACTTCTCCTTACCTGGAATTTAACAATCGTTGGGACTTTGCGCAAAAACAAAACTTATATTCCTGCGGAAATGAAGGCGCACAAGGACAGGCCAATTTATTCATCATTATTCGGCTTTAGAAAAAATGTGACGATGTGCTCTTATGTGCCACGAAAAAATAAATCAGTGACGCTGCTTTCATCAATGCACTATGATGGCGAGATAGCTGAGGGTGGAAAGCCTGAAATCATAGAATTTTATAATATGACCAAGGGTGGCGTTGATAAAATGGACCAATTGTTCAGTGAATATCCTACACAACGACAGACGAAGCGTTGGCCATTGTCATTATTTTTCAACATGTTGGACATAACGGCTCTTGCAGCGTATATTGTATATGACATGAACAACCCCATGCTGCCTGCTAAATCAAACAAGCGTAAGCAGTTCCTTCGTAGCTTGGCGGAAGCATTGTGTATGCCAATTATTGAAGAACGTGCTCTAAAACGGCAAGTCACGCGAAACTTCTCCACTAAAATAGCGATTGAGTCATATTTCAACCGTCCGCTGGAATCAATGTTGAACACGACACCATCGACATCTGCAGCAGCCCGCGCGCCAAAACCTATCATCGGTTCCTGCTACTTATGTTATGCTCAAGAAACAAGACGCCGTAGAAAAACCAGAAAGGTGTGTGGCAAATGTAAGAAGCCAATGTGTCTTGATCATTCGATCACCAATACCGAATGCACAATATGTAACAATAATTTATAATTTCCATTTTTCAAATAAAATAATATTATTTAAACACACTTTAAAATGGTTTGTTGCCTTTTATTTTGATATAAACTGGTGTGGTACAAACGTATCCCGGGTGTGTGTTTACGTAGGTGTCGACTTTGTAAGCTCGTAGCTCCTGAGCCACTGATCCGAATTGCATCAAATAACCTTTAAACAGTTAGAAATTATTTATTTTTCCTAGATCCGAAATATCTATTCCTTAAGTTAAGCCGTTTCTGAGTTACAGCACTGCAAAGTTGCAAGTGGATACATTTGTACCCGGGTGTGTGTTCTAGGGTTAAGGTTGATTTGATGCATTATCCTAAACAGAATTAAAAGAAAATGTACGCAAAAAATATCTCGAAAAAAATGTGTTTTATTGATTTATTAGATGAAAACTACTCTATTTTCCAAAATGCTTATTCGAATAATTTGGCAGGGTAATGCTATCCCTGTCACAGAATTCTTTTTCTTTATTAGATTTTTATTTACAAAGTTTTGAACACTTTTTTCGTTTTATTTCTTATAGAAAACGCGAATTTTTATTTTCTGTGCATATTATCAGTCTTTAATTCTATTAGTCCTAAACGCTTGAAGTATTGTTTTTACAAATCTTATTGCTTTTTTCATTATTAAAATCAATGTGGGGAGTGTGTTATTTTAAACATAAAATCTAATATTGGTGTACATTTCTTTAATCTATTTTTTTTTTAATAAAACATAAAAAAAGATACATGTGTATTTAAAACAAAAATATAATACAAAAAAATACATAATATTCTCAGTTTAATGGTTTCACTTTCACTCTTAAACACTACATATTTATAAAAAAAAAAAACTTATTAATTATTACTTTTACACACAATAAAAAAAACCAGCCACACGAAAATCAGCACAAACTCGCATAAATCATTTTGTTTGTTTTGAAAAACTCCCCAATAAAAAAAAAAACATTTAATGTTTTTTTTATCTCATTTTCATTATTTTCAAACCTCCGTAAATACGTCCATAAAAGTTAAACTTTATTTAAAAACTTATGAAGAAAAACTCCCACAATACGTATTTTCTGTCTAAACGTGCCATTAACCAAAAAAAAAAACATTTTGAATGAATGCTTAACTAAGTTTTTTTTTATTAATATTTTTTTTTTTGTTCTATTTTGTGTAGTTAGTTTTTTTATTTGTACTTTCTTAAAGTCTTCTAAATAATCCTTTTTAACTCAAAGTACTGGTCCCTATCTTGGGTAGGCTTTATTACAAAAAAAAAAAAAAAAAAAAAAACGATTTTTTTCAATTCGAAATTTGTATTTTCAATTTTAAAAATTATTTAAAAAATTTTTTTTTATACTCTAGGGAAAATTTTGCATTAACAATAAAGCTTTAATAGATGTAACCACCGGAGATATCATTCCATATTCAATAGATTTTTTTATGCGTTCAAACTAATGACTGCGGAAATCCCTGTCATATGACTTTTAGCTTGCCATTAAATCAAACAAATCAAATGAGTTGTGTTTACGATTTGGTCTGTTTTCATACTTTTCCAGTAAAAAATACATAGTAACCACTGTTGCCAGGTTTGAAGATTTATCGTCATTTTGAGTACCTAAATTACTAAATGACGATTTTTGCTTCCAAAATGACGATTTTTTGACAAACGTTTAATGTGTCAGTAAAACATGTTTATTTGCTATTATTAAAAAATCACCGGATCTATTTTTGGATTTTTATTATTTCGTTAAAATTAAAAGCTATTTTTTATTGAAAGTTTAGCAAAAAAGTTATTTTATGGATTCATGTTAGGTTTATTTTAATTTATTTTCTGCACTTAATAACGGTAAAGACCACTGCAAATGTAGCTAAAATCAAATGAAATTTTACTTAAAAAATGGAACGACTTGCATTTTAGTAAATTCAACTAACATAGTCATTTGTTTTTTACTGTTCAAAAAACTAACTACAATTGTATTATAATACAATTATTAATGAGTGGTTCAGTCAGTGCAGTAAAAAATAAACAAACATTAATTTTTTTAAATAAAAAAAAAATACTGTATAAAATGAATGTAAAATCATAATACTGTAATTTAATGTGGTTTGTTTTTTAAATGAACTACAATTGTAGTCAAAAATTAAATTTCTTCTTCAAATGACTGTTTTTTTCACTTAAAAAAAAAAGGTACTGTATTACAACTGAAACAATGACAAATGTTTACAGCAGAAATTCCCTGAGTATGTGCTTACTTTTTTCATGGTTGGCAAACACTACCTTTTCATTACAATCGTAGTTGCCTGCCACGGCCACACCAATGCCGTTATGAACGTTTTAAAGCAACGATTCCAATAGTGGTATGTGTCTTTACAGGGTTTATTTCAAAATTCAACCCATTAAATTTTCTTACATCAACAAAATAACGTTATAAATCGTCGTTTCAAGACATTTCAAAATCAAACAGGTTAAATAGAAAACTAAAACCGTTTTCATAAGAAGAAACATGTCTTTAATGGAATCGCTTTTTTTAAATTTCCATTCCGCTATTAGAGTTACTGCAATAGCCAATCGTTATTATGAAAAGTTATTGAATGCCAACCCTGCTTTTTTTAATATTTATATTTTTATAAAGTTTAATTAGTGTAAGATTGAGATAAAAATAAAATATTTTTAAATTAAAAAAAAAAACATTCAAGTTTTTGCGAAACAAACATCGAGTTCGAATGTTCTGATTTATAAATCCAAAAATAAATCCGGTGCTTAAAAAACAGGCCTAATAATAATATAAATAAAGTGTTCCAAAGTGAAACTTCAGATATTCACAGTTTATATTTGAAAATGGAAAAACATGCAGTAATAAACAATATTTAAATAAAAATAAATAATAATATAAATAACAAAAAATGAAAAATATGAAATAATCAAAATTTCATATTTCATAATGAAAAATATGAAATAATCAAAAATTTCACAATTTATTGTATTAAACTATGTCATCACATGTAATGCAATTTGAAACTTTAATTCGTTAATGGAAGTCCAAATTTAATAATTAAAGAAAATAACATTGTTAAAGAATTTCTAAACTATGTAAAAGAATTTAAGATTTAAAAATTGTGCTGCTAAAGTGGTGTTTACAGAATTATGTAGAAGGAATTAACAGTTAAAGTGCTATCGTTATAAAATATCATGATTTTCGAAATTACAGAAAAGTGTAAAAAATCGTAATATATTCCACCGATAGCACATGAGCACTTGAAATGTGAATTACATAATTATTCTTTTTTTTTATTAAAACTTTATCCCGCTTGTAACAAATATTTTTTGTTTTGACGATTTTTGAATGACGATTTTTATTGGAAAATTGGACGATTTTATGCTCAACATGCCTGGCAACACTGATAGTAACAAAAATAAAGAGAGTAAGACCAAATTTATTCTCAAAATAAAAAAAAATATACAAACGGAAACGGAAAGTTTGTAAATACCAAATATAAAAAAAAAAATAATCTTTTAAATATGGAGAAGATAAAAAAAAAGTTAATTTAAAATGTTGACTAGGAAATGAAAAATTTTATTTTGCAATAGCTCTAATGTTGAAATATCATTTAAAATTAAAAAGACAAACAATTTCGCAAAAACGTTTATTTTTTCGGATTTATATTTTGTGATCTTATAATTTTTGTTATTTATGGATATTTCTAAAAAATCTTTGCATAACTTTTATTTTAATTTTTAAAATAAAAATCAAAAATATAGTTGATATTGTTTGATTTTGAATTCTTAACAAAAATGATTTCCTAGATATTTGCTTTATTTTGCGGTTTATTTAAATATTTGAATGTACACTCCCGATCAATATCTTTTCGATAAATACTGGCTCAATCCCGAAGTGAAATGATTTTAATTTTTAACGATTAAATAAAATTACTAAATAACTAAAAAGAGAATTCAAAATATAAAAGTTATTGTTTTGAGAATTTTGTATGTATTGTTGATCTTTTAAAATTGCATTTCATTTTTAAAAATTTTCTGTTTGAGTTTTAAATAAAATTTAAATAGGACCAGTAGACAAATATTTAAAAGTTTAAAATATAAAACATAATGTAGATTTTTTTTTTCTATTTTTTACTGAGTATTTGTGTAAACGAACACCTTCCAGTAAAAACTTGTACAAATTTGTTATTTTTTTTTTTTTTTTGTGAAATCGAATAAAATTATTAATAGATAACGATACTTTCAAATAAATATTTTGTACCGCAAACAAGTCATATCGAATTTGCTTTAAAATCTAAGAAATCATAGAGTGACAAATTTGCTTTAAAATCAGGGAAATTTGCGCCAATTTGTTGCGTTTTCTCTCATTGGGAACCCCGTTATCGAACCTCTGCAGTTTGCACAAATTTTTGTTACTGCAATTTACTATTTTTTTTACTACAACTAAAAATTTTCAGTACACAGTAAGGTGATTCATGTCAGAAATTGCAAAAGTGTAAGGGAAATAATTTTCTTTAAACTTGAGAAGTTCTTAAAATTTTGGTATTACAAATGTGGAGAAATGTAACTTTTAATAGTGTGGCCATTGTTAATCAAATTTAAAAGATTAAAAATGTATGTAAAAAGTACTAACATTAGCAACATTGCATAAACATTAAACTCTAGGTAGCACGTTTTTTTTACCAAGAGTTGCAATTTTTCTTCGAAATAAATTGCAAGTAAACAAGAAAAATTTAAATTAGAAAAAAAACTAAATTTAATTGGATAATTTAATTTTTTTGGAAATGTTGTTTAATTTTAAAATGAGACACATCATGGATGATACAATTTCGATTATATACACGTACCATATTATGGTTCTTACTTTTGTACAAGACAATTAAAAAAGTAAGATTTTTGTTAAAGATTTCCTATTTACGGAAGGTAGTAGATTTTCGAATTCGAAAATTGTTTACGAATCGAGTTACGCGGTAATAACCCTCCAGCTGTTGTAAAAGTAGTAACTTGTATTAAGTAAACGAACAGGAATAATATAAAATATTTAACTTTTAGGGGCATAATTAAAATTAATAATGTTTCCTATTCTTCAGTTGAAAACTTTAAAATATGTTTGAAAAAATGTTACGCCTTTAATGCAAAGTTTTTTGAACATATTAATATTACTTTAAATTACCACAATATATTAAATATATTGCAAAAATCGTTAAAAGTATCTTAAGTTTAAATAGTTATCAAAATTCTAATCTAAAATAATAATTTAAAATTCAAAGCGTTTTTTTTTTGTAATAAAACCTCTCCTCTTGTATATACAATGTATATTCCCAATAATACTGTAGTTTTTGCATAAACAAATAAAATATTATTAAACAAAAGCAATTGTGGAAAACTAATCACATTATGGGTATTTACGTTGGACATGAATATCTTGCAAATTTAATACAAACACAATAGCAAACAAATAGAATATTTTTTTCAAATATGAAAAAATTGCACTACCCCCCAAACAATACTATTTTTTATATCTTAATAATTGTGCGCCCTGGTAGGCTAGTTGGTAGCGTGCTGGCTTATCAGTGGGGGGGTCGTGGGTTCGATTCCCACCAGAGGCACTGTTCTGTTTTCGCTACAACACGCCGAAGGCCATAGTAGCTAGTGCTCGGTTGGGTAATAGTATATAATTTGTAATTATATTATTAATAACTAATAATTAATAAAAAAAAAAAAATAGTTTTGACACACTTTCAAAAATTATATGAGTCATGCTAAATCAATGGAAAAGTACTTAACGCAGTAACATTTTATAATAATTTACTTGACAGCACTTATTTTACGGATTTCTAAATCCGTATGATAAAAACCCAGTTTAAACTAAATTTCATTTTTAATTTTAAAAAATAAAAAATTGTAAAACTTTTTTTTATTGAGATCAACAAAACTGGCACTTATATCACAAGCCTTTTTTTTAATACAAGTAAAAAAAAAATGTAAAGAGAGATTAAAATTTACCACCACATACACAGTTAAAGGTTAATTATGAAAAGTTCGCACTAACACCAACCAGTACTATTTTTTTAGTGTTTTAATAGATTTGCCACACTTTCTAAAATTATAAGACGCATACGAAATCCATGGAAAAGGACTTAACGCAGTGACATTTTATAATAATTTATAACTTGGCAGCACTTATTTTACTGATTTCTAAATCCGTATGATGAAAACCCCGTTTAAACTAAATTTCGTTTGTAATGTAAATTTACCCTTAATGATTTTTCTATTAAATAAAAAGTTGAATTTTATATAAGATTTTAAAAATCTATATATAAAAAGAAGTGTACATTTTGATTGTCACTCCATAACTCGAGAACGGCTGCATAAAATAAAAAATGGCTGAATACGTTTTGTAGAACATGCAAATGATTTTCAAAAAAAAATTGTTTAAAAATATTTTCGTTTGGTCGAGATGTGGTGATTTTTCTGAACATTAGTCATTTTTTTCATATAAATTGTGTAAATATCAAAAATTTTTGCTTTGTTACACAGCATTGCTTGGTTACGGGTACATTCAATCCACCACGACTTTGCTGAAGGCAAAACAAGGTTTGTCGGCTCAGCTAGTACATAATACAAAAGAGAAAAAACAATCCTGCCATCAAAATTTGGATACGTTTTTGAGCGTTCTTATTCTATGAGTCGAAACTGAATCAAATAATACACTTATTTTTGAATATTTTGTGAACAATTCAAAAAAGGTGAATTTTAAAGCCTCCCTGCAGGAAATGTCAATAGTGAAAAAGTATTGATTCACTATTGACTGTGTCACCAGTACTACTAACCAAATATTCCCCAGGCAATGTAATTTGCTATAGACATTTAACATGTACGTGTCATTGAAAATCACTAGTGACATTAGAACTATTGACTAGGTAGTGAATAGGTAGTTCTTATGGGACCATATGTAGACATTGGAACCAAAGATTCACTAGCGACTAGGTAGTTCTTATGGCACCATATGCAGAAATTGGACCAAAGATTCACTAGTGACTCGTTAGTTCTTATGGGACCACATGTAGACATAAGAACCATAGATTCACTAGTGACTAATTAGTTCTAGACATTGGAACCAAAAATTTACTAGTGAGTTAATAAAGTAAAAAGTGTAGACGCTTAGTTGACAATGTCAACAAAATAATAGACAAAAGTGGAGACTTGGAGACACTTGACCCCAAGCTTCCTGCAGGGCTATACAATTTTTTTATATATCTTTTCTGAGTAATTTTTTTAATAAAAAATAATGCTCTTTTGGATGAATGTTGAAATTTTAATATATTTTAGTCCATTTCTGACTCATTTTTGAGCTTGTTAACTGTCAGGGAATTATTTTCTGTTTAAACTAGATTTTGGTTTATATGGATTTTAAAAATCTTGCATAAATTGTAGGAAGGTTAATTTATTGAGAATTGTGTTGTGTTAATCAGTTAATATAGATCTTGGGGAAATATTTTTAACTTCATTTAAATTTTCAGAATGGGCATAACATTTTCCATTTCTGCAAGACTGCGATTTCTAACGTGAATACCATTATTATTTATAAAATATCTAATTGCTAATTTTATGAGTGTGTATCTCACTTTTATATTTTAGTAGTCCTTATACTAAAATCATTAAATTAGTCCTAATACATATGTAGTGTGAAGATCAAACGTTATCTATATAAACATAACATTTAAATTTTTATATAGAAATGTACCTTTAAAATTAAGTAATAATCATTTTAAACCATAAACGGCATAATACTGATTTTTTTTTTTTTTTTTTATTTCTTTTAATGATATTATTTCTTTGTTTTTTAAATCCCTTTAAAAAAATAGTCATTAAATATTGATGTTATTGTTGGGAATACAAAATTATTAATATTAGTTTCATATTTAAATTGGTCATTTTAATATCTCGCTTTTTCAGGATTAAATTTTAAACACAAAAAAAAAATCGCCTTGTTTTGTTCCTCACACTTAACACGGAAATGAAAAAAACTGGCATCACTAATATATATTTGTATACAAACTGATGGTGTCCGACCGAACATTTCGGCCAGAAAATGTATTTGGTCTGTATTCGGTATTTTAAAGCGTTATGGACAAATTTGGCGGATGGAAAAATGTTTATTGGTCTGATTAGATGTTATTTTGAGTGTCAAATTTGAAGAAAAGTTCGGCCAAATCGAAAATAGTTCGGCGGCCGAACTTTTAACTTTAGTTCGGCGGCCGAACTTTTAACTTTATAGCTAAACTTCGGCTTTTCTCTTAAATTTAACACAACATGCCCAATGTCAAATTTTGTATGGCATATGCTTAATACAATATTTACACAGAAAAGTTAATCCAATTAAATATTTTGAAACGAAGTTGGCTAGAAATCGTAGATTTTAAACAGAAAACAATATCGAAGCTTAAGCTTTTAAAAAATGCCCTCATTTGGGTTCAATGACATACTGGATTCCAACAGGTTACCTTCGAAGGACATCGTCTTAACTTAAAAACTTATGGACGGATTTTTAGGCAATTTTAGTAAAAGTAGCAAAGCCTTTTAGTTTGATCCATATTTATGGAAGTCAAAGTACGTTTTCGCTCAATTTCGCTTTTTTTGAAAAACGAAAATGCACAAACATTTTAATTTTTAGGTTGTGGTTATATCTTAGTAAGAATATAAATTTATGTTTTAATTTAATTATCTTTACGCATTAGTTTTCGATATTCACTCTAAACCTATTTTGGACTATATCACTCAAAAGCAGGCGACGAAAAATAATGTTGTAAGACAAATTTTCGTTTATTTTTCGTGCTAACGCATGGTATAAATTTCATTGCAAAAAAGCTTTGGCGTTTTTAAGGTTTAACTGTCAAAAAAGCTATTATTATGTAGTCAACATCGTCTGTTATTGCCAGAGATGACTAAAAATGATAAAATCTATTGTGTTTATGGCAAAAAAAAAAAATATTGAAAAAAGGCCACAACAAAAATAGCAAAACTACAAAAAAAGTATAAAAAAATAGAAGACGAAAATCTAAAAAAAGCTATTTTAACAGTAACCGTTACTATTATTCCTTATATCGTAAAAATCAGATGCAAAAAGATATTTTTTACTCTTATTTTTTCGAGCAAAAATAAAAGTTATTTTTTGAGTTTTATTTTTTCAATCAAAAATAAAAGTTTGTTTTGAAAAAAAAAAAAAAAAATATTTTTTGAGCAAAAATAAAAGTTACTTCTTGATTTTTATGGTTTTGTGCAAAAATAATTTTTTTTTATAATTTGTTAAGCAACTTTTTTTCTCTTCTTTTTTTTTTTAATTTATGGCAGTTAAAAATTTCCATTAAGTTAATTTTGATGAGCTTTTTAAATTAAAATTTTTTTTATTTTTGCTCTAAAGAATAAAAGTCCAAAAATATCTTTAATTTTTGCTCGGAAAAAATAAAAGTCAAAAAATAACTTTTATATTAGCTCCAAAAACTAAAAGTCGAAAAATAATTTTTATGTTTGCTGGAAAAAATGAAACCCTAAGCATTTTATGAAAGTAATATAGTATAACTGAATCAGTTCTCCAACATTTAAGCCACGTTCACACTGGATTGCAAAACACGTATTTATTTTCAATGGTTATTTCAAAAAGATTTACAAATTATTATTGTTTTTAACTGAGGTTTATTGTATATAACTGAACCTCAGTAAGGGGTATTTCACACTAGCAATATTATTGTACAACTTCTCGTTTTTCTTATTTATTATATTACTATATGTAGTAATAGATTTAATAACAAAATCGAAAAATTGAGCGCTAATATTGCTAGTGTATGGGTAGCTAAAGCCCAAAAACCTAAAATCAAAATTTGCAAAATAAGCAAATATGAGTA
Organism: Delia radicum; assembly: GCA_021234595.1. Taxonomy (NCBI): domain Eukaryota; kingdom Metazoa; phylum Arthropoda; class Insecta; order Diptera; family Anthomyiidae; genus Delia; species Delia radicum. The sequence goes on from CM037853.1 coordinate 60,076,620, forward strand.
AAAAAATCAAATATAGCAAATTGGTCTTCTCTGGTTATTACACACAAGAAACAATGGTGAATACAAAACAATAGTTTAAGCATTATTTTTTTGTGTTTGAAATTTAATAGCTATTCCTAAAAATTGCTTATTAATGAAAAAAAAAAAGATTTTTAAAAATTCATAAAATGTTTAAACAAAAAATTATTTGATTAATGTTTTATACATTTAAAAAATGATTATAACACATGGGGTAAACAATAAAACAAAATTTTTTTTGAGATTTAAATCATAGAATTTGTATGACATAGTCTCTAAACCCCCCATACACCAAATAAGTTTTCGAGAGCATATTGATTAGTGCGACCAGAGCATATCGTAATGAATCGTTCTCTCATTTTTTTTTTTTTTTTTTATTATTAACATCAGTATTTTTTGACCAACAAATTTATATCAATTTTGCTTTTATGTTTAATTAATCAAGAAGTGTTATGAGCTTGAAGACTGTGATCCTTTTCTATATAAATTATTGAATATATTATTTTTATATAAATAATAATCAATTATAAAAAATAAAGAAAAAAAACCTTTATATAACAATAATACAAAAAAACAATAAACCATATTCAAATGTAAAATTATTTTATAATTTAATATTTAAAAAAAAAAAAAACTAGGCTTATAACATTTCAATGATTTTTTAAACCTAAAAAAAAAATCTGCTCTAGAAATTGTGCTAAAAAATATTTGCTATATATTTATAAGTTTTTTTCATAAAAAATTTATAATTGCTAAAAGTGCCTATAAACAAAACTTAATAAGAGTGTATAAATATAATTTTTTGTATATAAATAAAATTTCTTATAAAAACTTATTTCTTAAATAAATTTAAAAAAATAAATAATGCGCATTGTTTTAAAAAAGCATGCTTTAATTTGTAATTTTCGTAAAACACATAAAAGTATACTGCAAAAATTTTTATAAATTAATTAATTGGTTGTGTATTTGAATTTTATTGTTTTTAGTTTTCTTATTCTAATTTCTAAACAATCTCAAAACAATGCGTTTTATTTAACAAAACATGAGTAGTTTATGTATTTTATGCCTTAAATAAAATCTTTTTCATATACTTTATATTTTGTATATATGTATGTAGTTATTATATGTGAGTGTGTATTGTGAGCAAATTAAAAAAAAAAAAAACTAAATATACTATTTATATAAATTAATATATCTAATTATAATGATAACAAATATATATAAAACAATAATACTTTACATTGGAATTAAAGTAATCAACTTCATGAGTAATAGGCCGTTCACATAAGCCAGAGATCTCTTATTTTTTGTTCTTTATTCTATTACCAAAATGACGTTATAGAAAAAAGAACAACAATGAGAAGATTTCGTTAATGTGATTGGGCTACAGTTTTCAACTTTTTTTGTGTTAATTAATTTTAAGATATTTTTCTCATTTACTTTTTTTAATTTTTATTTAAGGTTGTATTTATAAAAAAAATTTAAATGTATTTTTTCCAAAAAAAAAATCACACCTATCTCTCAGGCACATGCTTATTAAAATCACGTATTTAAGCCCTGTATTCTATTACAAGAGTTATTTATTCTTATAAAATCGTTTTGGATTTACACGTGTTTATGATCTAATATGGTGTTCACACCTAACTGCTAACTAAATGCGTGTTTTGACAAAATGCGTATTAAATCTCTATTATTACAATCGTTTTGGAAAAACACGTGTTTAACATGGTGTGAACGCCAAAAAACCATGTTTTTCATTTAGTTGTTAACGTGGCTTATACGTCATTCAGACTAGAGTGCAAACAATGTGTTTTGCCTAAACGAATAGAAAAGAATAAAGAACTGTTGGAGTATAATAAAGAGTTTAAATACGTGTTTTGCTATCTAGTGTGAATGTGTCTTTAATTGCTGAAAGAACTTTCCTAATAGAATAAAGAACCTAAATACTACTAGGTCTCATTTCTTTGTTTAAACTAGATTTCGATCACATAGTGGAGTATGGTACCCGAACTTGAATTTCAAAATCTAGTTTTAAGTGCACTTCGAGCGGAATGTAAACGCCGCTTAAGAGAAAAAACAATCACATTTGAGAATTTTGTAAGGGTATTTACATCAGAAACCACCACTGTTTTCGTAAATCGTTCACACTGTAAAAAAAAACAATTCTAATAAAAAATTTTACTTGTTTTTTTATATTTTATGGTTCTCATCCTTGTACACTACAAATAAAAATTAAAAAAGTAAAATATTTTCTAAAGTTTTTTTTTACCAAATGTACACAATTTACGAATTCGATTTTTTTCGTATCGAGCTAAGGGTTCAGTTTCTGGTTTAAATACCATTTATTTAAAAATAATTTAATATAAATTTTGAAAATTATTTATTGTTTTAAGCCACATTCACACAAAATATGTGTTTTGCCAAAACATGTATTTAAGCTCTTTATTCTATTCCATTAGTTCTTTGTTCTTTTCTACTCGTTTTGACAAAAGTCGTGTTTTGCAATATAATTTGAATTCCGTATTAAGTTAAAATATGAGTTTCTTAGTGTTTTTTTTTTTTCAACCTGCCATTATTATTTTATTTGCACTTAAACTATATATATAAAATATATTTTAAGAGGGCTATATCATAATTAAATATAAAAGTCAACTTTTAGGCGTTATTTTTAATGAATTTTTTTTTGAAATATTGTTTTGTTATTTTTTATGTTTGATTCTTTATTTTTTAATTAATTAAAGCAAAATTTAATTTGTTTTATTTTTTTAAATATTACGCACATTGTTAACATATTTATAATTGTTATCTTTATAAAAAAAAAACTAAACAAAATAAATTGAAATTATAATTAAACCAAAATATAATTAAAAATTACTATACGCGTATATGAAAAAAAAAACAAACAACTATTATTAAAATTAAGCCAACTTTAATAAAATTATTAGAATAAAAAATTGTTAATTTAAAAAAATGAACTAAAGGAAAGAGCTATCAAAAGAAAGTTTTACATAAAAGTAAATGGAATTAATTTAAAAAAATATATATATATATATATTATTAAATGTATATGAACAAAAACTTATTTAATTTTAAGTAAAGCTTATATAAAAAACACAATATCAACAATATTTAGTTAATAAACGAATATATTTTAAAAAAAAAAACAATAAATGTATCATATAACCATAAAATAAAAAGAAATTAGTTTAAAAACTAATTATTAAATACTTATAAATAAAATCTAAAAAATACCTTAAATTAATATAAAATATAAAAAAAAGAAATAATTTAGGATCAGCTTAAATAAAAAACTAGGTTAAAATTTATACTAAACAAACAAAAAAAAAAAAAAATGAACTTGAATTACAAAAAAGTCGTCAGAAAAAATCGAAATCATTTAATATTATAAAATATAAAGCAAATACTTAAACTTATAAAAAATTAATACTAAAATAATACTAAATGTTATTTAATATTAAGCCTAATATACAATAATAATTTGTAATAAAACCAACAAAAAAAAAATTTAAAAAATATCCTGTGTTATAATAATATATGTAAAATATTTTAATATCATTATTTCTACCAAAATTAAGTATTTGCTTTTGATTATTAGTTTTTAATAAGAAAAAAAAAACAAAAAAAAATTAAATAAAAAACGCAAAAACTAAAACAAAAAACTAAAATTAAATTGTTTTATTTTAAATTTAACTGCATCATGAGCAACAAAAAAAGGTAGGAACTCTAAAATTAAAGTTCGAAGATCTAAAGGCGCAACCACGATGGACTTACCTTTTGTTAAAATTCCACAACATTTTGTTTAACTCATTAAGGACACATCATAGATCTGCTGGAAGTTTTTAACAAAACTTTAAAGATATATAAACCTCTTTCCTATGTTTCACATTCCCATGAAAGTGATATCAATACGACTTTTTGGTGCTTTGTCTTTCACATACCCATTTTTATTTTCGATTTATTTACTTTCATGTAGAAAGTAAAACGAAAACACTTTTTTCCTTACAGAAGTTTTTAAAAATCATAAGACTGCTTTATTTATAAGTTAAAATTTAGCATTTTGACCGAAAACATATGTTTTCGATAATTTTTCGACATTTTTCGAATATTATTTCGAATTTTATACATTTATGGGAATTAGAAAGCACCAAATTTCAATTTCATGTGCTTTTAAAATTTATTCGTATTCAAAAAGTAAGGAAATCTAGGACATGGGCGATAGAACAATGCTTCATTAAGAAATTTTTGTAATATTTGTTTTCCTTAAAGTACCCTCTAGTGAAAATATTAGCTACCAAAGTCTAAACTTTGACAGCATATAAATCCTAGATGGTTAAGGATGCTTAAAAAATTTAAAATAATTTTGTGAACAAGTCATTATTCAAAAATATGTGAAAAGTTAATATGTGCGGGTTAAAAGCTCCTAACTGGCAAACGATGTTTTGCAACGAATTTCATACCATGTGCTCCTCTCGAAAAACAAATAAAAAAAACTCTTCAACAAAATTGTTTATCGTTGCCTAATTTAGGCGATATGAGCCATAATATTTTAGGGTGCATTTTGAAAACTAAAGCATATAAAAGAGAAGTTTTGAACAAAAAATATTTCTCTTACCAAGATATAACCACGCTCGAAAAACAATTTTTTTTTTCTGCTCCTATTTAAGAAGATATCGCGATTTTCGCTTTTTGGAAAAAGCGAAATTAGGTGAAAAAGTATTTAAACTTCAATTTATATTGTTCAAACTTCAACGCTTTGCTATTAATACTTAATGTCTTCTTTCTGCAAAATTTCATAAATATCCGTCTATTAGTTTATAAGTTAAGACGATGTCCTTTAGGGGAATTCTGTGAGTCCTCGACATTAAAATAAGGACTTATTATTAAAGATAAAGCTTCTATCTAACCTATATTTTATTATAAAGAGCTTTTAGTCAACTTAAATTGTTTTTTTTAGATTTTTGAAAAATATATTTATTTAAAAAGAATTAGTTTTTGAAATTTTACGAAATATTTATTTTGAAGCTTTCTCGCTTCCAAACCTTCGCTAAATATTTAGCAAATTTAGTTTTCTATCGGAATATATTAATTTCTCATTTGACGCATTTGTGGTTAATGTTATGAAGACTGCCCTTAGGCAGCCTTACCCGTTAGAGGGTTAAGTTAACCGGAAAAAATATAGTTTTTGACCATTTTTAAAAATTGCCCTATGGCAATCCAGACGTTATATAAGTAGTATTTAAAAAAAAAAACCATTCATTCAGGCATGTCAGACAAATACTTCGAAAAAAAATTTTACGTTTTTCAACAACTCGGAAGTCGACACAAAAACCAAAAATTTTTGTACGATTTATTTTCTGTGACACCCCAGATTATTTATGTTTTGAGTGAAAACGGAATAAATTTTTCATCGACTGATCGGTCAGATTTTAAAAAATTATATGAAGTCAATGAACTAATTTCTATTAAACATAAATTTTCATATTTTTTCAGCAACATAATCAAAAATATATAAGATTAGGCTTTTTTATTTTTAAATAATCGTGCGCCCCGGTAGGCTAGTTTGTAGCGTGCTGGCTTACCAGTCCGGGGCCGTGGGTTTGATTCCCACCAGAGGCACTGGTCTGTTTTCGCTACAACGCGCCGAAGGCCATAGTAGCTAGTGCTCGGTTAGGGTAATAGTATATAATTTGTAATTTTATGATTATTAATTAATAAAAAAAAAAAAAAAAAATAAAAACATTTTCAAAAAAATGTCAAAAATTTATGACATATCACGGGAACTCACCCATTGAAACTTTGTATTAAATTAATGCAGCTTAATAAGTTTTTTAATAGTTGACCCTTTGATTGTTAATTAATGTTTATTAATTTGGCTTAAGGTCATTTAATAAAATTAAAAACGAATGTTTAAATTTTTATTATTTATTTATTCTCCTCTTCAATATTTCGACCTACGTCGTAGGTCATTTTCAAGAAATCTATTAAAAATATAAAAAATACAATTAACATTAATAAATTAATTTTCACAAAATTTTTTTTTTTTTTTTTTTTTTTTTTTTTTAATTATATTTTAAAAAAAAAAATTGTTTTGTGAAAATTAATTTATTAATGTTAATTGTATTTTTTATATTTTTAATAGATTTCTTGAAAATGACCTACGACGTAGGTCGAAATATTGAAGAGGAGAATAAATAAATAATAAAAATTTAAACATTCGTTTTTAATTTTATTAAATGACCTTAAGCCAAATTAATAAAAATTAATTAATGCAGCTTTTCATAAAGTCTAATGAAAAATTTCATATTATTTATTAAAAATTTTATACGACTAATGAAAAGAATTCATTAAAACTGTGAAAACATTTCATTAAAACTCCTCCGAGGAATAATATCTGTGTAATAACTAATTAATTTTTCCATTATTTGAATTCCAAAAATAAGGTGTTACCCATAAGCACTTATTTTTATCATTATTTTAAAAAGTAATCTTTTAACTACATTTTGTATCTTTTGAATTACGTTTGGTATTTTTTAATAATAGCGGTATTCATTCTTGGTAGTAAATAACCCTTGTAGATGTGGTTAATTGTGTACGTTGGATAAATTTTTCAGAATTTACCAGAACCAACAACAAAATGTACTGCACTAAAATTTACCACGCAGTGGCGAAATGCCAAAAAATTTATTGGAAAAACTTAAAAATTAATAAAAATATCGATAAACCCAGTTTAAAAGCAAAAGTATTTTGCAGTAAAAAATTTGTGATTTTTTCTTTTTCTGTAAATTTTGGTATTTTTCTTAAATGAAAATAATATTTGATACATACATATGTGGCGAACAACAAAAATCAGCTGATTTATAAATTTACCATCCATTAACACTCACGCTTTGTTGTATACAAATCGTAGTAAATATAACACGAAGTAAATATAACACCAAGAATGAAAACCGCTAATAGTTGGTATTTATGTGAATAACATTTGGTATTTTTGAATAAGTTTTGGTATTTTTTACATTTGGTTTTTTTAATTACACTCAAAAAAAAAAGTTTGTAAAGTCAGCAAAAAATTTTGCTGAGTCATCAAAATTTTAGTCAGGAGGATGCTAGCAAAAAAATTGCTAATGTCAGCAAAATCTTTTGCTGAAAATCAGCGAGCTGATTTTTAGCAACAAAATAAGTAGATTCAGCAAAAGTTTTGCTAACACTTAGTAGATTACAAATAAAAAAGCGTTGGTAAAAATTAATAAATTTTTTGCTGAATTTTAGTAGACTGAAAAAAACGCAAAAAAATTGTAAAAAAATTGTAAGTTAGTTAATATATTTGCTGAAAATCATAAAACATATTTTTGTGATTCTTTTAAAAATAATTTACAATAATTACGAAATATAAAAATTTTCATTTTCCCACATTGACGACATGAATTAATTTAATATCTGAAAATATATAGAAATAAATATATATAACATAACAAAAATTTTCTTTCAATTACTTACATCAATGGTTGTCTAAATGATGCTATCGTTTAAATGATGCTATCGCAACTGCCGAAGATAATTCTAGAAACGAAACGAAAAAATAAACAAAAACAAACAAAACGAAAATAAACAACCCTTTTTTTGCAATAAGAAAAAGGAACCATACAAATCTACCTAAGATGTGTGTCTTTCTCTTTCGCTTTACTCTGTCTACATGTCTGTATATGTTTTTTTCATTCTTGATTTTTTTACTTGTCTTGTTAGAGTTGTACTTTTTAGTATCATTTTCCTCTTCTCTACTACATCTTGACATGCCGCGACTTCTGCTTATCAGCACAATTTTTTTTAGCAAAATTAATTAGTAAAACATTAATATATTAGTAAAGCATTAGTATAAAACAGTTAAGTGCTGAATAAGTATAACAAAAATTTTAGCTGAAAACACGATTTTAGCAAAAATATTTGCTAAAAAATAGTATACCTGATTTACAAGACGTTTTACTAACTTTTCTACTAACTTATTTTTTTGAGTGTACATTTGTTTTGTTTGATTTCAATTGCGTTTTTTATTACGATTTTTTGCGAATTACAATTGTTATTTTTTGAATTACATTTGTTATTTTTTTAGTTTCAAATTGTATTTTCTGAATTACATTTGGAATTTTTTGAATTGCAAATGGTATTTTTTGAATTTCAAATAAGGTTTTTTGAATAGCATTTGCTATTTTTTTGAAAAACAAATGCGGCTTTTTAAAAACAAATGTTATTTTTTTAATTACGTATGGCATTTTTAAAATTACAAATAAGGTTTTAGAATTTCAATTGCTATTTCTCGAGTTTCAAATAGAATCGTTTGAATTTGAAATGACATTTGTGTTTTTTGAAAATTAAATGCTAATTTGAAATTAAATTTGTTATTTTTTAAATAACAAGTGGAAATGGTGTAGTAAAAACTGTTAAAAATATCATGTAAACAAACACACTGATTATTTAAATATGTATAAATATATTTATTATTACTCCAACAAGTAATAATAAATAAAAAAACATGCAGCTTTTATGCATTTATTCAAAATATAAAAATTAATTTAATAAAGGGTCCGCCAAATAACTTTTTTTTTTTGAAAATGCTATAAAAAAAAAAACTACTGAATATTTTCTCAAATTTCTTTTTTTATTTGCATTTATTCAAAATATAAAAATTAATTTAATAAAGGGTCCGCCAAATAACTTTTTTTTTTGAAAATGCTATAAAAAAAAACTACTGAATATTTTCTCAAATTTCTTTTTTTATTTGCATTTATTCAAAATATAAAAATTAATTTAATAAAGGGTCCGCCAAATAACTTTTTTTTTTGAAAATGCTATAAAAAAAAAACTACTGAATATTTTCTCAAATTTCTTTTTTATTTGAATGTACAATCCTGCCGGTTAATAATGGAAAATAATTTCATTCAAATGGCTGCCTCGGCTGACCATGCAGCAGCCTACACGATCGGTTCAATTTTTAAGCACATTATCGATTGTGTGCAGCTGTATTTCCTCCTCTTCAATTTTTGTGAACAAAAATTCGTTCAACATGGCCCGATAACGATCGCCATTGACTGTAACGGCCACTCCTTGCTCATTTTCGAAGAAAAATGGCCCAATTATGCCTCTGGACCAAAATCCGCACCAAACAGTGACTCGTTTTGGGTGTATCGGCACACATTCTGCAACATTACCATGATTTTCAAAGTAATGTCGCAATATTTCCCAGCGTTGTTCAAGCGTATACACAACCATATTCGTTCAGCGGAATGATAAAACTAATTATCTGTCAAATCAGACATGAGCTAAGTGTTACCATTCACGAAATAAGCACTAGTTGAAAAAAAAAACGTTAGATGGCGGACCCTTTATATTTGTTCTTTTAAATTTTTAAAATAATGCATACGAATTTAAAGTTTGCATATGAAATATATTAATATTTAATAAATACTATTTCTTCGTTATATAATTAGAGAAACCAAAAATAAGCTAGAGTTTGTTTTTTATTTGAAAAGATATAACCATTTAGACTAAATACAAGTTCTGATCATGAAATGATAATCATTTTAAGCTATATTTGTTAAGAGTTTTTTTTTTTTTTAGTTGCTTATTTTAGCACATTTTGATTGTTTTCTATAAAAATACAGCTTTTTGAAATTTTAAGCAATCGATATTTTGAAGTATTTGAACTTTGAATCTTAGGAAAAACTATTTCTCTATTGCGCCTTTGTTTGACTGACAAAGTTCCAAGGAACAAATTTTATTATTTAAACAGCTTATTTTACAGAATTTTTGAGCTTTTTAAAGCGATCAAAACATGGTTTTTAGAGCTGTTTTTTTGGGTTGCTCTAGTTATAATATTTAATAAAAAATCAATCTGAAAATCATAAAATATTTTTTTAAGTAAAGATACATAAAAAATCAAATTGCACATTTTTTTTATTATCAAAGTTTAAAGAAATTTTACTAACGTATTTTTTTTTTTGCTTTCATACAAATTTAAAGGTTTTTTTTTTATAGAGGTATAGAATTTCGAAATGGAATAAAACAAAGATGAATTTTTTAAATTGACATGAAATTTACTTTATTCGAAAGATAATCTTCTGGCATTATAATTTAAATATGACTTCTGGCATATGACCGCCACGGCTAGATCGGACGTAGATCTAGGAGGTCCAATTTTCGATGACTTTTTCCAACATTTGTGGCCGTATATTGGCAATAACGCGGCTAATGTTGTTCTCCTAGTGGTCGACCGTTTCGGGCAGAAAATAATCCAGTGGCGTTAAATTGCACGATCTTGGAGGCCAATTCACGGGTCCGAAACGTGAAACTAAGCGGTTACCAAACGTTTCCTTCAATAAATCAATTGTGGCACTAGCTGTGTGACATGTTGCGCCGTTTTGTTGAAACCACAGCTCCTGCGCATCATGGTTGTTCAATTGATGAACGAAAAAGTCAGTAATCATGGCTCTATAGCGGTCACCATTGACGGATAGACTGATTGGGGTCTTCCTCTACGCAATAACTTTTTTTGTACGCACTGTACGACGTCTCTGTGGATGCATATTATCATTTAGAGTAAACGTGGTGAGAAAACGTTCCATAGTTAATCAATTTAATTGCTCTGATTTACGGTTATGTTGACCGTAAAATTGACGTTGTGCGCAATACGTATTTCGAACAGAACCATGATTTTCAAAATAAATTTGCACAATTTGGAGGCGTTGTTCAGGCGTCAGTCTATTCATGTTGAAAAGCCAAACCAAACTAAACATAAATCACTTGAAAGCTGACAAAATGGGCTCCAGTTATAAAAATGTTTCCAACTTAAAGTTCTATACCTGTATAAAAAACACCCTTTACATACAAATTTCGTCACCTAAAATAGAAAAGGCCGTTACTAACAAAATTTTTAAAATTGATTTTTTGTTTGATTACGAAGTAGTTAACCAAAATACAACTTCCCACCAATTTTATTAACGAAAATCAGAAGGCCGTAACTACACTCAAAATATTTTTTCTGTAAAGGCTACTGGAATATACACATTAAAGTAATTGAAAATCTGTTTAAAAAAGGATTCCTTACTTTTCGTTTAAAACAATTGTATTTTTTAGTTTATATTCAACTGTTAAAAAATTAATTGACAAAATCGGTAAAAACAATAGATTGTTCTCTTTTATTTCAATACTCAATATAATATAATATAAAAAGTTTTTGTTTTATATAGAAAATTTTAGCTGAAAATTTCTAGTCGTTTTAACTGCATTTGAAGTTGTTTTTGCTACATTCTACAGTTAATTTTTAACAGTTAAAAATAACTACACATTGCAGTTGATTTATATGCAAATGTGTACACTACCTTCTAAACTGTAAATGCAGTTATTTTAACTGGCATTTGCAGTTGATTCTATCTACATAATGTTCTTAGTGTACCAATTATTATGCTAGTGTTTATCAGTCCCATATTAAATGTAGAACATATCTATCGGAAATTTCACCAAAAATTTGAATACATAGCGTCTTTGGAGACGTTGGCAAATTTCCGACTTTATAGCACTAGGATAACACTTTTTGCCAACGTTGGCCTAGTGGTCTCAGCCAATTCTTTGGCAATCTTTTTTTTTATTGACCACTGAAATTATTGTAAAACAAATACTGGCAAAACGCTTTTTGGCAACGCTGGTAAAGCGTCTTAAGCAAGTGTTCTGCCAGTAGTATATTTACAATTCCTCGGTTTCAGTTTCTGACTGCGCTGTTAAAGTGCCTTAGCAGTGGTGGTAAGTTTGTCTTTTTCTAATTGGGTATTTACTGCTATTATTTTTTGTTCTTGTCAGATTATTTCGGTAACGGTATTTTAATTATTTATTTCTGTAACGGTTTTTCAGGATATTGCCATTTCAGATATATTGGTAACGGTATTTTACGGATAACAGTTTTCTATTATTTCGGTAACGGTATTTTAGGGATAACGATTGTTAAAAGGGTTTTGAATCGATAACGGTATTTTGGCGGTATTGCCTGCCATTGCTAGAAAACATGTAATATTATGAAAAAGTTTCAGCAGTTTTTGCGTTTTAGTCCTAGTTTTTGGGATGTCAGTTAAACTTGGTTTAGGTAAACCGATAACGAATTTTGTCTGCCATTTCCATGTTAATTAACAAAAAATTGTTAAAACCACTTCAACTTGTTTAGAATTTTGGTTTTTATTATAACAAAACAAAAAAAAACACGTTTCAGAAGCAATATTCCATTTAAAAACTCTGGTAATCCAAGTTTAAAGATAATCTATATCCTAAAAACTAGGCATTATAGTGTCACAGTTATTAAAAAAAAAAAGCCGAAGTTTAGCTGTAAAGTCAACTGTTCGGTCGACGAACTTTTTACGATTTGGAATATTTTACTCAACCTTTTTATCCCTGACCCAGGGAAATACACGACACAAGTCAAAATTGTGAAGAAGTGCTCCAATGATTTTTTTCCCAAATCAGCTAATCAAATGGATAATACGCTGAGTGCCATGACATAAAATTTTCCACTTTTGGATCACTCTATTAAGCATGTATTGTAAAGATAGGCCTTTTAAAACGCCTGTTATTGAATATCTTATTTGATTAAGTTTATTTTAAAGAAACTTTAACTATTGACAGGTCCTTACATGTTTTATTTCGCGTCACTGAAAATTTTCAGAGGACCAATATAAAAGGGGTAGAAGATTTACCTAAAATTATAATTTTTCAGTAGTAAATAAAGTCTGCATTAAATTAGCGGATGAAGACATTTTTTAATTGATAAATAAACATTGCACAAATGATCTTGAACTTGAGTAATCTTATGATAAAAGATCGAAAATTAAACTTTTGGTTTTAATTTTTTTAAATGTAAAAGTAATACATTTAAAACTTTAAAATTCTTCAAAAACACTTCTAACTTCGAAATTGTACCTCCTAAATATGAGGTTGGGCTGCTAAAATTAAATTATTGACTTAAAATTTTGTTTTAAAATATCATTTATTCTTTGAAAGAATACCAACAACAAATTGGCATTTCTTATTTTCTTTATATTAAAAACATACATTCTCTCTCTCTCTCTCTCTCTCTCTCTCTCTCTATGGAGCCTATAACACAATTTTTTAAAAACTAGCAATTTTTTCACGGTTTTAATTTAAAAAGAAAATTTAAAAAATTCCAAAAGTAGTAACTTTCAAGCCCAGTATACTCGAACGTTTTTAACGGATTTCGCTGATTTGAAAAGTGTTCGATTTTTACGATTGATCTCTTTCACACTAATGCAATAAAAAAATCATAAAAAAATGCATTTTTTTATGCAAATGCAATATTTAGATGCATATTCGTAATTGTCCTCCCCCCTCAAATTGAGAATTTTAAATTTTTTTATAAAATTAAATTTTACTTTTTCTGTGACGCGAATGTCACCTAATTTTCTCCATACAAAAAAATTAAATTTTTTGTATAATTAGTAATTTTTAGATTTTGAACAAATTAAAAACAGTTTCAAATTCAGAACACACTATTAACCCTCTAACTGGCAAACGATGTTTTGCAAACGAAATTCATACCATGTGCTCCACTCGAAAAACAAATAATAAGTTCTTCAACAAAATTGCCTAATTTAGGCGATATGAGCCAAAATATTTTGGGGTGCATTTTGGAAACTAAAGCATATAAAAGAGAAGTTTTGGACAAAAAACTACTCCTATTTAAGAAGATATCGCGATTTTCGCTTTTTGGAAAAAGCGAAGTTAGTAGTGTCCGACCGAGTATTCGGCTTCGGATTTCGGCCAAAAAGTGAAGTTCGGCCAAAATTTGTCCGAACTACCGAGCTTTTTATGATTATTTCTAAAAAGCACAAATAATAACAACTGTGGTTATATTTACTTTTCAGAATTTACAAAAAAATTCTCTTTGTAGAATACGTACAAATGCAGCGGGTTATGATTGTATACCCCCAAAATTTATTAAGACTATATATCCTTATATATGTGGTCCTTTCACTCATATTGTGAACACAATTTTTATGACATCCAAGTTCCCTAATGATTGGAAGATATCACGTGTTGTACCGATTAAGAAGGATGGTAATTCTAATTTGTTAGAAAATTTACGTCCAATCTCTGTTATTCCGATCCTTTCAAAGATTGTTGAACACATTATTAAGGATCAAATGATGTATTATATTGATGGCAATAAACTGCTTCATCCAAGTCAATCTGGTTTTAGGCGGAATTATAGTACTACAACTCTTCTTGTTGGGCTGACTGATTCCATAAGACGTAAGCTCAATGAGAAAAAGTGTGGTGTGTTGTTGTCCTTGGATTTATCTAAGGCTTTTGATAGTGTTGTGCATTCTAGATTGATAACTAAATTATGTAGTTATTTTATTTTTCTAAATCCGCTTGCAAACTTCTAAGCTCATATCTTGAAAATAGGTCGCAGTTCGTCTCGATTGGAGATAGGAACTCTTGTACTTTGGAGGTTACCAGTGGTGTTCCGCAGGGATCGGTAATTGGTCCTATTTTATTTATGATTTATTTGAATGATTTATTGATGTAATAGATAATAACTGTTTTGAAACTTTTGTATATGCAGATGATGTACAGATTTTATTTTCTGGAGAAAGACAATTCTTTGATGTTTGGAGGCAAACATAGAATTTTACCTAGTTCAGATTGCACGGTGGATGGACACAAATGGGTTAGACATAAATCCTAGCAAAACGAAGGCTATGTGCTTCGGTTTTGATTTAAGTGTATCATTGAGAGGTGTTAGTATCAACTTTGTTTCGGAAATTAAGTGTTTGGGCGTTCTTGTAGATGATAAGTTACGTTTTTCGAAACACGTTGATTACGTGTGTGCTCGAGTGAATGCTACGTTGAGACGATTATGGTCTCTTGATCTTTGTCTGCCTCTACATGTAAGGAAACGTGTAGCTAGTGCTCTTCTTATGCCCCAGTTAATTTATGATTTGGAGGTATTTACGGGTACTAGCAGTAATATTCTTAGACGTCTTCATCTTACAGTTAACCGTATAGTGAGATATGTTTACAGATTGAGGATAAGAGAACATGTCTCTCCGTTTGTTGGATTTTCTTGGTTTTTCTTTTGAGAATTTTATAAAACTGAGAATCTTGTTATTGTTTTACAAGCTAATTAGAGCGAACTGTCCTGGTTACATTGTTGACAACTTTAGATTTACAAGATCGAGTAGAAACCCTCAGATAGTTTTTCAACGTATAAACTCTTCTATTTTCGAGAGATCCTTTAATGTGAGGATAACTAGAGTCTGGAATTCATTACCTAGATCTCTTAAAAGCTTTGTTGTTGCAAGTGCTACGTTTAAACGCAAACTAAGGCAGTTTTTTAATCACTCACTATAATTTTGATAATTTACGATCATTTTTCATATATTTTTTTATTTTTTAATCGTCTACTTATTTTGATAATCTTATTGCTACATTTTGGACCGTTAAACTTTAGTTATAATTTTATTTATTTTAGGCATTTCTTTAAATTATAAATTTATTTTTTTATTTTTTGTAAAAATTTATTGTTGAATACGAACCATATTTGGCCCTATGGGCTTGGTTTTTGAATTAATAAATGAAATGAAATGAAAAAACTACATAAAAAATACAACGTTGAATATGATAGAATACCAAAAAAAAACAACGATATTTAAGTATCAATGTGTGTGAAAAAATTTCAAAAAGCCAAAAGAGGTTAAAAAAAATTTCCAGAAATATACCTACAACACGTATAAGCAAATAATCAAATTTAATGCGATATAATTTAAATAAACGTATACTTTTATATTTTGCAATTAATTTCGAGTGGTAAGTAATCCTAAAAAGAGAATAAAAAGTTCATCAATTTGGGATGGACATGATGCAGTACCAGACTTAGAAGTAGCAGAACCAAATGAAAATTTTATTGAAAAAGAAATAAAAATGTTTATTACGGAGCCTTTAAGTCCCGAAATATAAATATATTTGAGTATTGGAATTGAGTTCGGTCGGACACTAGAAATTAGGCGAAAAAGTATCTAAACATCAATTTATATTGTTCAAAACTTTACCGCTTTGCTATTAATACTTAATGTCTTCTTTCTGCAAAATTTCATAAAAATCCGTCTATTAGTTTATAAGTTAAGACGATGTCCTTTAGAGGAATCCTGATAAAATCCTAGTCTCTGGACTAAAGTAAGGACTTATTATTAAAGATAAAGCTTCAATCTTACTAATATTGTATAAGTATATAATATTGTATAAGTATAAAAGTCTCATTTGGCGCATTTGTGATAAATATTATGAAGACTGCCCTGAGGCAGCCTTACTCGTTAGATGGTTAACAAGACTTTTGTCTTCTTTATTTAAGTTAATTTGTCTAAAAAATATTTTTAATGCAGATTGCAATTTTGGATGTATTTTGCAAAATCCATAAAAAAATTACATTTGCAAAATGTATTTTCTGGACAGATAAACTTAAAAAATCACTTATTTATTTATAAGGAATGTATTGTAAGTTTTAAACTGTTTAAAAACCTATTTAAAATAAAACATTTAAAATTAATAAAAATTTATTTTTTTTTTGTGGAAATAATGAATAGTTTTTTTTTAATCGAGAAAATTAGATGATATTCCCGTCACAGAAAAGCTAAATGAAATTTTACATAAAAAATTTTAAATTTATTCTTTATTAATGTTAATTTTTGAAGAGGGAGAAAATTTCGAAAATGCATTTAAAAATTGCATTTGCATAAAAATTGAATTTTTTTAAAAAGTATTTTTTTTATTGCAAAGTGTGAAAAAGGATAACCATATAAATATAATGCTTTTTGAATTAGAGAAATGAGATAACAACTTTTGAATATAGCGCTCTTCAAATTTACATATTTATCAGATTTTTTAATTTTTTTGAAAAATATCGCGAGTTTCTGAAAATTAACAAAAAAAAAAAAAAACTTGAAAATGGGGACAACCTCCATGGAGTATGTGTGTACGAAAAATTAATCAAATTTGAAAACCCTCGGTTAATTTCATTTGTGATCTATCATGGATCTCATGGTACACAAAACCACGTACATCATCAAATATGGGCACAAATAAAATTTTTGTTGTGACTTAAGTCCTGAAATAAGTTTCTAAACGTTTCAGTTGTTAAAAGAATAAAAATCATTTTACATATTTTGGGAATTTTATTTAAATAGTTTAATTGTTTTATGTTTTTGCAAATATTTTGCAAATACACACACTTCAATTCAATAGCTAAAAACTATCGTGGTAAAATAATGTAAAAACTAATTATGATTAATTAGTGACTAATATTTTAATATTAAATTAAAAATAAGATTATTTACAGTTATCAATACTAATACAATAAATTAAGATTAAATTTCTTGTTACGATTAGTGATATATGGAATTTATTTAAGATAAAATAACTTCCTGTTTTATTATATCCTCTTCACCCATACATTCAGTCTGTTCGACACCCTCTGCAGTTTCGGCCGCCTCAGCTTCGGCTACACGTTTTTGTAAATGACGCCATAGAGTACTTTTGGAAATTTCAAATAAATTAGCAGCATGATTCTGAGACATGCCCTCGTGAACACAGGCATGAACCGCTTTGGCAAGTTTTAGTTTTAAATCATCTTTAGATATGCTATCACGTCGTTTGCACGATACAAATTCCGGTAGCTGACCCATCTGGGAGAGACGCACCTTATGACGATGCAACGTCGACATGGGTATATCTAAATCTTGTGATATACTTTTAAGAGACTCACCCGATTTTAAAACGTTCATAGGCTTAGATATAATAGGATTTTCTCGCGCAGTCTTCATATATTGCGGATGTTTGCGTACTCTTCGCCATAAAACCGTTTTAGAAATATCATAACGTAATGCGGCTTTTTGTAATGATAAGCCTTCATTAATTACCGCTTGAGATGCTAATTCAATAATATCTATTTTCTCAGGATCTAATTTGGGGGATTTATATAAATTTTCTACGCCCGTAGAACGTACACGACGCCATAATTCCGTTTTGGAAACATTAAATTTAACAGCTGCCTTTGGCAAAGACATTCCCTCATTAACCATAGCTTGATACGCTAAATCCGTTGCTGATACATGAGTGGCATTCATTGAATAGTCATTTGTTGATTCATTACTCGATACATGGATTCAGTTTTGAGTAAAGTAAAACTCTGATTAGAAGATTGTAATATAGAAATAGGATCATCTGTAGCCGTAGAACTATCAATTGACGCATTAACAGTATGCTCCAATTTGGGTATAATTGGAGTTGAAGTCGTGTTAGCCTTTAGTTTAAATGTCTTAATCTTAGGTTTTACTACTTGTATAATTGATGCAGTTGAAGTCGATGCAATGGGATTATTTATAGTTTGTGTTATTGCTGGTGGTGGTGGTGGTGAAGTTGCTACTGCTTGGGATACAGTAACAGTTTGTTCTGATTCTGAAATATAATAACAAAAATTTAAGAAATGTTATTTTTGCATATTTTAAACAAATATAATTAACTATATCGCACTTGATCAACAAGAGGGTATTAACTCAAAATTTTAAAATTTTCAGTAGAGTCAAAAAACTGTTTATAGCCACATTTTAACAGAATTTAAAAATTCAACATATCATAATATGCTAATTCCATTTGAAAATATATATACATTGTTTTTGTTTTAAATTTTTCCACTCATTGCAAAAAAAAATCAATTTTTTGAGTTAATACCATTTTTTTGAAATTTTATCGATTTAAATTTATAGAATAAAACAAATTTTATCAACAAAACCGTATCAACTCAAAATACAACCAATATAAATAAAACAGTTTGATTATTTTTAACATAAATAAAGGCTCAAATCAAAACAATACATTTTTTATAAAAATATACGATTCATTTCTATTTATACTTTTGTATTAACTCGAAATAATACCTTTTTGTTGAAATAAATGTAATCACTACATTATCATGAAAATGGTCTCAAAAGTGGTTTTCGAGATGAAAGAGTAATCGGAATACGTTGAAATTTTACAATAGATAGATATTTTGTTGCTAGTTGATTTCTTGAAAAAAGTGATATTTTAAAAATTTTGTGTTAATACCCTCTTGTTGATCAAGTGCGATATATAAGTTCAGAATACTGTTTTTAGTAATATCACCGGCTGACGATCCCGCTCACGTTAAAAAATGCATTCTCTCTCATTTTATATGAGCAGATTTATTGTTTTGCGAATGGGGAAATTTGCTTTGAAATCAAAGCAATTTTATTTGATTTCAAATCATTTCAAATCAAATCCGCTCAGAGAACAGAAAAATTTGCTTTAAACTTGGAAAATTCTCTCAGAAACAGGGAAATTTTACTCAATTCTGTCTGTTTTCTCTCATATGACCACCTATGTAATCAGTGATGGTGGCGAACTATGTTGCTTTTCAATGACACAAAAACGCCAAAATTTTACTCATGGTGCCGAAAATATAAAAAAGCACTAAATATGGTAATTTTATTTATTTATATTTTATTATTTCTCCATATTAGGTCCATTCGTTTACTTTTCCAGTAAGAATCCAGTAGATGAGTAAATTTTGGGCAAAATGAAAATTTTACTCTCAAAACTGGTTCTTGCACAAAAAAGTAAACGAACGGAAAAAATTGCAAAAACTTGCAGGTTAATTCAAACATATGAGCGCTGAAAAGCTTAGGTGTTGTAAAATATATGTTATTTATACTACCCAGTAAATATTGGTTTTGGTACTTGATGCATTGCATTCTAATAATTATAAATTCGTAGCAATTGTATTTATTAAATAAACTTTTGGGGAAGCTTTTAGACTTGTTTAGTTTGTACATGACTTTTAATTTTGTTTCTAGTTAAATAACATACGAAAATACATGAATACTTGATTTTTGATATTCGGTACCCTGAATAATATGCAGTAAGAAGTATTCATATATTCATTAGCTTTACATCTCTAATATATTAATGTAAATAAAAACAATTACAGAGATATTAGAAAACTGATAAATTGTTACTATAATAATTGTAACTGACTACTTTAATTTTTTTTCAGGTTGAAAATAAATATTTTAGTTTTTGCCGCACTTTTAATTCAGCTTTTGTTCTTTTAAATGTTTTATTAGATTTGTTTGTTTATTTTTTGTTTGTTTACTTAATTTAATCATATGTTTTTGTTTTCTACTGGATTTTACTGGCAAAAATTTGTCCAGTAAAAATTTGCAGGTTTTTTTGCTGACAACTGTCACTTTACTCTCTTAGTAGATGCTCTCTTTTTGCAAATTTATGTGTACGCGAACGCATTTCAGTAAAATCCAGTTAAAATTTGTAACAAATTTGTGCAAATTTTGGTGTAAACGAATGGACCTATTGTAATACAAAAAATTTGTAATTTAAAAATTTTTGTAACTTAAAATTTTGTAATTTATCGATAGTGCTTTGGTGTGCTTTTTAACCAATTTTGTTTTTAAGACCATTACTTTGTTGACAAAATCCCCTAAAACTTCAATAAAAACAATCGAAATCTCCAATTTTTCAGTCTTAAGGAAATTACAATCAATTTTCACTTTCGCTACATTTTCATGGTCGTTTCTGTTAAATTGAATCGAAAAACTTATTTTTTTATATGGATATTTTAATTTTTTTAAAATTTTAAATTTTTAAAAACAAATGATTGTAAAATCAATAAACTTAAAAATCTTTTAAATGATTAATGAAAAATTACAAAAACGTTAATATCCCAGCAAAAACTTTTGGTAATGGGTGCGATAAAGTAATGGCATTAACCTTGTAATGTGTACTCCTTACCTGTATCATTATTTCCAACAAGAAGTAATGAGTTACCGATAATTGAACACTCATGGATTACCTTGTAATGAGACCTCATTACTTTTTACATTACTTCAAAACATTACTTACATAACGCATGAATTATAAACGTAAAGTAATTATTAATATATATTTTTGAAAATCTATTATAGACACACTTACTGTTGTGATTTGTTTGTAAGGCATAATGGTAAGGTGTTGTATTTTTGATATCACGAACGAAAACACGAAGCACAACAACTCATCTACATTTTAAGCAATAAAATATTGTATGTAATCGATAGCTCAGTTTGGTAGAGTTCTCGCCTAACTAATTGTTAAATACCATAGACCCCAGGTGACCAAGTTATTTATTTAATAAACAAAAAGTTATTTATTTAATTAAAAAAAAAATGTTATGCATTTTTTTTTTTTATGAAAATCTATTTATAGACACATTACTTTTTTAAACCATGTAACCATATAAGTAACCAGTTACTTTACCCCCTACAAGGTATTGAGTCACTTTGAGGCTCATCGCCTGTAAAATTCATCAGTGAAGTCACGTGTAATTAATGCATGAAGACCTATGGCTATACATTACTTTACCCATGATTTGGTAATGTGTGGTTTTGATGGGATGGAAATAAATTCCTGGAATCGATATAAAAATACTAAACTTCTAAGGTGAAAAAAGTTTGCAAAATATTTAAAATAAACGGGCTTATTGCAGTTGGTGTGTTTGTTATCGAGAGTAAGGAGTTTTTCCTTTTTTTCAGAATATCCTAAACATTTTTAAATTTTTGATATCGATTTTTTTTTTAAATTCCATAATTTAACATGTAATTAGATATGCCGCATAACATTTTTTTACTCGGGCGGGCAGAAAAGACTAATATCCTTTTTTGCTTTTTTGCCATTTTTACTCATAATTGCTTTTTTTTACCATTTTTTTTAATTTTTGGGATAAAAATTTGCTTTTTCTTAAGATTTTTGATCTTTAAAATTTACTTTTACAAAAATTCTTCGCTTTAAATGTTCTTTTCCTTACAATTTTTTACATTTACTTTCAAAATTTAAAATTTTTCTACCATTTTTGTAGCTTTTTTCTAGAATTGGGCAATTTAGTTCGTTTGAGTGAGCGATCTTTCTAGTTCAATCGATCTTTGACAATTTTGTTCAATCGTTCGTTAGATCGTTTGTTGATAAATTTTTAAGCGAATTATTCATATTAGACAAAAATTGAATAGGCAACATTTAAAAAAAAAAATAAAATTAAACTTAAAAGCAACAGAAAATAGGAAATAAAGACATAAAAGGGCGGACGATTTGTGAACTAGCTCACTAGTTTAAAGTAAGGACCAGTTCAATTGAACTAGATCGTTCACATACTTTACAGCTTTGCTTTTTTCCAATATTTGTTTGCATAAATGTTAGAAAAAAGCAGGTGAGGTAAGAAAACGATCATAAAAGGGACAGTTAGTGTTAAAATAGGGTAATTTAACTGTAATTGGCGTCTGATTTTGTATCAATAGGGAGGGAAAAGTTTACCCCAAATGGCATAACATCAAGCCATCTTTATAAATGTATTTGAGTATTTTTTTTTTAATTTAGTTTATTTTTCAATCTACTTTCGGTATTCGAACAGGCATATATAAAGTAGATTTATGTGTTAACGCGCTAGAAATCCGGGTCGAGAACCATTATACCAAAGTCCTTGTAGCTAGCTGGGAAAATTGTCATCTTTTATGCCTCTTAGACTTTATTTCATTTTAACAAACTCATGCTTCGGCATGATGAGAATAATTCACATTTTGTGAACGGTAACTAGCCGGCGCGTTACCAACTACACATCTCTACTTTTTTCCAACATTTTTTTTGCCAAAAACACATAGGATTTTGTCATTTGTTGTCTTCTCTGATTATAAAAGACAAATTAATAAAATTTAAATGGAAAATCACAAATGAAGCCTGTTCATAAAAAGGCAGAAACTAGCCTGGTCTGATTTGATAATTAATATTGTTTATAATATTTAGAGAAAAACGTTTTATTCCACTCTTAACCTCAACCATACTAGAAAATAAAAAATTATTTAATCGATCGATCCTACATCTTAAGAATAATATCAGATTGTTATGCACTCCATGTTATTAAGTCACTCGTTTTAACTTATGAACAGTGCTGTAAAATTTTTGAACATTTAAATCACAATTTTCTTAAATTTACCTCTTTCACCTATTTGTAATAAGCCGTTCATCACCACTACTATATTCTTCAATTATATGGGAATCACATCCATCATCTTCTGTAACTTCCATGCTAGTGGATTCAGCACGTGACGACGACTCCAATTTAGTATTATGAGTCAATGTGAAAGTACCAGAGTTTTCAGTTAAAATAAATTCATTGCCAGCCGCATTTCCGGGTACATGTTCTATAGAATATGTGATTTTATGTTGAGGCTCATGATAAAACCTCTAAAAAAATCCAATTCTCGGCTACCACCGGAAGAATTAGCAGTATTGTAGTTGATGTCTGTTCCTCCGGATGCATCACATTTTGATTTCCATTATTTCATCCTGATGTAAAGAAACATCTGGCTAACATTTGTGTCTACTCTGGCAGGCATTACAGTAGCAGCAGTGTCACCGCCAACTACATTGGATACGCCACTACCCATTCCCAATATTGCTATTTTGTGCTGCCTGCAAAGCATTTGTATTACACTCAAAACTTATTGCACTCTTTATACCCAATATATTAATGGCTTCCAAAATTCTGATAAGTTTGACGAAGATAAAGAACATTCTCCCAATAAATGAATGCTAATACGTATCCCAAAAGATGACCTCTTATATCGGGCACCATTACACAACACTCTTGGCCAATGGGTATATCACTCAGTAGGCCGCGCAGTAAGTCACTACATGAGGATAAAACAAAACGATGGGCTTTGACGCAGTGACCCTTAGCCACCAAAGTAACTTCACAACTTTTCAAGTCAGCTCGTAAGTTTTTATGTATATCTAATATGGTGGCCGAGTGGCCCATCCACTTTAATGATTCATTATTATATGTTTTGCAACAATTTTTTATTTGACTTTTTTTTTTGTACTTTCTGTAAAAATAATCGAGAATTCTATCATAGAATTCTATGCTTTTGCAGTAAGTTTTTGTTTATTTTGTTTTAATTTCTTATTGTTTTGTATTTTAAATTGAAAGTGAAATTTTTTTCTCCAGTTCGACTTTTTTCAAGAAATGAAATAAAATTGGGGTCCTTAAGAGCTGTAAAAGTAATGAGTATCTGAGTACTGGTTACTCTACACTTAATAAATTTTGGGTTACTCAATACTAAATATATCTCCTTAATACTTTAGCGTTGTAGTTTTCTATACAAATACGTAATTTTGCCGTGAAAATAACACTTTTAAATACAACTCTGTTCATAAGAATACAAATTTATATTTTTCATGAACGAACAATTTATTAAGTAAGATCGAGTACTCAATTACAAAACATTGAGTAGAATTGAGTAATCAAAAGTAACTATATATTACAGCACTAACGAGGGTAGTGGAAAAAAGACGCTACTTTCCGAAAACGAAATGGTATATGAAGATGAAATGGATTTTGGTGATTTTTTTGGTAGTAGAAATTGTTTTTAGTGGTTGAAATAAAATACTGAGGGTATTCACGGTGGTCATTTGCATACAGTGCAAATATATATGGTAATAGTTTACCTTATATTATATGGTAATAGAATAAAGAACAAAAACGTAGAGATTTAGTTATATCGTTCAGATGAATGGCCATTATGTTTAATTTGTGTTGTAATCTAAGACTTTGCTTTATTAAATTAATAATATTAATATTTTTCATTCAATTAGTTAAATAATATTGAATCAATCAATTTTCAGTTTAGTGTGAATGCAGTATAAATCTCTTCGTTTTGTTTCTATATTATATTACTATATAATGTCAGAAAATATCGTTATCTGATAATAGAATAAAGAACAAAAAAGACATTTTATTACCTAGTTCATGTAAATAACCTTTTATGTAGTTAAATAATTACATAGCACTGCGATAGAGCTACGTTCATACTACATAGCAAAACACGTATTTAAGCTATTTATTCTACTCCAACAGTTCTTTATTCTTTTGCGTTTGTTTTTGCAAAACACGTGTTTTGCAATTGAGTGTGAATGCCGTATAATATTCCTCCAGAATAAGTTCTTTTAAATCCACATTATACGGCATTCAGACTAGATAACAAAATATGTGTTTTGTCAAAGCGAGTGAAAAAGAATAAAGAACTGTTGGAATAGAATGAAAAGATAATTAGTTCTTTAAATCCACATTATACGGCATTCAGACTAGATAACAAAATATGTGTTTTGTCAAAGCGAGTGAAAAATAATAAAGAACTGTTGGAATAGAATGAAAAGATAATTACGTGTTTTGGCAATACACGTGTGTTGCTATCTAGAGTGAATGTGGCTTTAGACAGCATACCACGTGTTTAGCCAAAACAATTACTTAAGCCCTTTATTCTATTCCAATATAATGTGAATGCCATGTGTATCAAACAGCTGTTTTTACATGGAATTTGTGAAATAGAAACAAGCGTCTCGTTATCTTCTTTGTTGTTTGTTTACCTTTATTGGTTTAAATACAACTCTGTTTCTTATATTCAACAACAGCTGATTGTCATATTGACCATATTACATAAACTGTCATAGAAAAAAATTTGCAGAATTCAGGAAAAATTAGAAAATCCTGGAGTAATTGTACATAATGGCAGCCTTAATAAGAAATTTCGGCCTTAAATTGGTTGCACATGCAGCTGCTAAAAATGGTATGAACTTTTAAATAACTTAACATAATTATGAAGCAATTGATTTAATTATAGGCATGACTGCTGTCGCAACAAATATGGGAGCAATGCGTTTGGCCAGTTCTGCCGTTGATCCCAATAAAGCAGATAAACGTGAGTTTTTAAGAGAGAAAATATATCAAGAATTTAATTTATTTTTCATTTAATTTTACAAGCCACTGTTCGTAAACCTGATGAGGCTGCCCGTACTAGCCTCTCCGACTTTGGACGTTATGTAGCCGAATGTTTGCCCAAATATGTTCAAAAAGTCCAATTGACCGCCGGAGATGAATTGGAAGTATTGATTGCTCCCGATGGTGTCGTGCCTGTGTTGCAATTCTTAAAAGATCATCATCAGGCACAATTTAGCAATTTGATTGATATTGCCGGTATGGATGTACCTTCACGCAAATACCGTTTTGAGGTCATCTATAATATACTTTCATTGCGCTACAATTCTCGCATTCGTGTGAAGACCTACACTGATGAATTGACCCCATTGGATTCTTGTAATGATGTTTACAAGGCGGGCCAATTGGTATGAACGTGAAATCTATGATATGTATGGTGTCTTCTTTGCCAATCATCCAGATTTACGTCGCATTCTTACTGATTATGGTTTTGAAGGTCATCCACAACGTCGTGACTTCCCATTGTCTGGTTATGTTGAGGTACGTTTGTTTTGAGGCCGAGTTTTTAGGATGTCAGTTAAACTTATTTGAACCGAAAAAGAATTTTCTCAGCCATTTGCAAGTTTATCAACAAACATTTGCCGGAACAACTTTTTCTCTTTCAGAATTTGTCTCTTTGTTG
This sequence comes from Delia radicum, assembly GCA_021234595.1. NCBI lineage: Eukaryota > Metazoa > Arthropoda > Insecta > Diptera > Anthomyiidae > Delia > Delia radicum. The sequence continues at coordinate 60,103,220 of CM037853.1, forward strand.
AAATAATAAAACACATTTCAATAGCATTATTCCAGTAACAAACTGTGTTAATTACCGAATATACCATATATAATAGATTATAGAACTAAATCGGGAAATTGCGCAATTGTATTGCTAGTATATGGGTGCCTTTAAAGATGATTTACATCCAAAAAATTCGGCCGTACTTTTTAATTTAATTAAACACTGAAGAAACTCAAATCGAGTTTCAATTAAAATACTTGCTAATTCAACTAAAAGCTTAATTGAATTCAGTCCGATTAAGGAAATTGTTGTATCAATTATATTAATTTGTAACTATTTAATTGATTTGCAATTACGACATTTTCATATCTATTAAAAATTGAATTGAATATTATTTTTAATTTCAAACAAATCTTTTGTAGATACCATTAACACTTTAATTAAAGTTTATAAAAAATCGCAAAAAAACTCGAGAAAAAATTGCAAAAATTTAAAAAAATAGCCAAATAAAAAAAATTAAATAACCAAAATTAAAAAAAAAAGTATTCAAATAAAAAAAAAATCTCGAAAATTTACAAAAACCTTAAAAAAAGCAAAAATTTAAAAAAAATTACTAGATACTATTAAAACTTTCATTCAAAATTGTAAAAAAATCGTAAAAAATTAGAAAAAATAACCAATATTAGAAAAAAAAATCGCCAACATTACAAAAAATTTTCAAAATTAAAAAATCGCCAACTTTAAAAAAAGTCAAAATTGATAAATCAGGAAAATAATCTTCAAAAATAAAAAAATCCTAAGTTTGAGAAAATCGCAAAAATTGGGAAAAATCTCAAATTGGGAAAATTTTAGGGCCTAAATTTAAAAAAAAAAATCAAAATTGTCTGAATTTTTTTTTCAAAATTGAAAAAAATTGTGAAAACTTAAAAAAATAGAACAAAATGTTTTTTTTTATTTCAACGCTTTTTTCAATATTGACTTCTATTTTTAATACTAGCGATTTTGTGAATTTTTTCAAAATTTTGGTGATTTTCTTAAATTTTGACATTTTTGCACTTTTTTGTCATTATGGGTCATAAAAGATGTAAATTCGTTTATGAATACAGTTTTAAGTCTGTGTTTTTACTAAAATGTATTTGAAATCTGAATTAGAATTTTTTTATGAATACGGTCGTTAAAATTATTATTAAACTTTAAATTGAAAGTGAGTTTAAAATCAAATAAAAGTTTAATTGCATTTTTTTTTTTGAAAATCATTTTGTCTGTGTATGTTAATTTTTAAACTTTATCTTTATTTTTTTATAGTTACGTTATGATGATGAGAAAAAACGTGTCGTTTGTGAACCTTTGGAACTGGCACAAGAATTTAGAAAATTTGATTTATCTACACCTTGGGAACAATTTCCCAATTTCCGTAATGCTAACCCTCCAGCTGAGATAGTAGAAGGTGAAAAGAAGAAGTAAATTATAAATAAAAATTTAAATTTTTTAAATATTTTGTTTAAAAGCAAATGACGCTATAAATGCGTTTTTAAAAAATAAAGAAAATTCTTAGAAATAAATACATAAAAAAGAACCAAACACATAAATCAATTAATTTTTATTTTTGATAAAGATGCGTTTACAATATTACACTCAAAAAAATCTTTGCCAAGTAATTATGAGCATTTCAACTATTAAAGTTTATTCACAAAAGTTATGCGAAAACTAGTAACATTTTACCAAGTTTTTACTTGTTTATACTTAATTATTGAATAATTTATGTGAAAAAAACTTTATTAGTTGAAATGCTCCTAGTTACTTGTCAACGATTTTTTTTTGTGTGTAGAGTGAAAACCAATCTGCACTCCAGCAAAAATGTTAACTGTTAAAAATACAGATTCGATTTCAGTCAACAAAATTTTTTGACACTTTAATACTTACTGCATAATTCCTGAATTGTTGGAGCCTTCCTGCATGATTTAGACTTGGAAATATTTATAAAACTCTTTAATGAGGAAATCCAAAATAATGTTTTTTTATTTTTATAATAAAAATATAGAATTTATTCTCTTCAATTTTTATTACCAAAGCCCTTAGGGCCATACATGATTATTAAAAGCTACTTTACAACAAAAGCTAACTAATAACAATTTATATATAAAAATAATTAACTTGAAACTGTCATACATAATAATAAAAACATTTCTTTTTATCTAAAAAATTACATTTAAAAGCATTACATGGTCATGGTACTTAAAACGTATTTGACATACAATGTAAAATCGTTCAAGTTTAAATATTCCTGCATCGCCAGGACATCAAATCAAATCCTATATTCTTTGGCAACTCTTAACAAGAAAAAACTAATTCTCTGAACTACGATATTGAACCATCATTTATAAAGTTAAAATAAATTTTATTATTATAATTGTTAAATTTAACATTGGCTTGTCATAGGAAGGAATTATTCTTTTAATGCTACAAAACAACTTCCTAGAAATATTTTATGTCTAAATAACTTCCAATAAGATGTTTAGGCAGAAAAACTTCCAAAGAATCATATTTGGAATGATTACCCTCCTATAACAAGATAATCCAATTAGATGAGAAAAAATTTTTTGTAGGGTCTTTGCAATCTAGTGAGAATATTAGATCATGAAATTATGAAAGTTTTTAGCTATGTATATTAGATCATTGTTAGCTTATTTATTATTATTTCTTATTTTAGTTTACTACTTTTGACTTGTTTCTTTAAAAATTAAGCTTATTTTAGATCTGTCAAAAATTATGCATATGTAAAAGAGAACAACTTAAAAAGTTGATTACATTTATGCAAGTATATTAATTTTGCTGTCTAATACTGCACACAAAATATCGTTGCCAAGTAACTAGGAGGATTTCAACCAATAAAGTTTTTACATAAATTATTCAATAATTAAGTAGAAAGTGTTAAAAATTGGGTAAAATGTTATTAGTTTTCGCATAACTTTTGTGAAAAAACTTTATTAGTTAAAATGCTCCTAATTACTTTTGCAACGATTTTTTTTGTGTGAGCGTTTCCACTTACATGTTTTGAGCAAAACATGTGTTTTGGTGAACAAATGTATTACGGCATTCACACTAGGGGGAAAAAGAAGTGTTTTGCCAAGGCGAGTGAAAATTAATAAAGAACTGTTGGAATATAATAAAGATCTTAGATATGTTTTACCATCTAGTGTTAATGTGGCTAATGGGAAAGGTTAGGTTAGGAAAGGTTATGTGCCCTTGCGCACATCTCCACTCGGAGACCAATACGGTCCATTGTGAATCCCTTCAGTGAAAAAGTAAGAAAAATAGGAATAGACAGATAGATTGAAAGATAGATAGAAAGAAAGATAGAAATGATATATACTCCCCAGAACAAGCTCCTATCGTCCCCTTACTAGAAACCCCTGACAAATCTCAGCATATCTACTTTATTGCATCCAGCGATGGATTTGCATCCAGCGACACACTGGCTAATGGGAAACATGTACAAAACATAGTTTCAAAACATGTAAAAAACACGTTCAGCGACACACTAAAAATCGTGTTAAAAAATAGCTAGATTTATTGAAAAAAACAGCTAAATTGGCAACATTGCAACCAATGTCCGTTTAGGTTAATAAGACGTTTAGTTGCTTCTATTACAATTATTTACTATAATCTTTTACTTTTTGCGCGCTTTTAAGTTGTTGACAAATAATTGGAAGCCCATCAGTAATATATTTTTCCGCAATGCAAAAAAAGTAAAAATTTCATAGTTTTGGTATAATATAAGAAAAATAACTTTATTAGTTGTTTTGCTACCAACTATAATGTGTTTTTAATCATGTTTGCCGGGAGTTGTTAAAAAATAAGTCGCGTTGCAATAACAAAGTGAAATCAAAAAAGTTTAATTTGTACAGAAAAAAAAATGCATATCCAAAAAAAAGGTTTAGCAATGTTCATATGAAATCATTTTATAAACGCGTTATAAAATTTATAAAAATGTGTTGTTCTTGCTAAGAAAAAAAGTTTGAGTATAAGTTTAAATGTTGTGCTTACAAGAAGTAGCAACCTAATTGTAGGTTCTCCCCTCATTGTTCTTATGTCGTTCGGTGGAGCAACTAGGTTGCAAAGTCAATTTCGTTTAATTTAGTAAAGAGCCTGTGAAAAAGTGTTTAGTGTTGAAAATTTATAAGAAATTAGTGTTAAACTTAAATCATCCTAGCTACGCAAATTTACTTTCCGGGAAGACGGCTATCTGTTGTGATTTCAAAGGTAAGTCATTTTAACTAATATGTATCCATTATAACTTATATATTTCCAAAAAATACTGCCGGCTAAAATATAGTTCAGGGGCACTTTTGTTTGTCGTCAAGCTGCCTTTTGAGTGCGCACTGCCCACTGGGCAGGTCTTAAATGTTAAAAATTACAACTGGAATAAGTCCGGACGTACTTATACCACCATCTATATAATATGTTCACTAAAGGAATTGCCTCTGAAATATTTTTGAGGTCAATTTTATTTATTTCATTTCTTAAACCGTTGTGGTTCATCAGGCCACTCTCAATTTAATAAATGAATACAAAATGTGGGAGTTTTATATTCTTTAATATTTGAGTCCCAGGTAGTGTTTCCGATTAATCGGCCAAGTCGGTTAACCGGTTATTTTATTTATCGTATGGCATTGGTTTAAAACAAATTACATAAATATTAATATTTAGGAAGAAATTTAAAAGGAGAAAGAAAACAAATTCTAGTGATAAGTATCAGATATTGATGTCAATATTTTTAGCGATTCGATGGTAGCAGGACTAGCGTTGTTTAGTTCAGATAATTCGCCAAGAAATTTTCGATGAGGGCATTCTTTTATAATGTGGTGAATGAACTGCAATCACACAGTGGGGAGACTGCTGAGTACCATTTGTGAAGGGTAGCTGCGCATCTTCCAGTGTTTGTTCTAATACGGTTAAGCCTAACCCATAGGAGCCTTGGTAGTTCTGACCCTGGTGGCATGCAGGTTAGATCTTCGATTTTTATGGCGTCATCATACGAGGATAGATTCCAATTGTCGGTCCAAATGCTTTGTGGGTCGTAGTTGCTTTCCGTGAGCGTTTCGGTTAAATAAAATAAGCCGGTTGCATTGGAGTGGATTTAAGCAATGCTGTATTAGAATTTGCTTGATTGATCGAATTTTAAGTAATTCGATATAAAAAGTGTCACATTCGGGAGAAAAGTTTCAAGGAGTTTGTACAGCAACAAAAATCTTTTTTTTTTTTTTAGAAAAATTTGTAAATCTCAGGTGACATTTTAAAAAGGAAACGTTTTTCTAAAATTTGCATTTAAAAGTGGAAGTTTCATATATTTTTTTTTTGGTATGCAAGGAAAAAGATTTGCCCACACTTGTCTAGGGCATATCAATTAAATAGTTTTTACCAAAGATTAAAAATAAAAAAATGTTTAAAAAAATTGTTTCCAACAAATTTTTTTTTTGTAAAAAATAATGTTTCCAATTCGGGTAATCGATTAACCGATTCCTTTTATTCCGTTTCGTTTTTTTTAGAAAAATTAGAAACTCACAACCTGTTCATAAAAAATATCCATATTACTAAGTATCTGCTAGCTTTGCATTATAGAATTTAGTCATTATCAGGGCAGCGACTTTCATGCAAATCTATGTTTGTAGTCAGTATCCCAAAATCGATTTTCACCAAATAGTTTTCGGAATCATAAAAATTTACAACAAAATGACATCGATATGTTCTTGCTTTTATATTTTGTTATAAATGCATATTTTTGAATATTTTGCTATATATGTATGTATATTAAAATGCATATTTTGGCATTTTTGTTGCATATTTCTAATTTAATTTCATATTTTGCATATTAAAACTAAAATGAAGATTTGATTAAAAATATACAAAAGAAAGAATTTGTAATCCTTAACATAGCATCTACACCTTTTGCAACTGTAATTCAGAAAATATCAATTGGAATTTAGAAAATATTACATCAATTTATCAATTTAATTTCAGAATTTAAATATGAATTTTAGAAAGCATCAATTGAAATTCAGATTTTCCATATGAAATTCAGAAAACATCTATTTTAATTCAGAAAATATTGAATGAAATTGATATGAAATGTTTTCTGAATTTCAAGTGACATTTTCTGAATTTCAATTGATGAGTTTCTGAATTTCAATTGATGAGTTTCTGCATTTCGATTGATATTTTCTGAATTTCAAATGATTGTTTTTTTAAATTTCAATTGATATTTTCGGAATTTCAAATGATAGTTTCTGAATTTCAAATGAATATTCTGAATTTAAATTGATATTTTCTAAATTAATACTGCAAAAAGTTGCAGTTGTCATTTGTTAGACATTTATAATGGATTTAATTTTTAACCAATGGTCTTAAATAATAAATCGTTTTTTACAAATCCAAAAATTTTATTTGCAACACAAATAAAATATGATGATGAATTTTCATAACTTTTTATGAAATGTGTCATAATATTTATGAAGCACACATTGTGACACATTTCATTATTAGGATAAAGCTTTTATGAAAAGTTTCATAAATATTAAGAAACGATTCATAAATAATATGAAAAATGTTCATAAATTATGTTTAAAATTTTCAATTTATACCGAGCTTTCAACCTCCGTACATTTACAAAAATAAATCAAATCAAACATATTAATTAGGTTGATACTAGTATTTCGATAAAAAAAAATCGCCAAAATATTTTTTTAAATCTCCCAGAAAATTGTTGTCCCCAAGACCAACAAACAAAATCCCCAAATTTGAGGGAAAAATATCAAAGTCTGGTGAACTTACGTTGAGTATACAAATTATCGCTGCTGTGTTGTGTAATTTGAATTTTATTGAGATTTTTAAATTTAGATCACAAAAACAGTAATGACATTATGTGTTTAATAACGCTACATGCTTTTATAATAGGGAAGTGTATAAAGTTTTACATCAAACGATAAACATAAAATTATATTGCTCAAAATATAATAAAAGTTTACATTAACTGTTGATTAAACATTAACTGTTGGTTAGTACGTTAGAGCAGTGGGTTTCCATATTAGTCAGTGTCGCTCAATCTGCTCTCTTTTTATTTGTTCGTAAACTCGTACCGAGCAAATGAAAACATGTTGCTGACATTTAAAAGCTTAAATTAATTTTTATAATGTTTTTAAATAATAATTTTATAAAATTTCAAATATCAATGATAAAATTTGCAAGATTAAATTAAAAAATATTAATTTTTAATAGAAAATAACAAAATATAAGCAAAATAAAAGTGAGTGTTTCAAGCAACAATTTCTTATCAACATGTTGCAATAATTTTTTAGTGTAAAGAAACTGTTTTCATTTGCTTGCCCCCAAGTTCGGTATTTTGTTGCTGAGGCGTGGATAGTGTAGTCTCTCTATTTGTATATACTCTTTGGTTAGTCTCGCGTCACTTTGTTGAACGTTTTGACGTTGTGCGTGTGTTGTTGAAAAACACTTAAAGCACCTTTTAACATTTTCTTTAGCTCATCAACTTGCCGCTGAAAGGTTATGACGTCCATCAGGCATCCTCTCAACAATTGTGGTGCATACGTTTTTCAAGCGTTCAGGTTAAACGCTTTCTATAACCTGGCAATTTGTGTTTTGTATGCACCGCCATCTAGATTTAATAACTCGAAAAAATAGCTTAGGAAGCTTCGTTGTTCTGTGGAGTTTCGTTTTGATGTCAGTTTGGTGGTGTGACCGTTTCCTCGAAAGCATCCCTATCTTCACCATTTTCTTCGATTTTATCCGTACCGAGAATTTCGGTTAGACTTACAATCAGTTCGGCTTTTGAGCCCGACGTTGGTAGCTCCCGTTCGCGAAGCAATTGCTTTAGCTCGCCTACTTTTAACGTTGAGTTTTTCATTTTTTTCTTAGAATTTTATTATATACGATTTTTCTTTATGTTTAGATCTCACTTCTGATCTAAAAGACACGTTCTTTGGCATAAATTCGGTTTACCGACACCTCACCAAAATAAATGAAATTTTGTCCTTTAATAGAAGAGACCACGCTGAGTCGAAATAAAAAAAATTTTGCGTCGCTCACGCCCCCTTTTCAGTGGGCGGGGCTCCAAAGTTTGAAATGAAATTGCAAATAACTCCGATCTTAACAAAATTGGCGTCGTTGGAAAGGTCTCGAAAATATCTTTCCAATGAGGTATATAATGTCCCAAAATATTAACCCCTTGCTGCCCAAATAAAGCATTTTTGTTTTTTTTTATGATTTTTTTTTTAACGCTCTTTTTGTTAAATAACGCCTATATAAGTACATAAAAAGTGTATAAAAAGGGAAAGTCTGTTTTATAAGCTTTCATAAAAGGTGCAACATGACCCCATAGGTCTTGAAATGAAGTAGTTATTAAGGGTTAAAGTTGACCATTAATAGGCAAAACTATGATTTTTGCAAGATTTTGAAAATTAGATTTTGTTGTATGGTATGGTTTAAGATTTTGTAGGTGGGAGGACTGGTGGGAGGAGAAAACCCCTAAGCCCGGCCGAAGGCCGGTTACGCAGAAAAACTATTTTGCAAAGACCCATATATGGTCACGTCGATATATGGTTCAAAACTTGAAAAAGGGTGTGTAAAAAAAATCATTATGCTTTTTTGGGCAGTAAAGGGTTAATATTTTAGGACATTATATACACCATTGGAAAGATATTTTTGAGATCTTTCCGCCTGAGAAATATGGTCACGTCGATATATGGCTCAAATTTTGAAAAAAGGACGTTTTAAAAAAAAAAAAATATAAAAAAAAACAAAAATTGTTTTATTTGGGCAGCAAAGGGTTAATATTTTAGGACATTTTATACTCCATTGGAAAGATATTTTCAAGACCTTTCCAACGACGCCAGTTTTGTTAAGATCAGATAAGTAGTTTTGAAGTTATTTCGGATTTCATTTCAAACTTTGGAGCCCCGCCCACTGAAAAGGGGGCGTGAGCGACGCAAAATGTTCAAGGTCAAAAAATTTCAAAAATTCTGAGAGGTGTCGGTAAACTGAATTTGTTCCCGTTCTTTTATTAAAACACTTTTAATTTGTCAGGATTTTATTTTAAATTTGTGATAAAAAAAGAAAAGAATAAGTTTACAAGAAACGCACGTTTGTTCGGCGATACAAGAAACTCAAGTCCAGAGAACGAAGCCGACATTAAATTGTCGCCGGCGGCGGCTAATCAAAAATATACTCGACGGCGGCTGAAAGTCGACTAAAGCTGAACAATTTTCGGCGGCGGCGGCTAAACGAAAAAAAAACTCGGCGGTGACTAAAAATAGACTAAGCCGATTATTAAAAAACTTATTATAATTTAATTCACTTATAAATAAGCAAATTTAACAAAATTTCATGTTTTCCAATATGTGTCTATCTTTTATGTATAGACTACTAAAATGCTTCCAACATTCCGGTAAACCCGTTAGGTTTACTTGAACCTTTGCCATTTTTTTTATATCATCTTTTCTTTTAAACAAGTCTTCATAATATGCTATATCGGCAGATTTTGAAATAGATGTATTTACATCAGTAAAAGCATCTGAGTTACAATCAGAAGAAATTGTGGGATTAGCTTGTGTATGGGCCATTGTAAGATTTGGAAAATTTACTTTTTCTTTTTCTAGTGAAGCGCAATATAACGGCACATTTTGCAAACGCTAGAGAATTCATAATGAAAACCTATGGTTGCCAGATTGGTGGGTACTAAAAGCCGGATGAAGGCGGAGGATTCTTAAAATAATATGATTTTTTAGTTAAAATGATTTTAGATTAAAAATATCGGCTAAGCTGATATAGTCGGCTTATATTTTGTAGCCGAAATTAGCTTCTCAGGTCGGCGGCGGCTCGAGCACCTGAAAAGTGATCGGAGGCGGCTTAGCCGATCGCTTTCGTTCTCTGCTCAAGTCACCACTCAATAAAACAGAACATAAAGAAAATTAATCAGAAGAAAATAGTATAATAAGGAAGTTAAATAGGGTTGCCAACACTACTCTATAGTATTTCCTAATCGAATATTTTTTGCAACAAATCAATCGGTAGTAAAAGACAATAATATAAAGCATTTCCATATTTTTAAATTAGTAGACATTTATTTTAACATTTCAATTACTCGTATCAATATAGATTAATAAATCCTTTGTATTAAAGAGCAAAAATTCCGTGATAGTAAAATTAAAACTAAAGTAATTTGACAATATTTTTTTAAATAAAATTTAAAATATACACATTACGGAATTAGAGCATTTACAACAAATTTTCTTAACAACTACAACATGTATGTACCTTAAAAAAAATATTTAATTTTTTGTTTTTCTAAAATTTGTTTTACAATTAAGTTTTTGATTATTTCTTTCAAAATATGTATGTATGTACTTTTTGATTTTTAAAAAAAGCTATTTTACCTTAAATTTAAAAACACGTAAATTTTACGTTATTTTATAATGTTATTTTTTTTTTTTAAATATGTACCCATTACAACAAATGGTATTTATTTTTATATAAACAATAATTGGCTTTTTTCAAATTACAGGTTTTCAAAAGGCAGCATTTTATTTTATGTAACAAAATCTATATAAAAATTAATTAAATGCAAATCTCTTTAAGAAAACCTTAAGCCATACACAAAAATATTTAACCCGTTTTTAAAATACATTAATACGTAAACAAAGGGTTGACAAATAAGCAATTAAATATCTCGCTCAAATAAGGGTATTAAATTAAATTCAATTTAAAAACTCTACTGGCTTTAATAAACTAAAGGCCAAACTATATTTAGCGCAGTTGAATTTAGGAAATGAACGATTGTATGAAGTGCATTGAATCAACCATACTTAGCTTAAGTCAACTTTCGTAAAGTTACGTCTCTACTAATTTCATTAATTTGTAATTGAAACTCATCGTACCTAACTTAATGAAATTAAAAAAAAAAAATTACAAGCAATCAAAAGGAATTAAAAAATTACGAATACAAAATAAAACAATTAATATAAATAAAAAAAATACACAAATCTGAAGAAAATTTAAAAATTCTTGTAAGTTAAATATAAGCGTTTTTTAATTTGGAAAAAAAAAATAAGCAACGTTTGGAACGGAAATTCAATTGTGGTTAAAGCTTAAATGACCAACTATATTAAGGGGGGACATGACATTTGACATTTTTTGAAATCGACTTTTTTATAATTTGGTATTTTAGTAAATATTCTTAAGATTCTAAGAAAAAAAATTTCATGGAAAAATTCCTACGGGTTCAAAAATTACAGCCGGATTAGTAAGAGCGCATTTTTAAATTTCGCACTACCTACGTACGGCAGCTGGTATATACTTGTTTTACTTGCTACCCTCACTTTTGGTGGTTGTTATTTCGTACCTACTTGAAGGGTGAAGAGTGAAGGCATATGAAGCTTCAAAAGAAGCCCGAATTTCTAAACGATCGCAAAAAACTGTAAGAAACAGCACAACACAAGATAACGAAGGCATACAGTACGAAGCAGGCATGTCATTTGTTCACAAACTTTGAACGCGTTTATCTCGAAACCATGTTTTTCGTACTGGTTGCGGCACTAGCGGGTTCATTTTTTGACGATTTTTTTTTTTTTTTTTTTTTATTTTTTTTAAACTTCATTTGCTATCGTATGACACGAGCATTTTTTAAAATTTTTTTTTTTCGATTTTTTATGAATTTTTAAAGTCAATATTTTTTTTTCAAAAAACACACTTTTAAATTTGGAACATCACTAAAAATTGAAAAAAAAAATTTAAAACAAAGCTAGTGTCATACGATAATCAATTTTGTTAAGATTTAAAAAAGTAATTTTTTTCAGATCGGACAATTTTTGCGACTACCAGCGCTGCAACCACGAGGCCCCGTTTTTTTTCTCTGCCGCCAGTTTGGAGCTCTATAAAACCATGTTGGAGTGAAAAATATATTTTTTTGAATTTTTTTTCTTGTAATTTGTTCAATTCTCTACAATAATTTAATAAAAAATTTTTGGAAAAATGTTTGTTTTTGACTGAGTTATGAATTTTTTAAAAAAAGGTCTGTTTTCTCTGCCGTGAATGTAATGTCCCCCTTAAGTAAAGTTGCAATAGTAATGTTGGAAAAAGCTATTGTATGAAAATACATTAAAGCACCCATATTTAGCTTGAGTCAACTTTCGTAAAGTTCCATCTCTATTAATTTAGTTAATTTGTAATCGAAACTCATCGTATTTAATAAAATTAAAAACATGTCAAAAAAGCAAAATAAATTTAAAAAAATAACTAATAAAATAAATAAAAGTTAATGAAAACATAAAATTAATTTGGAAAATTTGCCAAAAATTTTCAAATTCTCATAAGTTAAATTTAGTGGTCCTTCAATTTGAAGAAAAATTTATCTGGGCAAAAATAGTAGATATATATGAACAGAGTTGGATAACGTGTGAATTAAGCTTAAAACTGTATACAAATACGCTAAACAGTCAAATTTTCTTCCTCACTATGGGTGAGTGTGAATTGTCTAAACTAATTTCTGGATTAAAAATTATACCCATTTCGGCGTTTTCATATTTATTTTTAAAGATTTAATTGAAGGATAACGATTCGTTACATACATATACAGTAAAACCCAGTTAAGACGAACTCCGAGAGACTAAAAAAATTAGTTCGTCTTAAGCGAGGTTCGTATTAAGCGGGGCTTTTTTAACGAAAAAAAATATGTATTTATTAAAACAAAAACAAAATTATTCAGATTTTTACATAAATAAAAGATAAAATTAGCATTTCATGCATTCACAATTAAAAATTCAATTAAAATTTTTAATTTTTTTAAAAAAAACTCTGTTATTTTTTTCTGAATGACTGAATTAACGATTTCATTCGTTATAAGTTTTTCTATTACCAAAATATGATTGTCAGCTTCTTCGGCACACGATTTTTTTCGAATATATTTTTTTATGTTTATTAAGCTATTGTGTACCGTTTGTAATTAGGTACTTCCTCCTCTATTTCGACTTCTTCATCATTTGACAAATTTTCAACATCGGGAGGATTAACAATTTCCAATATTTCTTCATCTGATAATGTATGTGACGTCAAAACATTAGCATCTCTTTCTAGAAAGTCATCCACGGATATGGAATTCATATTAGGTCTATCCCATAAAACGGATAAAGAGTGTGCTAAGCATGGTAATTTGTATGAAAACGAGTTTTTGGGACTGCTTAAAACAGTTCGTAATAACCGAGGGTTCGTATTAACCGAGTTCGTATTAAAAGCTGTAATTTATATGAAAACTAGCGGGCTTTGCCCGCTACGTTGTTAGCGTGCCTTAGACCTAGTTTTTGGGATGATGGATAACTTTTCAGTTTGCCCACTATCTGTGTACCAAAATTTAATAAAATCCTTTAAGCCATATAAAAGATAACAAAAAGTGGGCGTAAAACTGCCACGCCCACCAAGTCTTAATCTATTATAGGAAACAGTGCTTATGAGTCATCCCAATATCTGTGTACCAAATTTCAATAAAATCTGTTCAGCCATATAGAAGATAGTGAAGATGTGGGCGAAAAAGTGCCACGCCCACAATATCTAAATTTGATATAACTTAAAGTGCTTATTTGTGACATCTCTTTCTGGGTACCAAATATCAATTGCATCGGTAAAGCCATATCGAAAATAGTGAAAAAGTGGGCGTAAAAGTGCCACGCCCATCATATAAAAATTTCATATAGCCTATAGTTCCTTCCAGACCGCCCACTATCTATGTGTCAAATTTGAATAAAATCGTATCGAATATAGCGAAAAAGTGGGCGTAAATGTGCCACGCCCACAATATCTAAATTTTATATAACTTGAAGTGCTTATCTGTGATATCTCTTTCTGGGTACCAAATATCAATTGCATCGGTAAAGTCGAATCGAAAATAGTGAAAAAGTGAACGTAAAAGTGCCACGCCAATCATATAAAAATTTAATATAGCCTATAGTCCCTTCCAGACCGTCCACTGTCTATGTGTCAAATTTGAATAAAATCTGTAAGCCATATAAAAGATAACAAAAAGTGGGCGTAAAACTGCCACGCCCACCATGTCTTAATCTATTATAGCAAATAGTGGTTATGAGTCATCCCAATATCTGTGTACCAAATTTCAATAAAATCTGTTCAGCCATATAGAAGATAGTGAAGATGTGGGCGTAAAAGTGCCACGCCTACAATATCTAAATTTTATATAACTTAAAGTGGTTATCTGTGACATCTCTTTCTGGGTACCAAATATCAATTGCATCGGTAAAGTCATATCGAAAGTAGTGAAAAAGTGGGCGTAAAAGTGGCACGCCCATTATATAAAAATTTCATATAGGCTATAGTTCCTTCCAGACCGCACACTATCTATGTGTTAAATTTGAATAAAATCGTAACGAATATAGCGAAAAAGTGGGCGTAAATGTGCCACGCCCACAATTTCTAAATTTGATATAACTTAAAGTGGTTATCTGTGACATCTCTTTCTGGGGACCAAATATCAATTGCATCGGTAAAGTCATATCGAAAGTAGTGAAAAAGTGGGCGTAAAAGTGGCACGCCCATTATTAAAAAAAATTTCATATAGGCTATAGTTCCTTCCAGACCGCACACTATCTATGTGTCAAATTTGAATAAAATCGTAACGAATATAGCGAAAAAGTGGGCGTAAATGTGCCACGCCCACAATATCTAAATTTGATATAACTTAAAGTGCTTATCTGTGATATCTCTTTCTGGGTACCAAATATCAATTCCATCGGTGAAGCCATATTGAAAATAGTGAAAAAGTGGGCGTAAAAGTGCCACGCCCATCATATAAAAATTTCATAAAGCCTATAGTTCCTTCCAGACCGCCCACTATCTATGTGTCAAATTTGAATAAAATCGTATCGAATATAGCGAAAAAGTGGGCGTAAATGTGCCACGCCCACAATATCTAAATTTTGTATAACTTAAAGTGCTTATCTGTGATATCTCTTTCTGGGTACCAAATATCAATAGCATCGGTAAAGCCATATCGAAAATAGTGAAAAAGTGGGCGTAAAAGTGCCACGCCCATCATATAAAAATTTCATATAGCCTATAGTTCCTTCCAGACCGCCCACTATCTATGTGTCAAATTTGAATAAAATCGGTTCAGGCGTTTGGACGTGATGCTCACACAAACAAACAAACAAACAAACAAACCAACAGTCATTTTTATAATATTAATAAGGATTGTTGCCAAAACGTCGGGACTTTTAAATTAGTTCGTATTAACGGAGGATTCGTCTTAACCGAGTCGTCTTAAGCGAGTTTTACTGTACCGTTTTTTTTTTGTAATTTGTGTTGTATTTTTATCTTTATTTAATACTAGCGGGCTTTGCCCGCTACGTTGTTAGCGTGCCTTAGACCTAGTTTTTGGGATGATGGATAACTTTTCAGTTTGCCCACTATCTGTGTACCAAAATTTAATAAAATCCTTTAAGCCATATAAAAGATAACAAAAAGTGGGCGTAAAACTGCCACGCCCACCAAGTCTTAATCTATTATAGGAAACAGTGCTTATGAGTCATCCCAATATCTGTGTACCAAATTTCAATAAAATCTGTTCAGCCATATAGAAGATAGTGAAGATGTGGGCGAAAAAGTGCCACGCCCACAATATCTAAATTTGATATAACTTAAAGTGCTTATTTGTGACATCTCTTTCTGGGTACCAAATATCAATTGCATCGGTAAAGCCATATCGAAAATAGTGAAAAAGTGGGCGTAAAAGTGCCACGCCCATCATATAAAAATTTCATATAGCCTATAGTTCCTTCCAGACCGCCCACTATCTATGTGTCAAATTTGAATAAAATCGTATCGAATATAGCGAAAAAGTGGGCGTAAATGTGCCACGCCCACAATATCTAAATTTTATATAACTTGAAGTGCTTATCTGTGATATCTCTTTCTGGGTACCAAATATCAATTGCATCGGTAAAGTCGAATCGAAAATAGTGAAAAAGTGAACGTAAAAGTGCCACGCCAATCATATAAAAATTTAATATAGCCTATAGTCCCTTCCAGACCGTCCACTGTCTATGTGTCAAATTTGAATAAAATCTGTAAGCCATATAAAAGATAACAAAAAGTGGGCGTAAAACTGCCACGCCCACCATGTCTTAATCTATTATAGCAAATAGTGGTTATGAGTCATCCCAATATCTGTGTACCAAATTTCAATAAAATCTGTTCAGCCATATAGAAGATAGTGAAGATGTGGGCGTAAAAGTGCCACGCCTACAATATCTAAATTTTATATAACTTAAAGTGGTTATCTGTGACATCTCTTTCTGGGTACCAAATATCAATTGCATCGGTAAAGTCATATCGAAAGTAGTGAAAAAGTGGGCGTAAAAGTGGCACGCCCATTATATAAAAATTTCATATAGGCTATAGTTCCTTCCAGACCGCACACTATCTATGTGTTAAATTTGAATAAAATCGTAACGAATATAGCGAAAAAGTGGGCGTAAATGTGCCACGCCCACAATTTCTAAATTTGATATAACTTAAAGTGGTTATCTGTGACATCTCTTTCTGGGGACCAAATATCAATTGCATCGGTAAAGTCATATCGAAAGTAGTGAAAAAGTGGGCGTAAAAGTGGCACGCCCATTATTAAAAAAAATTTCATATAGGCTATAGTTCCTTCCAGACCGCACACTATCTATGTGTCAAATTTGAATAAAATCGTAACGAATATAGCGAAAAAGTGGGCGTAAATGTGCCACGCCCACAATATCTAAATTTGATATAACTTAAAGTGCTTATCTGTGATATCTCTTTCTGGGTACCAAATATCAATTCCATCGGTGAAGCCATATTGAAAATAGTGAAAAAGTGGGCGTAAAAGTGCCACGCCCATCATATAAAAATTTCATAAAGCCTATAGTTCCTTCCAGACCGCCCACTATCTATGTGTCAAATTTGAATAAAATCGTATCGAATATAGCGAAAAAGTGGGCGTAAATGTGCCACGCCCACAATATCTAAATTTTGTATAACTTAAAGTGCTTATCTGTGATATCTCTTTCTGGGTACCAAATATCAATAGCATCGGTAAAGCCATATCGAAAATAGTGAAAAAGTGGGCGTAAAAGTGCCACGCCCATCATATAAAAATTTCATATAGCCTATAGTTCCTTCCAGACCGCCCACTATCTATGTGTCAAATTTGAATAAAATCGGTTCAGGCGTTTGGACGTGATGCTCACACAAACAAACAAACAAACAAACAAACCAACAGTCATTTTTATAATATTAATAAGGATAAAATATAAGAAATATATAATAAAGAATAAGTTTATTAACAACAATGACTTCACGCCGTCAGTTGTCGTTGTTGGTACATATACAGTGTAGCGCAAAATAAAAGCAACAGAACAGACGTATATCTTTGTTTTGAAATATTTCATCTTCCGAACCGGTTAGAAAAAAATTTTGATTGGATCTTTTTTTATTGAATAGAGTATATATAGGTTGACCATTTTTTTCTGACATAAAATTCAAAATTTCCTATATACAAATTCAGATTGGCGCGAAAATTGCCAACAAAAGTAAATTGGGATTATGCAAATTAACAAAGTTTATATAAACAATTTTAGACTCAGCTAATTTTATTAATAATATTATATGTATATGTTTATTCATGATATTACTGAATTTTTGCATTTAAATAAAGAAGTTCCACTGGAATTCGTCCATTGAAACTTTTTCATATATTAATTCAGTTTTTCATATATTAATTCAGTTTTTCATAAAACTTTATAAAAAATTTCGCTTTATGTGCCTAATGAAAAAATTTCATTGAAAACAGTTTTATAAGAATTTTAAATTTTTCATAAAATGTAAGACATTTTTTATTCTCTTTAAGAAAAAAACTATTCAAAAAATTTTTTTTTATTAAAACTCGTTAAAAAAACTGTTTGATAAGGCTTTCAAAAAAAAATTTAAACTGTTTCTTTTTAAAGAACGCTCAAATTTTGCAAAGTTTCCATAAAGTAAAAACTTTAGATTTTAAAATACGTTATTCTTTGAAAAATATGCAGACGGGCGATTTTTTAATTTTTCGTCCTGAATTGTAATTGTGTTTCTAAAAAAATCCAAGATCCAATTATGCTTTTTATAAGCACTTTTTTCAAACTAATATTCGGCTTTGAACGGGTTCTCCACATAAATATACAGTCAGATACAATAAATCAAACACTGATATACATCTGGCTAACCAATGAATTGTAAATAAACTACTGGCAGAACATTTGTTTAAGACGCTTTACCAGCGTTTTCAAAAAGCGTTTTGCCAGTATTTGTTTTAAAATAATTTCAGAATTTTTTCTACAGAAAAAATCATTGCCAAAGAATTGTTTGAGACGTTGGAAAAAAGTGTTTTCCCAGTGCTATCCAGTCAGAAATTATCAACGGCTTAAAAGTCTAACCACTGGTAAAGCATTTATTTTATAAAAATGATGATGCTTTGTTTAAAAAAGTTTGTCGAAAGGTTCCGAGTTCGAGCACGGTTTTAGGCAAACTTTTTTTTGGGATTTTTTTATACTTTTTAAAATTTTTTTTTTTTTTTTTTTCATATAAGATTGATTTTTTTTTTTCTCTTCTCAAGACCAACTTTTTTTGTTTGTTTTCTCAACTTTGGTAAGTTGTTTCCATCAAACCTTATGCCAGTGCTGGCATATTTGAACAGCCTACTTTACCCAGCAGTTGTCATTTACTTACGTTTTAAGCTATCAAGTATTATATGTCTCGTTACCAGTTCGCATCTTGTTCTCTTAATGAACGGTCGTGTCACTAATAAAAGCAAAGTTTGAAGAAAAAGATCATGAAACATAAACCTTTTCCGGGTTATGTTGACCCAAACATTGCGTCTACCTCAGGCAATAGATTTAGCCTCCTAGCAGATCAAAACGGAATGGACATAGCTCCTGAAACGAATATAACCGAAGTCAAGCAACGTAAGCCACCCCCTATTGTTGTAGAAGTTAACATACCCTTTACCGAAATTAAAAACGTTTTGGGAAATGAATGCATCTTCAAACGTACTTCTATTGGTACTAAAATTTTCGCTCCAAGCCGGGATATGTATGATTGCTATAAGCAATTGCTTAAAGAAAATAAAATGGAATTCCATTCGTATAACTCCAAAGATGATCGATTATACACTACATTTTTACACGGTTTACCCCGTATTAAACCAGAAGATATCAAGGCAGAATTAAAAAGCTACAACTTACCCCCTTCTGACGTAACGGAAATCATTACCAAATTCAGTTCGAATAATAATGCTGTTTACAAGGTACAGTTTAGTCGCAAAACTTTTAATCCAAACGTTTTAAAAAATGTAAAGATTATTTCCAATGTAATTGTCACTTGGAAAAAATACAAACCAAAAAAATAACGATAAACCAACTCAATGTTGGAATTGTTTAATGTATGGTCACGGTGGAGAACACTGCCATCGAAGTGCAGCATGTATGATTTGCGCAGATCGACATCATACAAAAGTATGCCCATTTAACACAGATGGAAAAAAACCAATTGTTTATACTTGTTTTAATTGCAAGAAACACGGCAAAGAAAGAACTGATCATTCTGCAAATGACGTTAACTGTCCGTTTCGTTATCTTTATCTGGAAACAAGAGCAAGAGTAACATCTCAATCTCAGAGAAATGCCAGACAGCAACAGCATTCTAATTCATTCCAATTTAATGGAGTAGATTTCCCAAATTTAAGTAACAATAACACTGTGCAAAATAATAATAATAGCAACCATATTAACAACAGAATCAACAGCAATGTTTCGTATTCGAAACAGCTGAAAACTAATAATGATCTATTTAGCGTCGATGATCTTTTTGAAATTTTTACAACAGCTATGGAGGATTTACAAAGGTGCACATCAAAAGTACAACAAATTAAAGTTGTTATGTCTATGGTAAAATACGCCCATGGATTATAATAACTTGAACGAATTCAAAATGCGTCACTTGAATGCTAATGGCATTTCAAACTTCAGCAAATTAAAACAATTTGAATTATTACTCGAAAGAGAAAACATAAAAATTGCTTCACTAAACGAAACTTTTTTTACAGAAAATCACAAACCATACTTAAATAATTATTTCTTATACAGAAACGACAGAACAACAAGAGGCGGAGGAGTCGCTCTGTTAATTCATAAATCTATTGAACATAAAAACCTTTTTATTTCAAACACTAAATCAATTGAAAACATTTCTATTGAAGTAATGATAAACAATAGGCCCATTGTAATAACTTCTTCTTATTCGCCACATTATACCAATTATTTTTCCGGAGATATAATGAATCTTACACCTTCGACGAAAGAGTACATTGTTTTAGGTGACCTTAATGCCAAACATTCCTCTTGGAACTGCACCACGAATAACACCGCCGGTATCGTGCTCAACAACTTACAGCAAACATGCAACTTTTTTTGTACACTATCCTTTTAGCCCTACACTGTATCCGCATCAACGTAATAGCGAATCGTCCACTGTCGATATTATTATAAGTAACTCTCCTCTAAATATGGAGGTTAAAACCATGGAGTACGAAATACCTTCAGATCATCGCCCCATTATTTGTACACTTAAACGGTCGAAGGCATCATTGGTAGACCTCAGTTATTATGATTATAGAATAACCAACTGGAACATTTTTATGAATTTTGTTGACAATAAAATCGTTTCAAATATTGACGTATACAATTCCAAAGCAGCTATTGATCAGGAAATAGATAAGTTTATCAACATTCTATTAGAGGCAAGACACGTATCAACACCCAAGGTAACACATCAAAATAATTATGTATTGCCAGAAAATATCGTAAAATATATAAAACTAAGAAGAAGCTATAAAAGAAAAAGTCAAAGAACTTCCAATGTAGACGAGAAAAATTTATATAATCACTATACAAAGTTTTTAAGTAACCTGATAGATAAAAGTATTGCAACACATCGTAATAAAAAATGGTGCCAATTATTATCGAATTTGAAACCAGGCGATAAATCATTTTGGAAAATAAGTAGAAACTTGCGTGGCAAAGGTAAACCCCAAATTCCTCACTTTAACATAGGAAATTGTAAAATAACTTGTAATAAAGAAAAAGCTGAAATTCTGGCCAACTCGTTTGTCCAGGCTAATAATCTTACCACTAATTTCAAACACTCACTGGATAAAACCATAAATACCAAAGTAAACGATTTTAAGAGGGAGAACCCATGTTCTGAATCTGCCATATTCACAACGCTTGAAGAAGTAACAAAAATAGTATCATCATTAAAAGCTTCTAAATCCCCTGGTTTCGACAATGTTCCCAACCTGCTTTTAAAGAAACTTCCAATTAAAGCCTTAAAATTGCTGGTAATAATAATTAATAGCTGCATCAAACTTAACTATTTCCCAAAAAAGTTTAAAGAAGCTAAAGTTATAGCTATCAACAAACCTAATAAGCCAAAGAATAATCCTAGTAGCTACAGACCCATTAGTCTTTTAAGCAATTTAGGTAAAATATTTGAAAAAATACTTCACTTTCGTCTGAGTGAATTTGTTACCACAAATTCCATAATTGCTAATGAACAATTTGGATTCAAAAAAGAGCACAGTACTACTCATCAAATTAACCGAATTAAAAATCAAATTATCGCTAATAAAAACAACAAACGATCAACGGGTCTTATACTGTTAGATATTGAAAAAGCTGCAAATACACCAAAATACTTATGTAAACTTATTGCTGATTCGAAGAACGAACCTTCAAAGTTTGCATTAACAATGAAACCTCATCTTCAAAAACTATCACAACAGGATTACCTCAAGGGTCGGTTTTATCACCATTGTTGTACTCAATATACACTTCAGATTTTAAAACTCCAAAATATATGAAAATAGCTTATTATGCAGACGATACTGCATTAATTTCCTCAAGTAAACTGACCAGTGCGCTCCTAAAAAAAATGGAAAAGGACTTACAAATTGCAATAAATATTTCCACAAGTGGAAAATTAAAATTAATCCAAATAAGAATCAAGCAATAATCTTTCCATTTAACAAATCTCCCAAAAGACTGCCAAGGCGTCAACTAACATTCGGAAACGACGTCATAAATGTACTTAACGATGTTAAATATCTTGGTGTTGTTTTGGACAAAAAACTCACATTTAAACAGCATATTAGTGAAATATGCCAAAAAGCAATTAAATCATTTAGAGCTTTATGGCCGTTACTAAATAGACGGTCATATTTGAACTACAAAAACAAAAACCTACTTTTTAAAAGTGTTATAAGGCCGATACTAACGTATGCGAGTCCTATTTGGAGTACTGCTGCTAAATGTCACCTTAAAAGACTCCAAATTATCCAAAATAAATGTCTCAAAATGATAAACAACAAACACTGGAGATATCCAACAAACCTTATCCTCGAAGAAACTGGCTATTAAAAAATCTTGGACTTTATAACAAGAATTAATAATAAGTATTTTGACAAAATTGAAAGTTCTTTTTATCCACTGATAAGAGAATTAAGAATATCAACAAATAATTAAACGCAAATTACCAAATCGGAAATGATATGTTTATGGATTACTATTATTTCTAATAGTACTACTGTAAACATATATACATTTTCGAACAATATTTGAACTAATTTAAAATCATCAAATAATAATAAAAAAAAATGTAAATATCTTTGACCCAATGTACCATTTGTTGTAATATCTATGTAAAGATAAGATCTCATATTTTGATGTCTAGTTAGTAAAAATGTAAATAAAGGAAGAATATTTAAATCTAAAAAAAAAAAATCTAAAAATATGTCTCGTTAGCTCAGTGGTTAGAGCTGTCGGCTGCTAATCTGGCGGTCAGGGTTCAAATTTCGAGGGGGAACGAAAAAATTATACATGAACTATTTTTTAATTTTTTATTGGAAAACATATTTTTAGACCACCTATTTCCTGATTTCATCAACATTCTGCCAACGTTGGAAATTTTGTTTCCGAAGTGCTTTCATCATTTTGTCTAATGATGTTATGATTTTGGGATTGGGAAAGTACTTGTATCGCTTGCTTAAGTGACATGCCAGAGGTGGTTCGTTTGTCTTTTTCTGACTGGATAGTTTTTGTTTTCGAGAATTTTTTAACAGTTTCCATTAGTATAGTTACAATATTTTTTATGTAGACAAAACATCTGCTTCAGGATGTTTCTGTTGTAGAAAACTAGCATATTCTTTATTCGAAATGGATCAAAACTTGAGTTTTTCTATCAAAAAAAAAAAAAACAATTTTATGAAAATGCTAAAAATCAGCACAAATTTAAAAAAATCAGTACAAGTCAGTAAACAATTTTTTAATCAGAACACGTGACCAAAAATCAGTACATGTACTGATCAAATCAGTACGAATGGTCACCCTAATTATATAGGAAGTATATAAAAAAAAAACCCCAGTTAAAATAAATATGTATGTGGGAAATGTCAAACAAAAATATGGAAGCTCCCAATATGAGACTGGGCAAAGAAAAAGCAATAAAATGAAAAACGTTTAGCAATGTTATGAAAATTTAAATTTATATACCTTTTGTTAATTATCTTTATTAAAATATTGAATTCAGAATTCACTGGATTGTAATTTGTGTGACTTTGAACGTAGTTTTCATACTGTTTCTCAATTTTTAAGCTAGAAATTTAAAATTTGTATTATTAGGAGTCTTAATACTAAAATATCTGTTTTTTTAGTTTCATTTGTTAAACAGAAAATTCGAAATATCTTTGATAACGGCCTTGGGAAGGTCGACGTTGATAGTTTTTCTTCAGATTGAACATATTAATCTGTAGATAGTTTGGAAAAATTTCTATATATCGCTTCGAGGAGTAATCAAAATTGCCAAATTGAGACTTTGAGATTTTTTTTAATCAAACCATTATGGGTTAAACACCAAAACAGACTTGAGTCCATATTTCCTTTTTAACATTTTAAAAATTTACTGAAAATTTTTATGAAACGGCAGAAAATATTTGAAACTGTATATACGCAAGTTAAAAATGTATTTTATTTAATCCTAAAAGAGAGTTCGCATTATAAGCCCTTCAATGCATAGTTTTATGTGAAAATGGAAATGTGCTATTTATTATGCCAGAGGACATATTCTCTAAGAAAACCGCTACCGTTTTGAACGAAAAGATACCTGAATTGCTGTCATTTTGACGATGTTACTTACACAAACGTTAAACTAAACGATGGAAAATGGAGTTTTTTTTACCAAAATTGTTAACATTATTAAACATTTTTATGTAATATGGTCGCAATTTAACTTCGAAAAGTGGACGATAATCGTCGATCGTCCAACAGAGTGCCTAGCCAGAGAATGCAAAAACATAAGAATGCATAGAAGGGTAACAATTAAACTGAGCCGTTATTCAATTCGCTGAAGAGAAAGAGTAACATTTCATAAATAATTAATTAATTTAATAATTGTGCTTTTCCTTAGCCAAAGTTTGTATGACCGACTGTTCGGAAGCAATATTTGGACACATTTTATAAATATTAACTATTAAATGAATATTAATATGACTGATTTTATATTATTATGACACCCAGTTATACAAATTTTGCGATTTCAAGGTCAAAAAGTTGTAAAAAATTAGCAGCCTGAGTACAAACACATTCAAATTCTGATTTAGTGAATTTTTAAAGTTTTACAAAATACAAATACCTAATAGAAAATAATTAAAAAATATAATAATTGAAAAAGATTAAAATTTTTCATATGCTTATTTTTTGCACAGGCTCACATTGCATCTTTTTGATTGCCTTATCCCACATACTTATCTTCATCAGTTTTCTTAATATACTCTAATATATAATATATGCAATGGTATAAAAGATACAATAAATTTTTTTTTTCTAACCGACTTGGAAGATGAAATATTTCAAAACAAAAATGTTTGCATGTTTTGTTGATTTTCTTTTACTCGACACTGTATGTAACAAACTGTTATAAAGATAAAAATGAGAAAATATAAAAATGTATTTCTTTGCTAAAAATTTGTTCATCGATTGCCTGTAATTTTAGAAAATCTGACCGATCGGACCATGAAATTGTTGAATACACAAATAGTCAAAAATATTCCAAAATTTATTCCTTTTTTACTCAAAACATAAATACGCCCATGTCACTACTTGAGAACGTTTTGTAATTAGAACGAATTTGTGAAATCATACGAAATTGAAATTTGGTGTTCTCAAATCCTAAAAGCTTTCGAAAACTCGAATTGTTTTCGAAATTATTATCGAAGTGCCAAAAACATATGGTTTTATGGAAAATAAAAAACATATGGAAAGTAAAACGCTTTTAAGAAATGCTTCTAACATTGTTGTCAATTTGTTTGAGTGTTTTCTAGAATATCAAAACAAAAAAATGTTTTTTTAAAACAGTTTTTTTGGAGTATAAACAATTCAACCAAAAATACAATAAAATCAGAAATAAGTAAAAAAAAGTTCTAAATTTTTAATATTAAGCACCATTTTTGACCCTAAATTGTAATTTATTAGAAAAAAAAGGGAATTCGTTTTACTTTCGACCAGGCTTTTTTACACGAATTAAAACGAATAAAAAATAGGGAAAAACGTTCTGATTTACGCAAGAACACCGAAAAATTCTAAAATTTTCACTTTTGCTCTGATTTAAAAAGCCGTAACAGGGGTGATAATGTATGGCTTTTATCAGGCGTGGTTTTAAAATGATATTTTTCAATACAAAAATGTAAAAAAGATTAAAAAATTAATTAAAAATACTCTAAGTTCCACCCCCCAAAACTTTTTCCTGGATCGCGCCTGCTTTTATTAATATACAACCATATAACAATTTTGAAAAATGGAAAAAACCGCAATATTTTCCAAAGAAAAATACAAATCGGTTAACAAAAAAAAAAAAATAATTTTGTAAATATATATTTTAGAACAAAGATTTGTTAACAGAATTATAAAAATTTTAATTTTTTTTATATCTTCAACCGTCTAGGATTTATATCCTGTCATAGTTTCATATTTTCACTAGATAATAGATTACGCCTTAAGGCAAAAAAAATTACAAACATTTCTTAATGAAAAATGGTTCAACATATATCTTCAAAATTTGGTTGAAAAATGTCCAGCGGACATTAAAGCCATTAATGAGTTAAGGGGGACATTACATTGGCCGTTTTTTGAAATCGACTTTTTTATATAATTTTGTATTTTAGTAAATATTCTTAAGATTCTAAGAAAAAAAATTGCATGGAAAAATTCCTACTGGTTCAAAAGTTAGAGCCGGATTAGTGAGAGCGCATTTTTAATTTTCGCGCTACCTACGTACGGCAGCTGGTATATACTTGTTTTAGGAAATGATGCAAATCGTTTAAAATGAGCCAGAGTGAAGGCATATGAAGCTTCAAAAGAAGCCCAAATGCTAAACGATTGCAAAAAACTGTAAGAAACAGCACAACACAAGATAACGAAGGCATACAGTACGAAGTAGGCATGGCAGATTGAAGGTAACCTTTTTTTTCTTTCTTCACAAACTTTGAACGCGTGTTTGTTTTTCGTACTGGTTGTGGCACTAGCGGATTCATTTTTTGACGAATTTTTTTTTTTGTATTTTTTTAAACTTGATTCGCTATCGTATGACACGAGCTTTTTTTTTAATTTTTTTTTCGATTTTTTATGAATTTTTAAAGTCAATATTTTTTTTCGAAAAAACACATTTTTAAATTTGGAACATCACCAAAAATTGAAAAAAAAAAATTTAAAAAAAAATCTCGTGTCATACGATAACCAATTTTGTTAAGATTTAAAAAAGTCATTTTTCTTCCAGATCGGACAATTTTTGCGACTCCCAGCGCTGCAACCACGAGGCCCCGTTTTTTTCTCTGCCGCCAGTTTGGAGCTCTATAAAACCATGTTGGAGTGAAAAATATATTTTTTGAATTTTTTTTCTTGTAATTTGTTCAATTCTCTACATTTCTATAGAATGAATTGAGGTATTTTCTAATTTTATACTTGTTGCTTTAATTTTTAAAATACATAATTAAACCTCAACTGCCTCCCAAAATGCTAAAATGTACAAAAATATTTACAGATTTTAAATGAATTTTTGTTTATAAACCCGCCACCTTTTTTAATGTGTAATTAGCGGTATCTTAAATTACATGTATTAAATCAGGCTCTTATTTATCAGTTTTATACAAACTCTATATCACTGGAAAACTTATGCAATTGTCTAAATGTTGAGTTAATTATATCATTATTATGTTGCCGGATTTTGAAATTTGGTTTTTACAATTTTTAAATAAATTTAATGGCTTTAAATTTTTGATAAGAAATGCTTTATAAGATAACGTGAAAAAAAAAGGTTGGCGTCTTTGCTAAATCGTCGTGAGCATACCATCCACTTTAAAATTTCAGTGTTGTCAACTATTTTTTAAACCCGTTAAAAATAATTTGTTAATAACTTAGGTCCTGTCATTGAAAATCTGGTGATCAAAATAACGCAATATTTAAGACAATTTTATAAGCTCTTTAATGATATACAGTTTACATAGATATGATCTACAAACCGGTGGCGAAATCTAAAAACGAATAATATATATTTTAGGTCGCTGTTAAAATCCTATTTTGTACTTTTAAAATAAAGCCCACGAACACAAAATATTAAAAATATTATTGTCCGTCACTGTATATAACAAAATATTTTTTATATATAAGGTGGCGCAAAAGTAATCCTCCTATCAGAAAATGCTATACATAATAAATACATAATAAAAAAAAAAAACATCGGAAGGTTATTTTTGCGCCACCTTATATTTCTTGAATATAGAATAATAGCGCTTTTTAGTTTAAAGAGTTTCGGTTAAAAGATTGTCTTAAATCTTTGTCAACACATCTAAAACATATAACGTTTAAATTTTAAAAGTTTTGCGGTACTCAAAATATCGCTAAAAAAAATTCAAAGCTAAACATAATGCCTAAAATTTATTTGTAGCTTTAAGCAGTTACAACTAAAAGATTGTATTACCATATCGCACTTGATCAACAAGAGGGTATTAACTCAAAATTTTTAAAATATCACTTTCTTCAAGAAATCAACTAACAACATCAATATCTAGCTATTGTAAAAATTTCAACGTATTCCGATTACTCTTTCATCTCGAAAACCACTTTTGAGACCATTTTCATGATAATGTAGTGATTACCTTTATTTCAAAAAAAAGGTATTATTTCGAGTTAATACAAAAGTTCAAATAGAAATGAATCGTATATTTTCATAAAAAAGATATTATTTTGATTTGAGCCTTTATTTATGTTAAAAATAATCAAACTGTTTTATTTATATTTGGTTGTATTTTGAGTTGATACTGTTTTTTTTGATAAAATTTGTTTTATTCTATAAATTTAAATCGATAAAATTTCAAAAAAATGGTATTAACTCAAAAAATTGATTTTTTTTTTTGCAATGAGTAGTAAAATTTAAAACAAAAACAATGTATATATATTTTCAAATGGAATTTGCTTATTGTGATATGTTCGAATTTTTAAATTCTGTTAAAATGTGGCCATAAACAGTTTTTTGACTACTGAAAATTGTAAAATTTTGAGTTAATACCCTCTTGTTGATCAAGTGCGATATATATTTAATACTCTTATTCGAGCGATACATTTAATTTACCAAAAGCAATTCTAAAATAATCAAAATAATCGATTTTATATCGATTATTAAAAATATTTTACAATGAATTGGATTTTTAATTTATTTTTTTAAGAGATTTAACTTTTTTTTTTTTAAAGATTTACAAATCTCTTTTACCAACAAAATATTAAATAACCAACATTATAAATTGTTATGAAATATTTTTTAATGACAAGTCGGTTAAAAACTTAGTAGACAGATTAATGGACCCATGTAATCAATTTAAATCAATTTAACAAAGTACTCGTGAAGAAATTGAAAACGATTCAAAGAAATGTCGGGTAAAAAAAATTAACCAAATTGTTATATTTTACTAAACTGTTAATTGAACAAATCAGCCCAAAGACATTTCTTAAAAGCGAATAGTTTTATATATATTTAAAAAAAAAAATTAAAATTTTAAAATTTTAAATTAAAACGAGTAAAAAAGTTTAAAGTCGTCAAGATTTTATAAAATATAAAAATTTAAATTTAAAAGATTTGCCATTTAAATATTTCATTTCAATTGCATTAGGACGTATTGTCATAGATTACATAGATATCAATATCTTTGACATTTGTTGACAGAGGTTGTAACTCATGAGTATATAAAGGACAGCATAACGCACACCTAGTTCAAAAGTGACTCAACTCAAAATGTTTCATTTTTCAGAAATCGAAAAAAAAATATTTGCAATTTTATACCAATTGAAACATAAAGACATAACTGTTTTTTTTAGCAGCAGTTAACAACAACAAAATACACTGATATTTATTTTATAGATAAACAAGTGTATTGTGCATAGTTTAAGCATATAAACCCGAAAAATTAAAATTTTGAGTTCAGTCACTTTAGAACTAGGTTTACGATATGTTGGATATATTCAAATATTTTTTGTATAGATATAGGTCAGTTATGTATATAAAAAAATATTTGAATGTGTATGAACAAATTTGTTTGTTGTTAAAAGAATAAAAATACATTTGATATCTATGTAATATATGCGTATTGTATTCGATACATAACTTAAGAAATCTAACTACAATTTCAGTTTAAATGATACTTTGAGCTTAAATCTTTTAGATTTAGAACAAAATTTATTTAATTCAGCTAGATTTTTTATTTATACATCTTATCCACATACAAAACATCCTTTTATTGGTTGACAAATAACAAATATTTTCTTTAAAATACAAAAATTTCTTTTGTATTTTTTGTTTCATCTTAAAACGTTTCCGTTTTAGTATAATGCCTTGTGGCAGTACTACTAGATTGCGTACTACTTCGACTTTCCTGTTGTTGATTATTTTTCGAATTTGTTGTAGCAGTATTTGCTGAGTTTGAGGAGGAATTTGTTGTCGTTTTATTCGTAGTGGTTGTTGTAGTTGCTGCTGTTGCTGCTTCGATATCATTATTTAAACGTTCGTGATATTCTTGGAAACATGGCACTATACATAAATTCGTTTGACATTCGGGACAGTGGTATTTGGTTTTGCGTCGCAAAATTCTACCATGTCCATCGATGGTATTCCAACAAAAATTACATCCCAATGCGGGTCCAGGTCGTATGACGGGACAATGACTAGAACGTGGATTTTCTAAAGTAATTATCTCCCGATTGGTCTAAAAAGAGAGGTAAAATAAAAAAATATTGCTGAGTTTAATAGAATTTTGTTCACTGTACAAAATTATTTCAGTTTAAATTACAAGAAATTTTCCACAAATACTACAGCCATACAAACAAGATTTGTATTTGATGTAGTGTGTGTGTCTACTAAAGTTGAGCATGCATGCCTTGTGAGTAGGGAATGCAATCCGGTATTTACCATCCAGAGATTAACGCAATCCCGGGGATTTGGTTCGCCAATCCCGGGATTTTTAAGAATACGTCTTAAAACAAAAAAGTTATAAAGGGTGATTTTTTAGCAACTTTCTTTATCGCAACACTGTTTTTGGCAGCTCAGCTGTTTTCGTGTAACATGTTACTGTTAAACATGTTCAGTTTGGTCTATAATTTAATCATGAATCGACTTACAAACGAACAACGCTTGCTGATTATTGAATTTTATTATTAAAATTGATACTCGGTTAAGAAAGTGCATTGTGCACTTCTTCCAATTTATGGTTAGTATGGGCGACCTTCTGAGGCGGCCATTCGGAATCTTGTGACTAAATTTCGTGCCAAATTTATGTTATTGGACATTAAACCACCAACACGTATACGTAGAGTGCGGACAAAGGAAAATATCGCAGCTGTATCCACCAGTGTTGTTGATGACCGTGAATTATCGATTCTGTTACTTCACTATTTGGACAATTTTGCCGAAGGATTTGGGTGTCCAACCTTTTAAAATACAGCGGAATTGAAGACACTCGCTAACTTTTGGTGAACGGCTAACTTTTGGTGAATGGGCGCTGGCAAAGTTGGATGAAAATCAAAGTTGGACGAAGCTCATTTCTGGTTAAATGGATACATGAACAAGCAAAATTGCCGTATTTGGTGTGAAGAGCAGCCAGAAGCATCGCAAGAACTGCCAATGCATCCCAAAAAATGCACTGTTTGGTGTGGATTATGGGCCGGTTTCATTATTGGACCGTACTTTTTCAAAGCTGACGAAGTCAGGAACGTTACTGTGAATGGCGAGCGCTACCGTGCTATGATTACAAATTGTTTTTGCCCAAAATGAAAGAGCTGGACTTGGGTGACATGTGGTTTCAACAAGACGGTGCCACATGCCACACAGCACGCGAAACCATGGCCAAATTGAAAGGCGAGCTGTGAACAGTTTATTTCACGTTTGGGCCGGTCAATTGGCCGGCTAGATCGTTCGATTTAACGAATTTAGACAATTTGTTGTAGGGCTATGTTAAGGCTCATGTCTATAGGGACAAGCCCGCAACGGTTGACTGGAAGCCATTATTGAAGAATTTATTCGTGAGATATGTTGGTGAGAGTATGCCAAAATTGGACCCAGCGTATGAACCATTTGAGGCATAGCCGATGTCAACATTTACATGAAATCATCTTTAAACGTTGAATTATATAGATCGTTCTATCGACTCAAATAAAGATTTCATACATTTCTCTAAATTTTATGTGTTTTTTTTGAATCAAATCCGAAAGCTTTAAAAAAAATCAACCTTTATATTCTTCGTTTTTAATGCAGCAATTAGCAATTTCAACAAATTTTTAAAGGACAAATTATAATAACTTCACCGCAACAGTTAACTTCACTGTTCACTTAGACTTCGACCTTAATTTAGACATTCGAAGTTCAAAAAATTTTCAATAACCAAATATTGTTCAAATGCCGTTCCCATCTAATCAGCTCAATAAAATACCGCATACCGACCAAATGCATTTTCTGGTCGAACTATTCCGTCGGACACTAATAATTGATAAAAATCGAAAGTTGAGAATAAAATGCCGCTTTAATGCCCTAGTTATAACTAAAGAACAAAAAAATTAAAAATATTAATTCGTGTTCTGTGTAAAAATTCTTGTAAATTGATGGATTATATTGTCAAAAGCTGTACAGAATTTAGCTGCGCTATCACCAAATTTTACATAATTTGCCGAAAATATCAATTAAATATTTTTAGACTATGATTATTTTTATTTTAAAAATGTTTAACCCATGAAGCTTCATTTAAATTGTGATTGGAAATTTTTTTTCGCTTCATAAACATTTAAAATCCAAACAGTTACTAAGAAGCTTTCATGATAACAGCTTTAAGATTTTAATTAAATCACAGTCCCTATTTCATTAATGGGATTAATCTGTGGGGCAATGACCGGGCACCTCCAAAGAATACTCTAAAAACATCTCATCTCAATCGGATGAAAATTGTGTCCTGGGCAACTGCTACGCGAAAAAAAAACAAATATTTTTTCAGAGTTTGTTTTTTGAGCTACCCGTGAATTCCGAACGATAACAACAAATTAATTTTCAACATCTATCTTACCTGTGGAGATGATACTGATCTTTGTAATTCCTCGTTTCTTACACGCAATGTTGGTAAATGTTCAAAAGAGCCAGACTGACAACCACCGCTACCACTTCCAGATGTTGAACCACTTAACATGGTGTTGATACGCTCGGATAAAATAGCAGCAGAAGCTGATTTTGAGCTACGAAATTTATTAGCAACTGAAGATGATGACGAAGATGTTATACCAATGGCAGATCCACAAGAGGGATTATCTTCAGATACACTACGTTCGGACAATTGTACTGAAAGTACTCTAGGTATGGGTGGTGAAGTAGCATTTGATCTTTCATTACCCATATAAGTAGCTGTAAATTGTGGTAAACTAAGAGATTTTGTAGGACTTGTGGTACTAGCAGATGTTGAATTATTACTATTATTGGACGTTGAAGAAGTCGCCTGCGACTGTTGCGTAGTATTTGTCTGGGGGACTATATACTGTGAAGAACCGGCCGGTGGTGGTGATGCCGTTTCATATATAGATTCTGGTAGTGATATGTGTTGCGAATGTTGAAGAGGAGCGCTAGACGCTAGGTATGCTCCACTTGAACCCGATAGCGGATGTGAATATTGTCGATGTAGAGGAGCAAAAGGATTTGTTATATTGCCACCACCAGCACTCGTTAAGTGTGCCGAATGTTGACTAGGTATTAAAGGATCTGAGTGCTGTTTTACTAAAAATGGTGTAGTTTGAGGTACGCTTAGTAAGTGGGGTGAAGTTGGTGATAAACTCGGTGCCGGTTCAGAAGAATGACGTTCAATACGCGGTGGTACAGTTAACAAATGATGTGGATGATGATGATGATGGTGGTGGTGAGGTTGATGTGCCGACATTGGATGCATACCATGAGCGGAATAAAGTGTTTGAGATGATGAACTGCTAAATGGCTCAAAATCTAAACTTCCAGTTGTTGGTTCAGGTGATATTTGATTATTTGAAAGACTATCACTGTCTCGTTTAACTCGTGGTTGTCTTGTAAGTACCCGATTACGTTTAGTTCCCATTTGGGTTTGTTGTTGTTGCTGCAGCTGTTGTTGTGGGGGTTGTGTACTACTCGATGTTGTTGGAGTTTCTTCTGAAAATGTATTAATATTAGAATATGGTGGATCTAATAAATAAGAAAAAATTAATTAAAAATTATTTTTTAAGAACAAATATAATTTGTATGATTATGTGAATGCAACAAAATGAGAAATTAGCTAAAGATCCCTTGTAATTAATTTACCTGAGCTGCACTAACAAGTAAGCTCCGCTAATAACTTCCCTCCGTAAAAAATTAAAGGTATTTGGATGACCTTTCCATAATAATAAAAAACGTTTTATAACAAAATAGTTTTGAACAACTTTTAAATCAATTTGTACACCTTAAATTTACGATTGTGCTTGTATATTTCTTACCAATTGTTTATCACTTTTTTTCTCCACTATCTTATCCAAATTTCATCGAATCTTGAGGAGCCTCCCAAAAGTGTTCCCTTGTAAGAAAAATCTAATCATAACTACATGTCAGCAATAATTGTTTTGAACTGTAATTGTAGTCACTTTACTATAGAGAATGTAAAATAAATATTTTTGACAGTTATTAAAAATAACTTACCAAAAATAATCTTTTAAGTAGTTATTTTGCCAATTTCGTAAAAACATAGTTTTTAGTAAAATACCAAGAATTTTTTTTAACCTCTTCTTAACTGGTTTATTAATTAAAAAATATGCAAAATAAATTTTACAAAATTTATCATATCTTTTGAACAGACATTCCAAAATTAAAATTTAATTTCTCAAATGAAAGACAAGGCATCAAATATCAAAGTGCCATTATATTTTACTTAAATATAAATCTTGTGTAAAGTTAGCTACTATGTTTTTTTGACTGTCGCAGCATATGTGACCAAACTAAAGGGTGTTTTTATAGAGGTATAGAACTTTGAAATGGAATAAAACAAAGATGAATTGTTTAAATTGACATTAAATTTACTTTATTCGAAAGATAATCTTCTGGCATTATAATTTAAATATGACTTCTGGCATATGACTGCCACGGCTGGCTCGGAAGAAGTCTAATCTGGAGGTCCAATTTTCGATGACTTTCCAACATTTGTGGTCGTATATTGGAAATAACGCGGCGAATGTTGTCCTCTAAGTGATCAATAGTTCGGGCTTATCGGCGTAGACTAGCGACTTCACATATAACCACAGAAAATAGTCCAGCGGAGTTAAATCGTTATAAATTTAAGAACGGGACATCTACCAATGAAATGATTTGTTGTTTCAACTTCGTTCATGTTACACAAAGAGCAACGTCTAAAACTCTCTTCTTTGTATTGGTTACCATTTAGCCATAAAAGATCTCCTCTCGCTTTCATTATGTAACTGATTTGATCTTGGTTGTAATTTTCATTGCAATACGTTTGACCTTTATATTGATCCAGATGTTTATAAATTCCTTGCTGGCTACTAAGGGCGTTTGTTTTATGATCCTGATGTGTTTTGCGCTTCATGTAGTCTATTATATTTATGCAAGCATTATTCCATATTGTTTTCTGTGGTTTTGTATCAAAACAATTTCAATGTTAAAGTCTTGGAGTTTTTGTTTAAAATCCTTGTGCCAAAAAATGTTTTTTGATATTATCTTCGATAATTTGTGGGGCAGTCTGCTTCTGTCGTAATCAAATATGGTCTTTGAAATATATTGGAGATGTAGGCTGTATGAGTAAAAGTGACCCTCTTCTTGATTGGTTTCCAAGGCAATAACATAGTTGGGAGTGTTAATCTTTGCAATTTATCAATATCGCTGAAACATGAATTTCCCCATACTTGTGAACCATAACATTGTATAGATCTACACACCGCCAGGAACATTTTCCACTTAGCTTTTAAGGATACATCACATCTTCCTATAAAATTCTTCCATGTTACATTAATACTGACTTTGGCAGCATCATTTTTGGGACTCACATGTTTGGAGTAAGACATTTTTGGAGTTAGAAGCATTCCTAAGTACTTATACTCTGATACCACTAAAACATCAACTTTCCCTTGAACTGTGTGTACCTCCTTTTCTACATACCATTATTTCTGACTTAACGAGATTCACCTTCATTCCCCAGATTCTGCAGTATTCTTCTAAGTTTTTGATCATCTTTTGCAAAATATTTTCATTTTTCGCCAATAATACAATGTCGTCAGCGTACGTTAGTACTGGATCGTTTATATTTCCTACCATTTAGAGCATCATGCATATCATTTAGGTATAAGGCAAAAAAAAAGCAGTGGATACAGCAAACTTCCTTGCTTAACTTCCGTATCTGTTTCAAAGTAATTTGAAAGTTCGGTACCAGTCCATACCGCAGATTTCGTGTTCTGGTAAACTTTTTCTATGCAATTTATCAGTTTTGTTGACAATCCCATTTGATGTAGCTTATATAAGAGTAATTTTCGTGGCACTCGGTCATAAACCGCTTTAAAGTCTACAAAAATGCATATACTTTTCGATTTTCCGCAAATTTTATGTAAACTATAGATGTGAGGTTATAAATGTTGTCGATTGTAGAATATCCTTTTCGAAACCCAGCTTGATATTCATTTAATACTTTATTACGATGCGACCATTCTGATATTCTTTCTTGTATTATTCCCATCATTATTTTTGCACAACAATTCATGAATGAAATGCCCCTGTAATTATTTGGTTGGTTCAGATCTACTTTTTTATAAATGGGAAATATAATACTTTTTTGAAAAGCATCGTAACTAGTTTTTCCTTCTAATATTTGAGTGAATGCATTTGTTAAAGCTTCTAAGTAATTATCACTACCCAGCCAGAAAAATACGAACGGCAAAGCATTGGCCCAGTGCTTTCAACGGTGGTATGAGCGTTTTCAGAGCGTTGGATTTCAGAAGATTTAAGTGCTTTGCCAACCCCAAATGGATAACACCGGGCAGGGCTTGGCCGTTTTTTTTTTAAAACGTTGGCAAAGCACTGGCAATGAGTGCTTCGCCAGTACCAAAATCATAATTTAAAAACGTTGGCAAAGCAGTGGTAGAACAACCAATAAAGAGCTTTTTTAATGATAAAATAAGTGCTTTGCCAACACCGGGCAGGGCTTGGCCGTTTCTTTTTTAACACGTTGGAAAAGCACTGGCAATGAGTACTTCGCCAGTACCAAAATCATAATTTTAAAACGTTGGCAAAGCATTGGTAAAACAACTAATAAAGTAAATAATAAATTAATAAAAAAAACAGTGTACTTATTATAGAGGCTATAGCCTCTTTAAAGAACTCATAGGTAATCCGGTATTCACCAGGCGACTTATTTAACTTTGCTTTTTTCAGTTGGTTTTTCACTTCAAGTAATGATATAGGTGCATCAAGATTATCGTCCACAATGTGATTTTTTGCATAAAACATATCTCCTGATCCAACTATAGGATTTAGAAGTTCTTTGAAGTATTGATCAACTAAATATACAAATAGTTTTCAAATAATAATTAGAAAATTTCATTGTATTTAAAATGCATAAATAGTAATAACTGGAGTACCGTTTGGAATTTTGACTTCACATTTAAGTAGGGTGTAGATAATAAATTTTTTTGTTGTAATCGAAAGAAAAAACATTTTTTTTATTCAAATATATTTTTAGAATACCGAAAAAAATAACTGTTAAAAAACAGTAGTTTTTACCAATTTTTTCAGTTGTTTCAAGAATTGTGTAGTAAAAAATTGTCAGTTATTTCTACTACATAGTTAGTTGTTTTTACTACATTTTTTAGTTGTTTTTCAACAGTTAAAAATAACTAAATTTTTAGTCATTTTAACAGTAATTACGTTTGTCGCATTTTTTTTTTACTGAATTTACAGTTGTTTTATCTGTAATTATCAGTAGATTCTGTCGAAACTTTTGTGATGAGTGTAAGAACTTGATATTCTGGTAAAAAATAAATTAAACAACAAATTTTTTTTTTATTATTGGTTTTTAAATATATTTTTTTTTGTTTTTTCTTTAATTATACCACATTAAAAATTAAAATCTACTGTTTTAGACTTATTTCAAAAGTTTTTTTTTTATATATATTTTATATGTTTTTGTTGTTTATCGGTAGAATACTGTACTTTAAGTTGTATTTAAATTAGGAAACATGTTCTGTATTTTTTAGTATAAATTGTTACATACATTTCATAACAAATTTACATATTTGATCGGTTTGTTTGCAATTAATTTTTGTATGTTTTGTATATGGCTTCGAATATTTTTTGTATAGAGTTTAAAACTACTACAAATTTTTTTTTTATTGGTTTTGTAATTATTAATTTATTTTCAAAATGAATAACATCACAAGCTACTGTTAATTAACGTTTAGTATGTTTTTTAATATATATTTTTTTATTTTATATATAATTAGAAAAGTATGTATAATAGTTATACAACGATATGATTGATCATAAATCGTTTGGATAATTTTTATTTTATAAAAAAAAAAATACATTATGCGTAAAGTGTAAAATCTTCATAATTACAATAATAAAACATGTATAAAAGTTTTTTTTTTTTTTAATTTAGGATATTTTTATTTTTTATTTTTCAATACTACTTTAATATATCGCACACCTAGTTCAAAAGTGATTGAACTCAAAATTTTAGATTTTCGGGTTTATATGTTTAAACTATGCACAATACACTTCGCACTTGATCAACAAGAGGGTATTAACTCAAAATTTTTAAAATATCACCTTTTTCAAGAAATCAACTAACAACATCAATATCTATCTATTGTAAAAATTTCAA
The DNA here is from genome assembly GCA_021234595.1 of Delia radicum. Classification (NCBI taxonomy): domain Eukaryota; kingdom Metazoa; phylum Arthropoda; class Insecta; order Diptera; family Anthomyiidae; genus Delia; species Delia radicum. Next base: position 60,141,771 of record CM037853.1, read on the forward strand.
CGAATTCCGATTTCTCTTTCATCTCGAAAATCACTTTTGAGACCATTTTCATAATGTAGTGATTACCTTTATTTCAACAAAAAGGTATTATTTCGAGTTAATACAAAAGTTCAAATAGAAATGAATCGTATATTTTCATAAAAAATGTATTATTTTGATTTGAGCCTTTATTTATGTTAAAAATAATCAAACTGTTTTATTTATATTTGGTTGTATTTTGAGTTGATACTGTTTTGTTGATAAAATTTGTTTTATTCTATAAATTTAAATCGATAAAATTTCAAAAAATGGTATTAACTCAAAAAATTGTTTTTTTTTTGCAATGAGTGGTAAAATTTAAAACAAAAACAATTATATATATTTTAAAATGGAATTTGCTTATTATGATATGTTTGAATTTTTAAATTCTGTTAAAATGTGGCCATAAACAGTTTTTTGGCTCTACTGAAAATTTTAAAATTTTGAGTTAATACCCTCTTGTTGATCAAGTGCGACTTGTGTATCTATAAAAAAATGTCAGTGTATTTTGTTGTTGTTAACTGTTGCTAAAAAACAGTTATGTCTCTCTTTATGTTTCAATTGGTATATGGTTGCAAATCTTTTTTTCGCTTTCTGAAAAATTAAAAATTTTGAGTTGAGTCACTTTTGAACTGGATGTGCGATATATTTTGTTTTTTAATGAATATGACGTTAGTTATTCATAACACAGATTTGTTTATATAAACATTATACATATCGATTTTAAAGACGCGTTTGTTTTTTTACATAAAAAATTTATATAAATTTAATAACTTATTTTCCAATCAAATATTTAATCTTTAAGTCCAATTTTTTTTTTTTTTAAATGCAATACTAGACAATATTTGTGACACTACAGTAGCTAATAGAAATTTTGTGTTGAAATTACTTCTCTGATGATGCCATTCATTGTAAATGTAGAAATATTGAAAAGAAATAAATAAAGAGTATTAAAAAAAAAACTTTGAACTTTGAGCTCAAATACTTAATTGAAAAAAAAAAATATAAAAAGTCAAAGAAAAATAATTATAATTAAATTTAAATTTACCTTAATTAAAAAAAAAAAGTCAGTCAGATTGAAATAAACTTCTTGTTTCGATTTGTACATGGACTCTACACAAAAAACTGATTATTCAGTTGTTTTTTAAGATTAAATTCATATCAAATTTAGATTTCGTACTTCTGAAAAGCTTATCTGAATTTTTCCTACAGTTAACTACATAACTGTGTATTCAAAATTAAAAAAAAAAAACTTTAGATACGGATGAGATTAGAAAAATCTAAAAATAGAATATTTGTGTTTGTTAGTGTTGGTCTCTTCGCAGTATAATATACAATAACGAAATAGCTAATAGCAAAGAAAACTGCAATTTAGCTGCATTACATTCGAGGCCATACTTGGGTGCGATCGTTAAACGGTCATGACTTGGTATTGTTAGGTTTGTAATGTAAGAAGAAAAGCAGGGTTGATTCTTACAGCCGAAGGTTGTTAAAAAAATTTATCATATATAATAATAAAACAAATAATAATAAAATTGAAATGGAAAATCACTGATGTCGCCTGTCCATAAAAAAGAGGCAGAAACTAGCCTAGTCTGATTTAAAAAATTAATAGTGTTTATAATTTTTAAAAAAAACTTTCGCTAATTGCTGCGAAAAAAAACAAATGCTGAACTTATGTGAGCAGGACGTATATACAACGCAGCAGGATAGAGTTTCAAAAAAAAACGTAAATATAAGTCTTTCGCAGCTGAGATGCTAAGGACTTTTCAGTGCAAAAAGTTTTTTTAACATTCAACAAAAAATTCGATATGACTTTATTCGTTTTGGAATGGAATGGATGTGCTTGGATTTCATTCAAAATAAGCACAGGGATACTTCACGTTCCAACTGTACATATAATTTTAATTTGTGCGCCCCGGTAGGCTAGTTGGTAGCGTGCTGGCTTATCAGTACGGGGGTCGTGGGTTCGATTCTCACCAGAGGCACTGGTCTGTTTTCGCTACAACGCGCCGAAAGCCATAGTAGCTAGTGCTCGGTTAGGGTAATACGATAGTATTTTTAATTAAGATGAATCGGGGTTCAATAGAAATAAATACCTCATGTTTAAATTGCTTTAACTTTATAAGTTCCCAAGGAGAAAATGCAATCAACACAGTGTTGGCAAAGCGTCGGTGATGGTGGGTTATGCGTTATCAGAATGTGGGATTAAAATCTTGATTGATAACAGCCGCCAATGTTGTGCTTTCCAAATACTTTCCTTAAATTCGGATAAATTAATTCTAACAAATTTTGAAGAGAGGATATCAAATATCTACAGGGCGATTCAAAACCAATACTTTTTGTAAAGTAAAAGTATTGCCAGATTATAAAAATATTTATTTTAAGGAAAAAGGTTCAAAAAGGCATTTTTATTAAAGAAAAGATCAAAAAAGTAAATAATTTAAAAAATCACAAAAGTAGAATTTTGTGGCAATTGCCATTAAAAAACTTGCCCAATTCATAATGATTTCTTAGCATATTTTTAATTTTTATGAATTAATTTTTTTTATTTTGAAGTTTAATGACGCCACTCTAGACGTAATTTGTAGAGGATACGCTCAAATTGGGTAACAATATCATATCTTTATATTATGAGACGTAAGATTTGATTTTGTAGAAAACGAGTTTAAAGTTTTCAATTTACTCCCACCTTGAAGAAAAAAAATAACGACATAATTTCTCTCAAGAGATGAGTATACAAGATATAAATACGACTTTTTTTACACTATATGATACGTGATATAACGAATAATTCTGCGTCATTAACTCAAAAATCATGTTTTTTGAGTTGTGACGTTCTTGTAGTAAATGAGCGATATGTAATTTTTATGCCTTAATCTCTTTGACCCTGACAATGTTCCATTTGTGGTAAATTATTTTCTTTGTATTTGTTGTTGTTTTTGAAAAATTCTACATACATACCCTTATTCATGAATACCCTTATTGAATAGTTAGTAGTAAAGTTTAAAAATATGTTTTTTAATAAAAAAAAAGATGTTCAATAAACGTTAAAATTACAACAATTAAACCAATTTTAAAACCGTTAAAATTATTGAGTATTCAAATTAAAAATATCGAGTAGTATCGAGTATTGAAAAGTAACTGAATTTACCAGCACTAATAAAAATGTAATAACTGGGGGGTAAGCGCTTAACACGATTCGAAAAAGAATTTCCAAATCGTAAATCTTGCACATATTCGGCCTTATTACGGTTGTCGTAATCGAATTCGAGAGTAAGGCGAATTTGCTTTTTACATAGGTTAAAGATTTCCGATGTCGGAATCGAGTTACGTTTGGTGTACCGTTTGGAACTTAAGTTAGCATTTTAAGTAATCGAAAGAAGAGTATATTTTTTTATTCAAATATAGAGCAATTCCATATGAAAACGATCAAAATTGGCAAATTTTTGGATGACCCCTCTCCGATTTTAAAATAAATAGTCTCAATCGATTGCCCAGCAAAAAATAATGTACCTACATATTTTTTTTATAGTGACTGGTTTAGTGGTGGTGTGCACCACTGTCATGTGACAAAATTGGAGAATTCTTCATAAGGGACCTCATTGAAATTTGTTTTAAACTACTAAAGCGATCGCAACGAGTGATAGCTCGTTGGAAAGGTATTGAATCAGGCTTTGATTGAAAAATAAAATTTTCCTAATTTTTCTCAGAAATTTACCTTTTTTCCCATGAAAATTAAATTTTCCGATTTTCCACAGAAGCTCCTAAATTTTCCGGCTAATTTTATTTTTTTTGGATTCCTCATAATTTTTGCTTTAAGAATCAGCAATAAAAAAATGGGCCCCGACTCCTTGTTTGGATAGGAGAAGAGCATTTAAGAGACCACCTTGTTCTCATTGTTTTTATATTTTGTATAATTGAAATATTTTTAATTATTTAACAAGAAAAATTAGGAAAATTTTATTTTTCAATTAAAGCCTGATTCAATACCTTTCCAACGAGCTATCACTCGTTGCGATCGCTTTAGTAGTTTTTTTTAAAACAACTTTCAATGAGGTCCCTTATGAAGAATTCTTCAATTTTGCCACATGTCATATGGAATTGCTCTATAGTGACTGGTTTAGTGGTGGTGTGCACCACTGTCAAAATTGAAGAATTCTTCATAAGGGACCTCATTGAAAGTTGTTTTAAAAAAAAACTTTCAATGAGGTCCCTTATGAAGAATTCTTCAATTTTGTCACATGACAGTGGTGCACACCACCACTAAACCAGTCACTATAAAAAAAAAAAAAAATATGTAGGTACATTATTTTTTGCTGGGCAATCGATTGAGACTATTTATTTTAAAATCGGAGAGGGGTCGTCCAAAAGGTGATCGCTTTCATATGGAATTGCTCTATATATTTTTAAACATCGAAAAAAATAACTGAAAAAGCAGTATGTAATTTTAGCAATTTTCTTAGTTGTTCCAACAGTTTTATAGTAAAAAATTATCAGTTATTTTTATGACATTGTTAGTTATTTTTTTTTGCATTCGTTAGTCGACTTTCAGCAGTAAAAATAACTAAATTTTTAGTTATTTTAACGGCAATTAACTTTGTCGCCTTTTGCAAAACATATTCCTTTATTTTAACTGTAATTTGCATTGATTTGCAACTGGCAAACTCTTTTGAGTTGCGATTCATTGTTTTTTTTTATACAAAAAATACAAAAAAAAACTATTATGACAGTTATTTAAAGGAGAAAAAAAAACAACTACAAAAAGTACTGTATTTCGAAACAGTTGTTTGATGCAGTTATTTTTAATATTTTAACCAATAAAACGTATACTCTATAAAACAATTAATTTTGAAAATGTTTGTCATAAAATTTTCAGTTAGTTTTATTTTCTCCATTTGTTATTTTTAGTTATTTTTTCTGCATTTGTTAGTAGTTTTTAACAGTTAAAAATAACTCTAAAAAAAATCCTGTATATGTAATTATGTATCCTTTTAACGACTCACGATAGTGATTTGACACCTAGCCAGCTTATTATTGGTTTGACCTATACACCAAAAAAAAAAACGAATTCGAGCCAAACGATATAGAAGATTTTTTCGCATTAATTGCTGCAGTTTTCTAAACAAAACTAGTAACGTCATGATGCTTGTTAGGAAAAGACCCTAACCACGTGCTTGATTACTAAGAAGACAAGAATGGAGCAAAATTGATGATTAATAGGTTTTTTGTTAAAGTTCTGCCTATTATGGTGGCTCTGGCTTTTCTAAAACTTCGGGTTCTGATGAGATCTTTAGCCAGATCGAACTACTAGTATCACCCTAATATGCTAATATGTTTGATTTGCTTTATTTTTGTAAATATACGGAGGTTGGAAGCTCGTTAAAAATAAAAAAATTTTATACTTTTATATAAATTATAAACCAAAAGTTATTAAGTTTTTACGAAAAATAAATATTCTTGTTTTGTGCTCCTCAAAAACTTTTTATTTTAATATGCTGCACGTCTATACATTTTGACATCTAACAGCAGTTCTCTTTCCAAACAATAATGAAATAAATTTTTAAACTTTTGTATGCAGTATGTCAATTGAAGCAAAATAATAATGAAGATTTTTTTTTAGTTTTGTATACAAAATTTACTCCATATGCCAAACATTGGTCTATTCATTAGACCAATGTTTAATAAACGTTAAAATTGCGGATATAATGAAAATCGATTCTGAATATCTCAGAAATAATGCACAAGATATCGAGAAACTGGTTTCGGAATTAGAAAGAACATATTTGCAATAAATATAATCCATTTCTAACTTAATATTTTTAAAAATGGTCAGTGGGTCAATCCAATAGTAAGCTGACGATCTAAATAATGATGGAATTAATTTATCCATCACATTAGTTATAACATAGTGTCCACACTAGATTTTAACTTTAATAATTTTCTGTCAGCAAACTTCAAATTCAATCGCAGAGAGAATTATGATACGTGTGGACCACACATTACTTTTACTGTTAGTATTATATCTTATATCAAAATAGTGTTGTTATGATAAATCTCTAAACAACAATATCATGATATGAGCTATCAAAATACACACACACATACATAAAAGATTGTAAAAAAAAAAAAAGTTAAATGCCTAAAACTAAAAAAATACAAGAAGAAAAAGTGAATTAAAAATTGTTTAACTGTTATAAAGTTATTTTCTAATCGCATAGTTGAAAATTTAATGAATAAACGGACTTCTTTACTCAACGGCAGACAGAAAATTATGAGAAGACATGATATAATTATGAATGCGTATTCTCCACCCTAAACATTAATATGAACATAGATAATTTAATTCGTTATTCTGGTGGCGTTCTCGCACATATTATATTAAGGTTAATATCTAATGTGGACACTATGTAAATGTCACATGATACCGATAAAATTAAAATTTTATAATTCGCTTGTTGAAACGATAGATGTGGCATCACTTACAACATATGGGAAAACAGTGGACATTAGAGTAAGGTAAGTTTCTAAAAATAGAACTGTTGTGTTGTTGGAGTTGTACTTCTAAGATTATGTATGCAAGAACAAAAACACCGTGTATTGAATAAAACTAGTTTTAATCACAACAAAACTCGACCTGACGATAGATCAGTGCGCTAAAGCGCTCTGTCTAACGTGTAGTTGGAGTGCATGTGGCATTAGAAATCAATTTATCTATACCACGGTCAGTGATTGCACAGAAAATTTCATATAGACGCAATCGAACAAATAAAAACATAACAAATATTACATTATTCAAATTCAAAAAACAGGGTCACTGACGAAGGTTCAATATCAGAAACTGCGCAGTCTGATTCAGAAAAATTGAAAATTTACAATGTAGTTATGATTTTTAGAAAATACACTCTTTCTTCTCTACCACGCCTTTCACGATAATGATTTCGATTTCATTTCATTGACGTGTATCTCTAAAAAAATTACGTAATTTATAACCAGCTGAAAATTTACATGCGGCTTTTAAGTTTCTGCAAGAATCCCTTCAATTATAATTCAAAATTATATTAGGAAACTAACTAAAAAAAATTAAATTATAATAACAAACGGGATTCTACGATTTAGTGTTGTTTTTTATTGAGTTTTTTTTTTCATTTAAAATGTACAATTCTTAAACTAAAAATTTAAATTAAGATGGTACAAAATTATGACGTTATGTTAAAATGAAAAAAAAAAAATAATTTTCTTTTAAAGTTTTGAGCTAAATTAAAAATGGCCATATTTTTGAAATCAAAAAAAAAATTATGTTTTTAAACTAGATTAGTATGCACATTTATATATAATATTTATAAATATGGTACGATGAAAAATTAAAAATGAAATACAAATTTAAACAATAATTTGAAATATTGTTTAACAAAACTTCAAAACTTCTAATGTTTCTTACAAAAAACTACGTGATTAAAAATAAAAAAAAAAAAAGTGAAACTGTACAAGAGAATTTGGAATTATTTTTTAGTTAAAATAAGAAAAAAATGTATATTTTAAAAATCGGAAAAATGATTTGTAATTAAATATGACATTTGTGTATGGTTTAAATTAAATATTAATTTTTTTCTTTATTTTGTATGTATGTAACTATAAAAACTGATTTTTTCGAGATATAGTTTTTTTTTTTTTTTTTCTTGCAACAATGTTATATGTTAAAAAAAAATTATTATATTCTTTACATTCAAAATGTCCCTGTATTATAAGAGAAATTATTTAAATAGACTGAACTTTTATGAAAAAATTAATTTTTTTTGGTTATAAAAAATTAAAAATCACCATTTAGAATTTTGTATAGGAAAAATGTTGGTATCAATGGCGCACCAGAGACACATTTTCTTTTAAAACAAAATGCAAGGTTTTTACTTGGAAACTATACAGATATTTATGAAACTTGGATATATTGTAAAGGACAAACTATTGTTAGACACGTATTTTTTTTTTCGTTGACATCAATCTCACGTTTAGGGGTTAAAAAGAGGGTAAAAAATTAGGCATTTTTTGTATGTAAACATCTGAAATTCTGAAAAGTCGTTTCAAAGCCTAGACATCCACTCGATCAAATAAAATATGCATGATTTTAAGCAAATTTAAAATCAAACCAACATAAATTTTCTATAAAAATAAACTGTTTGAATAAAAAACATTCTCAGACATGTTTTTTATAGTGCCCGACCGAACAGTTCGGCCAAAAAACTATATTTTGTCGGTTTTTTGATATCTAGAGGCAATGATGACAAATTTTGGTATTGGAAACATGTTTGTTGAGCCGATTTAATTCGACTTTGTGTATAAAATTTAAGAGAAAAGCCGAAGTTTAGCTATAAAGCTTAAAGTTCGGCCGACGAACTATTTTCAATTTGGCCGAACTTTATGAGGCCGAACAGTGAATTCATTGGTTAACTACAGACTTTTCTTCAAATTTGACACTCAAAATAGAATCTAATCAGTCCAATAAACATTTTTCCATCCGCCAAATTTGTCCATAATGCTTTAAAATACCGAATACAGACCAAATGCATTTTCTGGCCGAACTGTTCGGCCTAAGAGAAAACCTTTCATTTCATATATAATTTGTCTCTACACCCAAAAAAAAGTTTTACAATTACTAAATGACTGTTTTTTGTGTAATTATTAGTAGTTGTTGTTTTTAACTGCAATGACAGTTAGTTTTCTATGAAATACATAATACAAAAAAACTATTTTGCCAGTTATTAAACAACAACAACAACCAAAATACTATACTTTTGTAACAGTTGTTTAAAGCAGTTATTTAAGTAAGTATTTTAATAAACTAAAGACCAAAACAGTAATTTTGCAGTAAACAGTTCATTTTGGTAGTTATTTAAAAATATAAGATTATGTCCGAGTTTTTAAAAATGATAATAATAATTAGAAAATTTCATTTTGAATTCTGACTGTGCAATTTAAGTACGATTACAATTTTATTGTAATTGAAAGAAAAAATATTTTTAAAATACCGAAAAACTAACTGTTAAAAACAGTAGTTTCTTGAGTAAAAACTTTCATATACAATCATATCTTGTTTAATATAATATTATAAAAAAAAACATAGATTTTTATAGCTTAATATGGATATATGTATGTGATGGCGCATATGTTCATATATAATTTTATCTTGGATTTGGTTTTTCGAAAGGTTTTATATGGCCCCATACACATTAATATCAATTGATATCACCGTATTACTACACATGGTATATATTAATTAGCATGAGTTCATATATGATTTTATATTGCTTAATACAATGTTACGTATAATAACATATGGTATTATGTATATTCAAATTTTGTTTTACATCGAATCTGAAGCGTTAAATTTTATCAAAATTAAAAGTGCGTTAAGTTTTTTTTTTCTTTGATATTTCAAATGTTAAATCATGGTATTTGACGTGAACAAGAAATTCTCGTCGAGTTTGTGATTTAACCTAACTAATACCTCTGGCCCTATGTTCCACCTAGGAATCCCAGGAATCTATATATAATATCTCTAGAAATTAGAAGAACATTGTCCCCTGACGATTTCCTTAGACAAGAATTAAATCCGGAGAGGCACCAGCCTACAACAAATTATTTTTCACAATTTGTAAAATATGTTTTCTAAATAAGTTTGGAATTTTGCATTAGAACTGCAAAAACTATAAATTGGGACTACCAGTTTTGTAAATCCAGTGTTGTAAAATTTAATATAGTTAAGTATAACATCATGTATTGTAAGATACATTTTCACTTTCCACTGTAATTTTTGGTAAAGCGGTGTGTTTAATTATGTTTAATGTTTAAAACTCGAAAATTTTCATGGAAAATATCTATTAAAATTGCCTTAAATGAATATCACAATTTAAAATATCAAACTCCAAAAACTTTAGTTTGACGTAAAAATGTTTGATTGTTAAGCATAACAATTTTAAATTTAATAAATTTACTCGTCTACTTATATTTTTTCTGCTGCACTCATAAAAATAAACCAGTAAACATAGCACAAATATCTATTGAAAATTAGTTAAAAATTACGTTGCAGAAAAAACTTCTAAAATTAGCAGATTTTTTTTTGTTAAATATTAGTAAGATAAGAACAGCTTAAATAAAACTGTTAAAGTTTCAATGTTTTAGTTCTATTTAAGTTGAATTTTAGTTAATTAAAATAGCAATTTACTCAGCTACAATTATTAAAAATTTTTACCAAATGGGAACATTTTTGCTAAATAATTGTTGACTGATTTAAAAAAAAAATTGAAAATTTCACATTTTTTTTTTGTCTACTAATGTTTAGCAAAGTTTTTGCCGATTTTAGCAGATAATTAGTTGTACTGTACGGATTTTTATTAAAAAAGGTAAATTTTATAAGTTTTTCCTGTAACGTCATTTTGAACTAAATTTCAAATTTGTAGAATTTTTTTTTCTCTAATAGTGTGCACCATATCCAAGTTTCATAAAAATCTGCTGGTTACACCACAGCTTTCTTGCTAGTAATTTTTTTTTATCAGAAAACATCTCAAAATTCCTCTCTCTGAAATCAAAATACTCGAGCTACAAATTCGTTGTCCAAATATTTCCACTACACACCATTTTTAAAGAATACTCAAATGAAAATGATAAAACAACCCAGTCAGAAATTACCAGTAGTACAAAAATAAAGTACTAGCAAAGAATTGGAGCGCTACGTTAGCAAAAAGTGTTTTTCCAGTGCTATCCAGTCAGAAATTACCGTGGGTTTAAAAAAAAAAGGTTTGTAGTCGGCTACGAGTTCGATCCGTTTACAGACATACATTTTTCTTTGATTTTTTATTCTTTTTAATTTGATTGTAGAAAAGCTTATTTTAAGACCCACTTTTTTGTTTTCCCAACGTTGGCAACTTATTTCAATTTATTTCCAACAAACTTTATGCCAGTACTAGCTTACTCAGCAGTTATTATAACATTTTAAATTTTCGTTAGCTTACAAAGAGAGTCTCCGATATTAATGCAATTCGTACCTTTCAAGTATTTTTGTTATTAAAAAATGTGCTTTTAGTGACAAAAAAAAAACTGACGTTTTGTTCGTAACTGCTTTATGCGACTATAAATAAACTGTGATTTTATAAAAACGTATGAATCTAAGTCAAACTAAAACTGTTGAAGTTTTGCAAAAATATTATACTAATGTGGTAAAATGTATTAAACGTAAGAGTCCATAGATTTGTAATATGGTGTCCGTTTTAGTATACGGCACCTTTTTTAGAGGGCGTGGCTTCTAAGATAATAACTGCCAATTCATCTACAGAATAAGAATTGCTGATCAGATCTAAAAATGATGTATGAATGAATCAAGCCCACAAAATTTTCTTTGACATAACACTAATATTGTTTCCATTGGGTCTCAGGTCCTTAAACGATCGCATATTAAACTTAGCATTAAAATTTTGTTATTTAGAACGAAACAATAGATAACACGAAAATTTATATTTCGTATCCACCTCAAGCATTGCCATGATTATACAAATTTTAAGTTTAAAGTTAACAAATATTTAAAATAAAATTATCATAACTTTTGGTGAAATCAGGAAATTTAAAAGGTAAGTTTAAAACACAGTGAAAACAATTTGTTCGTTGTTCAAAAGACAATTTTATTAGCTTGAGGTTTTATTCGTTCATCGCTTTCAGATCTAAATGGCTAATATTGGCATTTTTTATCTTAAACCTCATGTTCATTAGAAAAAAGTATACAAAAAAAAAAACGGACAATACATTTAGTCTTTAACGGTTTTAATTTTGCTAAGATTCATGAATTTTTTCAGTTTTACACTTTATTTTGTACGATAGTGTATATTTTAAAGAAATGGCCTGGGGTGGCAATCATTTTTTTGTTGCGTGACATATTTGTTGTAAAAAGTGTCGCGAGCAACCTTTATTACATATTTTTTAAACCCTTTTCTAGTGCAATCTTGTAAAAATTCACTAAATTTTTTAATTTAATTTTTTTTCTCCAGCGATAAAGAATTTTTCGTATTTGTTTGCACATATAGACTTAAAAGAAATATATATTTAAGTTTTCAACCTTTTATACATAAGCATTTTCCAGTCTTTTTAATTACAATTTTATTGCAGAATTTTAAATATTCTGTTGAATTTTATCGCATTTATTTTATTTTTACGATTATGCGAATTTTTCCATCAAAACATTTAACTTGCTATAAATCTAAAATTCGAAAAAATTTCTATGGATTTTTATTACACAAAATATCATTTATTTAAATTTGTTATTATACATTTTGAAGGGAATTTCGACCCTCTTTCCACAATAAAAATGTTAAAAAAAACGATACTATTTATGTTCCGCAAAGCTTGTAGAACTTTGATTCTTGTTAAACGAATTTTCAATTTTTTTTTACCAAAATTCTGTTGAAAAAGATTAAAGACTTTTTTAAACTTTTTCTTTATCATTTCGAAAAGCGATTGATTTTTAGCCTTTATGCACAGTTTAACCATTATCGTATAAAATCACATATTTTAATAGCGAATTAAATATTTAAACCTCTGATAACTTTTTTTAACAGATTTTTTTTTATAAAATTAAGATATTTGGAAATATTCAAGAAAAAGTAGCGTGCCACGGAAAATCCGGTAGCATCATAGTTTTGCCAGCTCTGACATAGGCAATATGGGTATCAACATTTTTGTTCTCTCGAGTACAAATATACAAAATTTTGTTTATTTCAGAGAAGTTTCCTTACAAAAATGTAATAACTTTTAGCAATCAAATGTGAGATTAGGCCGTTAAAAAAACACATGTTATCAATTTTATCTCTTCTTGCATATATCCAAATTTAATTAAGATAGGAAAGAACCCATTGGTAGACTCTCCTTGTTAGCGGGCAGAACTCTCGTCTGCAAATCTGATAGCCTGGGTTCGAATTAACTTTTTTAAATTTAATTTCGGACAATTTACTTTTAGAGAATCTATTTTATAGTTCGCCAACATTTTGTATACTCTTTGAACAGCCGGTGTTTTATAATGATGTTTGCATTGTTTGGGGTCATAATACATTCCAACAACAGTGTGAAATAAGTGTGAGGACGGAATGTTAAAGTGACTGGGAAATAATAAGATATTTATTATTTTCATTTCCTATATATGGATAAAAAGTCTAATTTTTAAATTGCAACATTAGTCCTTAAAAGAAGAACCAGAATGGAAAATAAAATCTAATTCTTAAATTGCAATACCAGTCCTTATAAGCAGGACGACTCATAATTTCTCATCAAAAATAATAACGGGAATACACATCAAAAAACTTTTACAAATTGTTTTGAAAAAAGTACTATAAGTAGCAACTTTTCATAATCATATAACTTGGCAGCACTTATTTTTAGCATGTGGCTATGGACATGTTTTGCGAGAAAATAAAATTACAAAATAAGTGAATTTTATTAATGAACTAATACAACAAAGATAAACAAATAGGAAATAAAAAAAAGTTAATTCGTTTAATATGGTGCTGTTTTAATCCAGAAATGTTGCACTCTCACATTGAGGTTGCAAATTCAATTTCCCATCTTTACAAGCTTAAAATTTCAGATGTGATTACCCTTTATATTTTTGATATAAGAAACTGATAGACATTTTTTTTTAGCAGATTTATAAAAGATCAAGCACTCCCCAAAATAAATGTTTATAAAAATTTAAGATTTTTAACTTCTGAATCCATACAACATTTTACAATTGAAGGGCTTATTGTAAAAACTTGATAAGTCACTTTGACTATTTTCTAGTTTTCTCTGTTTTCTAGACATCTATTAACAATTTTTTGGTAGAAGTCTAGCTTAAACAATTACCACACGCACGTAGAGTATAAAAGTAATGCTATATTCATATTTCTATTTGCTTTCCAACTTTAAAAGTCGAAAATAAACGAAAAATAAAATGTGGCTTATCAAGTTTTGGCAATAGTCCCTTCAATTATGTAATGTTAAAAAAAAAGTCTCGAACAGAAGGTCTCTCGGATAAACTAACATTATACGATAGGTTCAAGTATATTTAGGTTCAAGTTTCTAAATATTAAATCTAATTTTTAATGCCCAATTTTAAAGCATGTAACCCTAGGCCCTTCAATTGTGAATTTCTCAAAAATGGTACGTAATAAGAGAATTTAGAAAACAGATTTAGATTTAGCAGACACATTCTTATAAGGATCTGTCATTTGTTTTAAGAGGAGGATTTTTGTTGTAGACCAGTGTTATTAATTATTTTTCCCAATACAAAAATTCTTTATTTTTGTATTTCAAATTCAAAGAATCTGAATCTAACGAAAATATTCCTTACAATATGGTGGTTTTTCTGTTTTCAAGTTCAAAACGTCTATACATTTTTTCTCCCTTAATTTAAACTTTTCAAAGAAAAGATTTCAAAAAACGAAAACTATTTTTCTTAGAAAATCTACGACGGTGGTAAAGCTGTTATTTTGGCCATGTAAGTAGTATTGGCATTATCCGATGGATGTACGATTATTGGAGTTGCAGTAGCATAATTTTGTACATATATTGTGGTAGGCTGAGGTTGTGGCGCCGCAACAAGATTATGCGTTGCCGTTGGCGTTTGAGTATCACACGATAGATTTGTTGTTTGTAATAGTGCAGTACTGGTAGAAACTGTTGATGTCGATGTGTTGGTGGTATTTGGTAGTGGTGGCGGATGATGTTGATGATGATGTGCATGCGGATGATGTTCCAAATGCATGGGTATAATTGTTGTTGGTACCGTTTCAGTAGCCACCACCGTCGCAGAATGAGTAGAAGAAGTAGACATTGAATTCTATATTGAGTTGAAATTAATACTCTGTAAATTCATTGCAGCTGCCGGATTAACATTGATTGTGCCCGCTCCAGCCCCACCGCCCGGACCCGTGGCATCAATATAACGTTGACGTGACATTGAATGTAAACTGGCTGGGAAATCCATATGGCGGGTATCTAAGAAACTCATAACACCCATGGTAGGATGAGTGGTAGCACCACCGGCAGGGCCAATATGGTGGGGTGTACACATCAACGAAGGAGTTGGAGTATCGGAACTCGGTGCTATTTGCATATTCAATGCTGCCGTCTGGGCGGCCGCCACAGCTGCTGCCATATGATCATAAGTCTCATTAGTGTCATCATTGCCGGCATTCATTGGCGGTGTGGGAGATGGTGATAGATTAGGTTCCTGTTTGACCACTCGTGATTTTATGCTCGGCCTTGATACCGGGTAACCCCGCTTTTTATATTCCAGCCACAGAGTACGATTATTCACACCATACAGCCGGGCCGCTTTACAAAAACCTATACCACCCGACCGAACTGCCTCCAGGGCCCGTATAAAATTTTCATCACCTTGTGGATTAACCGAGCGTTTACGTTTGATATTGGCATTATTTGCAGCATTGCCGCCGGCCATATTAACGCCACCACTGCCCGAAACATTTCCGACGGGCGACTGAGTGGGTGTTGGACCTTGGCTATATACTGATTGCACCATATTGGCATCGTTGGGTGAGGGTGGTGATAGGTTTTGAGCAGCAGCCACTGCTGCAGCATTTGTATAACCACTAACGGTTATAATTTGCGGTGAATACGCCGAGTTCTGTTGATGCTGCTGTTGATATTGTTGTAATTGTTGCAAGTGTTGTTGCTGCTGCTGTTGTTGTTGACTGGCTACAGCATCCTGTTGTTGTTGCAGTTGACGTTGTTGCTGCAGTTGATCACTACTCGAACTGTTGTTATTGTTGGTATTTGTATTTTGATTATTGTTGTTATTGCCAATTAAATTGGTGGGACAGGATGACAGCGAAAAGCGTGAATAATTTGGTTCAACAACCGTCCATTGTAAACCTGGGAAGGGGAGAGAGAGAGAAGAGAGTTGGTGAGAGAGTTTTATTTCATCATCAACAAAAACATAGAGAGCCATTTCTTGTCTAATTTCATTCAAAAATATTTTTTTATAATATAATTTCAAAACTACTTTAATATTAAGTTTTATTTTTTATTCAAAAGAATAAATGATAATTTGTTCATTTGTTGAGAAAGAGAGAGTTAAAAATTGATTTAAAAATTTCGTTTAAATAACATTTTAAAAATTAAAAAGAAAATTAACTTAAATTTAAAAGATAAAATTTCAATTTGTTTATGTTTTCTAAGACTCTGTGCTATAAAAGCTCTCTCCTGTTCCCAAGTTTAATTAGATTTTTGGTGGTTGAATCATTTAAAATTCACGTTTTCTTTTTTAATTAAAAAAAAACAGTTTTTTTTCTTATAATATACACAAAAACAATTACATTAAATAATAACTAAAAACAAATTAGTGCTTTTTGTTCGAAATTAACTAAAAAAAAAATAAAATTTATGAGTAAAAAAAATATATGTGCAACGATAACCTTAAAAAGGGGTTAATGCGATTTGCTTTAAACAGGCGAGATATTAAATAGCTACAGAGTTATAAAATTACCTCAGGTATAAGCTAAGCGTTTAGCATTTGGGAGAGTAATTTGTTTGTAAATACAAATACATATAACGCTAATAAAAAAAAACTTAAATTTAAAATTTGAATTTCCTTAAGAGAGATTTACATTAACGTATACAGAGAAAATGTAAAAACTGCATGTAATTAATATCATCGAAGAACAAAGAAAACATTTTAATTTCTATCCTCTTCTTTATATTAAAAAACATATGTTCTCTATGGAGCCTATAAAATATCCCCATATTCAGTTTTTCAAATAAAAGAAAAAAACGCAATTTTTTCACAGTATGTATATAAATTGCTTTCCAAGCCGTCCAGCCAAAAAAAAAACTTATACCATCAATGCCAAAATAACAGTATTTGTTTTCCTATGATAGACAAAAGAAAACTGGAACAACTTTTTAAATTTTTCCAAAAAATGGGCGACGTAGACGTGGTTAAATATTACGCTCATTTAAAGTTACCCAGTTAGAAATTGGTAACCGTACAAAAATAATATGACTGGCAAACCACTGCTTTTTTTGTAAAACCCACCGTGCTAAAAATTACCAATGATACAAATAATATTGTACTAGAAAAGCACTTATTTGTTTGCAAAGCGTGTGTTTTGCCAGTACCACCGGCAAAATTCTCCGCCAATATTGTATTATGAAGTAAATTAATAAGCCAGAAGGAACTGTATTGTTGCTTTTGAAATGTTTTACATATTTCTCAAAACTAATTAAATTTAAGGTATTTTAAAAGTACCAATTATTTTGAACTTCCAAAGCTATGCCAACGGTGGAAAGTTCGCTCAAACCAACGGTTGGCCACAGTTATCAATCGGGTAACAGGACAATGTTGTCAAGATTGTCAATCTCACGTTCTGTCAACGCATAACCGACGGTCGGCGACGATTTGACAACACTGTGCTTATTGTATTTTTTTGGTTGGGTAATTATTTAAATGAATTTCGCGAATGCTCAAAATATGGCTACCCAGCAAAAAAAAAAACGAATTAATTTTTTAAGAATGTATTTTTTAGTGCATATAAAAGAAAAAAAAAAATCGATTTTAAATGGCTTCCAAAATACCTTTAATTTAAAACTAAACCGCATTAAAATTAAGTGATTTTATCTTTTTTTTATAAAGGGTGAATTTTTAAGAGCTTTCGGATTTGATTTTAAATAAAAACACATAAAATTTAGAGAAATGTATGAAATCTTTATTTGAGTCGATAGAACGATCTATATAATTCAATGTTTAAAGATGATATCATGATAAATGGTTCATACGTTGGGTCCAATTTTGACATACTCTCTCCAAAATATCGGCCGGTATCTCAGGAATAAATTCTTCAATATTGGCTTAAAGTGCGTCAACCTTTGCGGGCTTGTCCCTATAGATATGAGCCTTAACATAGCCCCACAAAAAATAGTCTAAAGGCACGATCTAGGCGGCCAATTGACCGATCTAGGCGGCCAATTGACCTGGCATGTGGCACAGTTTTATTGAAACCACATATCACCCAATTCCAGCTATTCCATTTTGTTCAAAAAAAAAAATTGTAATCATCGTACGGTAGCTCTCGCCATTCATAGTAACGATACTGCCTTCGTCGTCTTTGAAAAAGTACGGTCCAATGATGACACTGGCCCATAATCCAGTGCATTTTTTTGGGATGCTTTGTCAGTTCTTGCAATGCTTTTAGCTGCTTTTCACACCAAATACGGCAATTTAGCTTGTTTATGTATCCATTCAACCAGAAATGAGCTTCGTCGCTGAACACAATTTTCCGATAAAAAAGTGAATCTTCATCCAACTTTGCCAGCACCCATTCACCAAAAGTTAGCCGTTGTGGTAGGTCGAGTGTCTTCAATTCTTGCTGTATTTTAAAAGATTTTACACCCAAATTCTTCCGCAAAATTTTCCGCCCAATTGCTGCGAACGAATCGACAATTCACGGTCATCAACAACACTGTCGGATACAGCTGCGATATTTTCCTCTGTCCGCACTATACGTATGCGTGTTGGTTTTTTAATGTCCAATAATGTAAATTTGGTGCGAAATTTAGTCACAAGAGGCCGAATAGCCGCCTCAGATGGTCGCCCAAACTGACCGTAAATTGAAAGAAGTGCACGATGCACTTCCTTAACCGAACATGAATTTTGATAATAAAATTCAATAATCTGCAAGTGTTGTTCGTTTGTAAGTCGATTCATGGTTAAATTATAGACCAAATTGAACATGTTTAACAGTAACATGTTACATAAAAACAGCTAAGCTGCCAAAAACAGTGCTGCCAAAAAGAAAGTTGCTAAAAAATCACCCTTTACGATACAATTAAAACATTTTTTTTAGCTAAACATGAATTTAATGAAAGATTTTGTGCATTGTTAATTTTTTTAACGTTTTTTAAAATGAAATTTGGTATTTCTTAAATTTTTTTTTTTTTTTTTATTTTATTAATTAATAATCATATAATTACAAATTATATACTTTTACCCTAACCGAGCACTAGCTACTATGGCCTTCGGCGCGTTGTAGCGAAAACAGACCAGTGCCTCTGGTGGGAATCAAACCCCCGCACTGATAAGCCAGCACGCTACCAACTAGCCTACCGGGGAGCACTAAATTCTTTTTTTTTATTTTTTATGTTTAAGGCATAACATAAATACATATTTTATGTGACCACATAACAGATAAAATAAAAAATTATTAAAAAAATAAAATACTTGAGCCAGAGTACACTTGAGCCAGAGTACACACTAAAAATTTTTTATATAAATAGAACATTTTTGGTCTTCAAAGTTTAGTAACGTCATGATGCTTGTTAGGAAAAGACCTAACCACGTGGTTGATTACTAAGAAGACAAGAATGGAGTAAAATTTATTATTAATAGGTTTTTTGTTAAAGTTCTGCCTATTATATAGGCTCTAGCTTTTCTAAAACTTCGGGTTCTGATGAGATCTTTAGCCAGATCGAAATACTAGTATCAACCTAGCTAATATGTTTGATTTGCTTTATTTTTGTAAATATACGGAGGTTGAAAGCTTGTTATAAATTGAAAATAACAAAAAAATAATCTCGATGTATATAAAAACAAAAAACTAATATAACTGTAAAAAAATATTACTTGAGCCAGAGTACACACTAAAAATTTTTTATATAAATAGAACATTTTTGGTCTTCAAAGTTTAGTAACGTCATGATGCTTGTTAGGAAAAGACCTAACCACGTGGTTGATTACTAAGAAGACAAGAATGGAGCAAAATTTATTATTAATAGGTTTTTTGTTAAAGTTCTGCCTATTATATAGGCTCTAGCTTTTCTTAAACTTCGGGTTCTGATGAGATCTTTAGCCAGATCGAAATACTAGTATCAACCTAGCTAATATGTTTGATTTGCTTTATTTTTGTAAATATACGGAGGTTGAAAGCTCGTTATAAATTGAAAAAAATAAATAAAACTAAAAAGTTTTGAACGATTTTTAATTCAGTTTTTTACCGTCTAAATATGAAAATAGACAGCTTAGACGTCTTAAAACGAGTTTTTGGGATGTCCGTTAAACTCGGTTCAGTTAGACTAACAACGAATTTTGTCACTTCATCTTGTTTAGAACTTTGGTCTTTCAGAAGCAGTATTCTATTTAAAAACTTCGTTAATCTAAGTTTAAGGATAATCTACATCCTAAAAACTAGACCTTAAGCTATTATGCGAATACGACAATGATATTGCCTCCACTATCACATATCCAAATTTCATCAACATCAGTTGGAGACTTTCCTTACCGCACATTTTTTTATCACAAATTTGGGAAATTTTTTTATCAAACATTTTTTGTTATCCTAGACAATAGACGAAATAATTATAAGTTCACTCATAAAACTGTAAATTTTTTCAAAAAGTGGAAATATTTAAAGTTTTTGCTAATAAATGAAAATTACAAAAATTCCCAGTAAGAAAAAGATAAACCATCACCGCTGGCACTTAAAGCAAGTGATACAAATGCTTTTCAAATAGGTTGTCCAAAAATTTGTCTGCCAAAATAAAATTAAAAAAAAAGTTCATGAATAATTTTTTTGGTCCGTCGACTGCTCTAAACACTGAGCTAACGAGACGTATAATACTTGATAGCTTAAAACTTAAGTAAATGATAACTGTTGGGTAACAGTTGGCTGCTCAAATATGTTAGCACTGGTATAGGGTTTGATGGAAACAACTTGCCAACGTTGGCAAAATGGAAAAAAAGTTGATTTTCAAGAGCTTTTCCAGAAACAAACAAATTAAATTTTATATGAAAAAAAAAAAATATTAAAAATTATAAAAAAAATCACAAAACAATGTTTGCCTGAAAAGGGGCTCGAATTTGGAACCATTCAACTACAAACGTTTATAAACAAAGCATCATAATTTTTATAAAATAAATGCTTTACCAGTGGTTAGATGTTTGAGTTGTTAGGAATTTCTGACTTAATTAGCAGTGGCCTCAGCCAATTCTTTGCCGTTTTTTCTGTAGACCACTAAATTTATTGTAAAACAAATACTGGCAAAACGCTTTTAAATATATTTAAAATTCCTCGGTTAGCCAGTGGTATGACAGTGCTTGATTTTTTGTATCACTGGCAGTTTCTGACTATGTTCTTGTCAATACCAAATCCCTTTGGAACCATTTGCTCCAATTTTTGCATTCGAAGTAAATATTTTGTGTGCAGCATTATTTTCTAAAAAAAAAATTATAAAAAACAGTTATTGGAGGAAAAAAGTTGCGAAGGGTAAAACCATTTGAGTACCATTGACCCATTATAATTTATGTTAAGATGATGCAAGAAACAATGTGCTTTGGTGCGACTTTTATCTACTCTTTGGACTTTGACACTAACTTTGTGATCATAATTTGAATATATATCGTGTGCTGAAGTATATTTTTGTGTCAAATTTAGGAGCAGAGTAAATTGCTTTTCGCTTTTCGCAAGTAGCAATTGCTAATTTCTTTTTAATACAGCTCTTTTTGCTCTTTTGTGTAACCTTTTGGAAACATTTTAAAAAGCGATGATATTCTACAACAAATAAATTTTATACTTTTCTGACGAACTCTAATATTTATATTATATAATTATTTTTATCTCCTGATTCCAAATCTGGTATCCAAATTTTCCTAGCCATTTTCAATTTTAAAAAATCGTAAAAAGGGGTATTTTAGGACTACAAATGTTTGTTATAAACGTGTTCATCATGATAATATTATTTACAAAATATGTGTCTTATGACGTAAAGAAGTTCAAAGAAATAAATTCGACAATACTCTCGCTATTACTTGCCTACTAATGTGGACCGTTTACGACCAATGGGTAATATCCCATTCATTTTTTTTTATAACAGTTGAAAAAAAAATTTTTTTTGACAAAACTTTTCATTATAAATGGTAGATCGATAATCTCGAATCCGCAGACAAATTTCAAATTTTCAAGCAGTTTAAGATTGCTCGTGATACGGTATTACAGAAAATGTGAATTTTACTTTATTTACTTTTAAATAAAATAAAAATAACTTGAATGATGTTTAATACAATTTAATGATATCTTTTTAACACACATACTTCTAAAACAGCATGAACAAATGAATGAGTGAGTTTTAAGTTAAAAAAAATAAACTTACCTGAATGTGCGGATTGTGAATTGGGAGCATCATGTTCTGATGGTGTAGTATCACCAGATATATCCAATGGTATCGACTGTGGTACGCCGCTCATATCAACTTCTGGTTTCTAAAAAAAAAATTATACACAATTGATATTATTTAAATAGAGAACCAATTTAAAAACTACTTACAATTTGCATATGT
Organism: Delia radicum; assembly: GCA_021234595.1. Taxonomy (NCBI): domain Eukaryota; kingdom Metazoa; phylum Arthropoda; class Insecta; order Diptera; family Anthomyiidae; genus Delia; species Delia radicum. Next base: position 60,164,154 of record CM037853.1, read on the forward strand.
ACATGCGTATGTGTATCATCTAAACTATCTGAATCTTGAGGACTATTTTCCAAGTCATTATTAGAGGCTTCTTTAAGTAATTTAGCTGCATGCAATGAATGTGCTGCTAAACCCCCAAGAGCACTACTTGAAGCTGCACCACCAAAAGACATTTGACTCATTTGCGATAAAGTTAAACCACCAGCTGTGGCAGCATCCAAAGAGGTGTTATGATCTTCAGAATTAGTGCGATCACCGGATCCTTAAAATAATATAAAAAAATATTTTATTTTAATTAAAAAGTATAAATTAAAAGTATCTAATGTTTCAAATCGTATGTTTTAATTTTTTTTGGAACATTGTCATTATACATTAAGTCCCTATCGATCACAACTTTTAATAATAAAACCCAAACACAATGATACAACTATGAATTACTTCGGAAGTAAGCTAAAAGCATGTGCCTAAAAGTACCAGGGGTTAATGGTGGTATGGTAAGTAGTTCCAATCCCTACAAGTTCTAATAATGAAAGATTGAGCAAAGATCCTACATGCAATACGGGGTTCAACAATACGTGGTGTTGTACTATATCTCGTCAATGTGAATCTTGAAAATAAATAATACGACACTCCATAGTACATTATCTTGTAAAAGAATAACAAAATTCTTAACCGCAAGAAGTCATTAAATGAACAACCCAGATATATTTTCACAGCCGCAGAAACATGATCACGACGACCAACACCATACACAAATCTCACAATTCTTTTATCAATAAGTTCAATCCTAGTCAAATTATAACCCCGTGTGCCAGAATCAGTCTCGATGTAATAATTGACATGAGACATTAACAATACATACGCTGCACTATACTTTACCCCCAATGGAAGATGCAGCCCACAACTATATAATTTTAGCTGAGATGGAGTCAATATGCTGGCCGAAATTCAGACACTCATCAATTATCACACCCAAGCACGTAAGTGATTGGACAAAATCAACTTCTGTACCAGCAAAATGTATTTCCGAATAATCTACTCTGCGAGAACGAGTACGAAACATGATAGCCTTTGTCTTGGAAGGGTTAATAGAAAAATTAGAAATCATCCAGTTATTTAGCCTATCAAGTGTAAAGTTAATTACCGCTGTCAGTACCTCAGGAAATTCTCTGCAGTTACCAAATATCATCAATTGAATATCATCTGCAAATATGAATGGCTTAACCAAGCTTAGATCCAAGCAATCAGCAATATCATTTAAATAAAGTAAGAATGAAATAGGCCCAATGCCCGAACCCTGTTCCACTCCAGAATATGTGTGAATAATACTAGATTCAATGCCATTTACTCTTATAAACTGCGACCTCACTTGCAAATAAGAATGTATCAATTTACAAGCCATTACCGAAAATCAATTAGACGATCAAAAGCTTTGGTAAGCTAGAGATACTAGTATACAGTTCCTATGCTCATTCAAATGCTCCCAAACAGTCTCAGTGATGCCCACTAACATAGCCTCTCCCTGTAAGCATATTGAATGTTCTTCAACAAGTCATGTTGAGTAATATAGTCTAAAATTTGTTTTTTCAATACATGCTCCATAATTTTCGAAACACAATGAAGGATGCTAATAGATCTAAAATCCACAGACTCCTTTTTCGGTATTTGAACAATTCTAGCAAGTTTCCATCCATCAGGATAAGAAGTAGTAGTTATAATATAATTAAAAAGAAATGAACGTGGTTCCAGAATGAATGGAAAAACTAATTTAATAGATTTAAGGGGAACACCATCTACTCCTATCGAATTTGACTTGACATTCATTAAGGCACTAAATAATTTAAATTTTACCAAATTTTTATTAATACCCCGTTATACCTCCACCGTGTTTATATTACAAATGACCCAGACAAAAATTGCCGATGGTCAGAAAATCCTAGCACTTGCAAACAATTTATTTTTAGTACCCTTTTCAGAAATTCAAATTAAAGCACTGGCTAAGCCCTGATTTAGAACACTTTCCCAGCATTTGCAAAAATGTGCTTTGCCAGTGCTATATATATATACTTTATAAGGGTGCCAACATTTTTTTCGATGAGTTATCAAAGTCATCACAAGCTGATATATATCATCTGCTGCACGCTGTGATGGAGGACTTTAAAATACTTTTAAACTTACCATTATTTGATGATTTTCTTAGACGCTTTCGTCTGGTAGCCGGTGAGGCGCCTGCGCCTAATGGTGATGGTGTGCGTCGTAATTGTTGATGATGCAGTTGTTGTTGTTGTTGCTGCTGTTGATGTTGTTGTGAGGTTTGTGTTTGACTATTTGCAATTGAGCGTGTAACTGTTGCTGTTGTTGATGATGATGTTGTTGTTGTTGCTGCTGTTGTTGTTGCTGTTGCAGCTGTTGTTGATGCTGCTGATGTTGATGCTGTTGTTGCTGCTGTTGTTGTTGAAATTGTGATTCTGTACTACTCCATATAGAATCACTAACACTACCACCGCCACTACTACTACCAAGACCACCGCCACCACTATTGTTATTGCCACCACCTCCACCACAATTGCCACCAATTTGTCCATTATTTCCGCCATTTCCACCACTACCCACTAGTTCCGTAGCATCATTTGATGATTTACTATCGGATTTTGTTAAATTGGCAGGATCGGTGGGCATTTCGGCGAGACCTTTTATTTTAAGCATCTCAGCCGTTTTCAATATATGAGGAAGCTGTTCTTGCGATACATTCACCTCGCCATAGTACATGAAATCTACCATTGTTTTAAGATCATCATATTGAACATCTTTCAATATAACAATAGGATGTTGACACGGATTAGTTGTAAATAGGGTCTGTAAAAAGAAAAGATTAATATATCATGTTAACATTTATCATTTATCGAGGTATACAAAGAAACAACTCTTCAACAAAGCAAAAATTATATCATTAATATTTTACTTCATTAGTATGTATATTAGGGCGGGTCGATTTAAAAATCGCTCAACGTTCAAGGAAAATCGTATTCTAGGGATCAAAATAAGAAACTTTGCCGAAGGAACCATACCTCTAAAACGAATTCTGATGTCCCGACTTTTGACCCGTAGGGTCAAATTTTGAAAAAGCCCACTTTGATATTTCAGAAAGTAGGAGGAATCTCTCCAAGATTATGGGAGCTACTTCTTCTCCGGGAGACGCGCTAGCAGATTAATGCATAAATCATCATTCTAGGTGACCGTTAAGGGGTTAAAATTTAAGTCGAAAGAGAGCCTTTTTAACCGTGTTTTTATAGCAAAATGTACAAATCTCGGGATAGAGATATTTCAGAAAGTAGGAGGAGTCTTTCCAAGATTAGGGTCTCTATTTCTTCTCCGGAAGACGCTCTAGCATATGCATGTATAAATTATATTCGATTGGGGTTGGATTCGATTAAGGCACTCTAAATGTGTCAAAGTGGAATTTTTCAAAATTTGACCCTACGGGTCAAATATAGCACAGAAAAAATGCAGAATTTTGCATTCCCCAATTATAAAGATTAAAAAGTGGAAAAATTGAACAATTACCAAAATATTAAAACTAAAAAACAGCTTAACAAAATCTAAAAAAGTATATATGTAATAAATAAAAATTAAATTAAAAAATATTGCAAAGTAAAATAAAGCTGGCAGCTCTTGTAAAGTTTTATATATCCTTTTCATCAGTCTGCCGAACAGTTCTTTCGATATAATTGACACTGCTCAACCCACAGCATTGACAAATTGTACAAATTCTGCGATTAGACCTGTTTTAACCAGTCACGTGAAAGGATCTTTAAGGCCAATTGACTTCTCATTGCCCGTAGGGTAATATACCATAATAATACCAAGAATCAGTCCCTTTATATGAAAAATACCAGTCACTTTTACAGTATATTGGAACATGTCACCAAACTAACTCTTTTGAGAGTGTTCGGTGACAAGTCCACGCATACAAGTGATTTTTAGTTTTTAATGCTTTTCCGTTATTAACACAAAATTTGGTGTTACATTAAACTTAAATTATTTTAAGAATTTCAAAATTTTAAAACTTATTAAATAAATGTTTTTCTCTTTTTTCTTTGCAGGTAAGATTACAATTGTAACCCCCAAAATAAAATTTAATTGGTAAGCTATTTCGTAGTGTTTTTAAATCGCAGATTATATTGGGTATACAAGTTAATAATGTCGATTTTTTTGCTTGAAAAATGCATTTATTATAATACTCGTAACATAATGAATTGATGTATTATTCAAAGTATTATCCATCGTTAGCCACTACTTTTTCCCATCTTTCTTGAAGCATATGGATTCCGCGCCAAAAGAACTGCTTCGGTTTTATTTTAAAGGATGCATGAAGCCAATTTCTGATACCCTGTTCTGAATTGAAGCGTATTGCAGTACAAATGGTAGTCAAATGGGGCAAGGTCTCCCATCCACTGTTTTCAAAATAGTTTTTGACCGGTTTTACAACATGTGGCCGAGCGTTGTCATGATGATGGAAGATTATGGCCTCGTGACTGGTCGAATATTCTGGTCGTTTTTCGTTGATTGCTCTCTTCAAACGAATCATGTGTGTTCTGTACAGGTCCCCTGTGATCGTCTGACCCGATTTCAACAGTTCATAATACAAAACACCCCTTCTGATCCCGCCAAATACAGAGCATGGATATTCGGCTTCGGCGTTGATTTGGCTGGTTGGCCGGGCTTTACATATGACTTTTTGCGCTTGGGGTTATCGTTATGTATCCATTTTTCATCACCAGTAATAATATGATCCAAAAATGACTTCTTTTTGTAGCGTTCAAGCAGCATTTCCAACATGCAAAATCGCCGTTCAACGTCTCTCGGCTTCAATTCATGTGGGACCCAATTTCCTTGATTTTGAATGATTCCCAATGCTTTTAAACGTAGAGAAATGGCTTGTTGTGTGACTCCTAATGATAATGCAAGTTTTTCTTGCGTTTGACAACAATCTTCCTGGAGTAATGCTTCCAATTCCTCATCTTCAAACTCGAAATCACCACTTTTGAATCGCGCAAACTATCGTTCACAAGTTTTTTGAGTTGGTGCATGTTGACCGTAAGCTTCTACCAACATTCGATAACTTTCAGAAAGAAGGTTATCAGACTTCCACGCAAAACATCTTTTTTAGGCACAAAATTCGACATTATTATAGCGATGGAAAAAAATGTGTGTTTACACTTTGGCGGCGTCTATCGAATACTGAATTATAATGACAGATGTTTACCCTCCAAAATACCATAATCGTTATTATTGACACAAACCATATGTGATTGTTATACCATATATTGCAAAAATCGACATTATTAACTTGTGTACTCTACAATAAAGTAGTTTTCTAAGTGTAAGGGAATGTACCCAATTGTGGCCAGTTCCCTAAAGTGGAACTTTCGTTTTTTTCGTGTTGTTGCATGCAGATGTCAGAACTATCAATTGTCATCGAGTTTAATTTCAGTCATAACTATTTTAAAAAAGATTCGACTTAAATCATTATCTTCATAAATTGTAAAGTCGTCATCCTTTTAAAAACTTTCATATCTTGTAATATTCCAGATATCCATAATCCTTCAGATACAGCACTACTTAAAGCTATATATTCAGCTTCGCTTGATATTAAGGGGACAGTAGTTTGTTTTTCGCTACACCACGATACAGGACAGCCAAAAATATAAAAATATGTATCCACTAGTAGATTTTTGATTTAGATTCGAGATTTTTTCATAGTCACATCAGCACTTAAATCTTTCTCGCATGTAAGCTTTAAAGATTTTGTCCCTTTCAAGTATCTCCAAATTCTTTTAACAGCACTTCAATGTTCTTCATTCGGATTTTGTTGACAGCAAAGGCCAAATCAGGTCGAACACACACCATAAGATACATTAGACTTTTAAGAAGTTCTTGATATGGATTTGTTGATATATTTTCTTTAGAAACTTGGCGGTTAAGACCTTTTTCCATTGGAATTTCTTGGTCCATTGTTATACCATTTGGTTCTTTTATTTGTGTAACCTTAATTCCTAGATAGTGTTTTAGCTCACCACACTCAGATATTTCGAATTTACACTTCAATTCCTTTTTTTGTTTTTCAATGTCAGATCTCTTACTATATCCTATTAAAACATCATCCATATAAATTACTAAAACTATGACGTTTGTACCAGACTTCATTATATGTAAACAATAGTCATGGCGTGATCTTTTAAAGCCAATTTTGGCTAAATGATCATTAAGTTTCTCGTTTCAACAACGTGGACTTTGCTTGAGACCATATACGCTCTTTTTCCATTTTAAAACTTGGCCCTCTTTGTGCTTCATACCATCAGGAATTTCAAGATAGATGTACATTGAAAAGTTGACAAAATATAATCAACTAACCATGGAGGCTTTTTACGTTCGCGTTCACTTCCTCTTATCATTATTTTGCATACCGTTTTCATTAACTTCTTGTTCACTTTCACTTGAAATATATATCATCACTTTCAGATTAATTTTGTTCATTTGGTGGTTTGATTTCCGACGCTGATGAAATTGAATTTTCAACGACTTCGGACACATATGAGGTTGAATTTGTAACGATCTCAATCAGAGGCAGTGTTAAATTTTCAACGATTTCAGACACAGATGAGGTTGAATTTGCTACAGGCAGTGTAGAATATTCAATGATATCACTGCATTTTCAGGCTTAGCCCGTATTAATTTGTCGAATGAGCGAATTTCTATAAATAAGTGCTCAAATCCCCACCTTATTTCAAACACAACTTTGTTAATTCCTTTCGAATTAGCGTTTGAATGATACATTACTGTTTAGCAAATGTTGCCACCAAAGAATCCCACATACCTTTAACGGAAGTTTCATCTCTGATATATTCCAGGTAATCATCATGAATGTATAAAGATATTATATCTTGCGGTTTTTAAATCCTTTTTGTACCAAATAGCATTATTACCTGCAGCTTCCCCAGCTTCGGCTACTGGAGCTGACTCTTTTACAGCTTCCAAACAGTCGGCTGACGCTCAATGTCTTTCTACTCGGAATCTCCCAATTTTGTCCGTTGAGTTGCGGTATTCCAGTTTCAGTTGGGCCCATAACCTTTTGTATTTTCATTTTAGTTTACAGTGGTGAAATAAAATGAAATACGCGAAATGCAAAAAACTAAATTATTTGATTTTTGTAATGCTTTAATTTTCCTTGGTTGGCGAGTAACTCCTAGGGCAATGTTATCCCACAAGAAGGATATATCTACAATTCCAGCTTCATTCACAAACTGAATGGGCAATTTATAGATTCTGATGTCCTTGGTTTTCAGAAGATTATGTTAACTGTCATATGAACTAAAAATAGAATGCTTTGATCTGACGACATTAAATTTAGGACATTCAAAAATCAAATGATTAGCTGTTTTTTCCACATTGCAATCAATACAGATATACGTGTTGTCTCGATTATTTCTGTTTGCGTATTTGTTATTATATACATGTCCAGAAAGCAAGCTGTTCATGGTCTTGATATCCTTAGGTTTCATGTCGCTCTGGAGGGTTTTTCGGTATGGATGGAAATATTTCAGCAAATGATTTTCCTGTCTGATTTGAGTTTTTTATCTATATACGGTTCCAATCTTCTCTTAGAGTATTACGTATTTTGCAAAGTGCTTCATTGGACTTGTCAAAAGCGTTTGATAAAGTTTTACACTCAAAGTTAGTGTACAAGTTATGTAGTATGTATAATTTTTCTAAATCAGCCTGTAAGCTGGTGCAGTCGTATCTCCGTGATAGATCGCAGTTTGTGTCAGTTGATGGTAGGGAGTCATTGACCTTGGAGGTTACTAGTGGTGTACCTCAGGGGTCAGTAATTGGTCCCATTTTGTTTATGATGTACCTGAATGATTTTGTTAATATTTTTGATAATAACTAAATTGAGACATTTTTATATGCTGATGATGTTCAGATTTTGTTTTCATCAGATAGACAATTTTTAGATGTGTTGAAAGCCAACATTGATTACTTTCTTAGCCAAATCAGTCTATGGATGCGGGAGAATGGGTTGAATATTAATTTTGGTAAAACTCGGGCAATGTGTTTTGGTTTAGATTCAAATGCCTTAAATATATCGTTGGATAATGTGGGGCTAAATTTCGTTTCTGAAATGAAATGTTTAGGCGTTTTTATAGATAATAATTTGAGTTTTGCAAAACATATTGATCATATATGTTCCCGTGTTAATAGTACCATTAGACGGTTATATTCATTAGATTTATATTTGCCTCTCCGCGTGAGGAAGCATGTTGCCAGTTCACTGCTCATGTCGCAGATTATTTATGCTATGGAAGTATTTTCAGGTACAAACAGTGTTGTTCTAAGAAGGCTGCATCTTACTTTTTACCGTATTATTAGATATATTTATAAACTGAGATTAAGGGATCATGTGTCTCCCTTTGTAATGGACTTTGTTGGATTTTCTTTTGAGAATTTTATTAAATTGAGAATTTTGTTACTTTTTCGAAAAGTCGTTATGCGAAATTGTCCTGAGTACATTAGAGATGATTTTAGATTTTCTAGATCAAGTAGAAACCCTCAGATAATATGTCACCGTATATCCTCATCTATATATGAAAGATCTTTTCATGTACGTATAACTAGGGTGTGGAATATCCTTCCCATAGATTTAAAATTATTTGCATTCACAGATACCACCTTTAAGCGTAAACTTAAACAACATTTTGATGCTCTTTAATTGATTAATTTACCCCCTGTTCTTTTACGAGGGTTTCCATCACTGACTATAATTTCTTATATATAAATTTCTGTTAAAAGCTAGTTAGGGCCTTTAGTTTTTAGTATTTAGGTTAATTATATAACTTTTTAGTTTTAAGAAATTGTTTTTTTTTATATATATACTTTTTTTTTTCTTTTGATTTGTAATTTTTGATAATGGAGTAGTATTTTAAACATATTTGGCCTTATAGGCTTGGTTCTTAAATTTAAAATAAATAAATAAAAAAAAATAAAAGTCTTATAAAATGCCATTGAACGTCGCCTGTTTGGACATTTCATCCACAGTTTCATTAAATTTGATGCCTACATGATTTGTTATCCAAATGATTGGCATTTTTCTATTTTGGATTTGACAAGTTTTGTTGTGAAAATATGCAACACAGTAATTTCAGTATTCTGAGAATTTAAAGCCTTGCATCATGCTATCAGTGGCTAGTTTGACTGCTTCACTTGTATGGCTTCATCTATTGGCTTTATAATCGCCTACAATTCCCCGAAGAGGCTAGATGCTTTGTGATTTATTTTGAAATAAGACTTTCTATCCAGATTTACATTAAAAACACCACAACGAGTGACACTATCCGTGAGAGAGGCGTCTGTGGCAAAAACTACATACCCATCTTTTTTGTATTCATTTATCTCATTATAGACCAAGGCCTTGATACGCTCAATTGATACATTGCCCTTTTTATTTTTGTTTATTGTAAAAATAACAGAGTAGTATTTGGAAGATGACAAAGCCAATTGTGACAATATTTTGTTGTTGTTTTTGTTTTTTCTTTGATATTTTAAATTTTGAATCTCGCTCCTAGTCGAGGACAAGAAATTCTCATTGAGTTTGTGATTTAACATAACAAATATCTCTAGAAATTCTAATAAAAAAGTCCCCTGAATATTTCCTTGGGCAGGAATGAAATCCGGATAGGGACACGCCTACATCAGATTGTTTTTCACAATTTGTTAAATAAGTTTTGGGACTTTAGCACATTTAATTACTATAAACTTTCTTCAAGTTTTATAAATTATTTTGCATTTCAGAAAATTTGAAAAACAATTATTTCAAAACAATTTGAAACAAAACAAATAAACAAATTACAAAAAACAACATATAACAAGTAACAACAGTTGTACTTATATAGCCCAAATACTAGGTGTAGGGCCACATTACATTACTATTTCAAACTGTCATACTATAAAATTTGTTTTCATTTCAAACAACTCGTTTATAATATCTATATCAGTAATTAATTACCGATATTTTAATTTTATTAATAATTCAAATTATAGAAAAATGTAATTGAATAATTCAATAACTTCATTTTGTTAGATATATCCATTCCCGACTAAAATTGCCTATCACTTACAACAAGTAGGTGCTTTTGAAAATTGTGCACTATTATTGATAAGTACGTCTCGCTGATTGTTTTTATAATTGATTCCATTTTTAAAGTTGTTCTTGTTATTTATATTTAATGTTAAATTTTGAGCACAAATGTTTTTTTTTTATTTTATTTAAAAGTAAAGGGTGTTTTTTATAGAGGTATAGAACTTTGAAATGTAATAAAACAAAGATGAATTTTTTAAATTGACATGAAATTTAATTAATTCGAAAGATAATCTTCTGGCATTAAAATTTAAATATGTATGACTTCTGGCATATTACCGCCACTGTTGGCTCGGACGTAGTCTAATCTAGAGGTCCAAATTTCGATGACTTTTTCCAACATTTGTGGCCGTATATTGGCAATAACGCGGCGAATGTTGTCCTCCAAATGGTCAATCGTTTCGGGCTTATCGGCGTAGACTAGCGATTTCATATATCCTTACAGAAAATAATCCAGCGGCGTTAAATCACACGATCTTGAATGCCAATTCACGGGTGCGAAACGTAAAACTATGCGGTCGGGATCAACGGCAATCTTATTTTGGGCCCATTCACCGAATCTACGCCTTGCTAGGTTATCGTATGGCTTAAATTGTTGAACGAGTTCCGAAAAATCTTCCATAAAGCGGATGGACACATATCCAATTCCTGTGCACGATGGCGGATAGACTGATTGGGTTCTTCCTCTACGCTACGCTCTACAGCAGCAATGACTTCTTTTGTACACACTGTACTACGTCTCTGTGGATGCATATTATCATTTAGAGTAAACGTAGTGTGAAAACGTTACATATTTAATCGAATTAATTGCTCTGATGGAAGCTTATATTGACCGTAAAATGGACGTAGTGCGCCGTACGTATTTCAAACAGAACCATGATTCGGTATTTTCTTCTTCTTCTTTATAGAGCAGTAAATGTGGCAACTTTAAACACATAAACCTTACGTTTAAAACTAAAGGTAACAACATCTTCCCTTTAGCTTATCGGTCACTTTTAGCTTAAAGTATTCTTATAATAACGAAAAACTAATAATCTGTCAGCTAACATCCGAACTTTAGCTATTGGCAAGTTGTAATAATGGCCCTAAATGAATAACAAACATACACACACAAAAATAAGAATCTCTGCTAATATAATTTGTGACATTACAAACGCTTTAAATGGTAATGATGTAACTTTTAACATTAGAGCACGCTTAGGTCAATGAAAAATTTACCTTACACTTTTTCTGAGAAAACTGTAAAGAATAACCGACACGATCATAAAATTGTTAGCTGCAGGTCATATATTACATATATCTCTTACTCGTTAACATTCGATCTCAGTGGACGGATATATTGACTAGGTTCACACACGGCAATTATACTTGCGCAATTCTTGAGTTTATAGAAGAGGGAGGAAAAGAGAATGGAAGGGGGTACAGACTTGCCCGTACTCCAATTCCGTTTTGTTTTGTCATCCGCAATTCTCAACACTGCAGGTTGATATACGAAAATTGCTGAAACAAACTTTTCCTGTGTGAACACATAAGCAATTTCAAAGGACAATTGAAGAAGAATTGCGCAATTATAATTGCCGTGTGTGAACCATGACATTGTGAATGAGCTGGACATTCCTCCTATACTTATACAAAAATATTTATATTTTTTTTCTGTTCTTAAAAAAAAAAAAGAAGGGTAAGATATCTATGTGATCTTTGCTGCAGGTACCTATGATAGTCTCATGATTTGTTTCTATTCATAGCTATTTAAAAACTCAAATTTAAACTCAATTTTAACAGGGTGGCTGGTACGTTACAAATAATTTATAAGTGCGAAGAAGAAAGGAAAAAATTCGACTCTGTTATATAATCGACTTAGGGAATTTTTATGTTCTTTAAAATAAGGAATAAAAAAAGTTTAAAAATTGGGATCAAAAAATATTTGTCAAAAAGGAGTTTAGAATATAACTGGCCTATAATTATGCCCAATATTCACAATTTGAGCAGTTATAGCTAGAACAAGGAATTTCATGCTCTTCTTAAATAAGGGTTAAAACGAAAAATATACACTAAAAAACGAAAAATATGCTCTAAAAGCAAAAATCCCACACTTTTTTTTCTATTTCATCGGTCTAGCAATATCAAATGTAAAAATTATTTCGCAAATAAAAAAAATACTATATGCATTAAAAAAGAACAAAATATGCTTTAAAAGTCAAAACATAAAATTTGGATAAATATTTTGTCCATATTAGTTTAAGACTATCGAAAAAACAATTTTCTGTTTGCTTAATTACACTAAAAATTAATATTTTGCTGAAATTTTAAAGTTTCAATAGGAAATGAAAGTATACCATTACATAAACAAAATCGCCAAAGGGTTTTGCAAAGTTAGTTCGAATTTCTTTTTTATGGCCTCTTATTTTTTTTTTTGACAATTTTTCCACTATGAGCGAAAATCAAAATAATATATATACATATATATATTTGTTGGAATGTAACTGTGTGTACTTATTGTTCCATTGAACTCGTCGAAAAATGAGGCCTTGGTACCGGGGGCTGTGAATCGATCCTGGCGAAATTAAGCTAATAAACCGTTTAATGTCTGGTCATGCCTATATTTATGGAGGATAAATGCAATTGACTCCAACCTGTGTGATTCTTGTGGTGTTATTGAAAATGCCAACCATTTGATTTTTTTTGCGACAAGTATTATGATATCTGAAGGAAGCATACAATTTTTGATAAATATATTTGTCTTCTCGACTTGTTTAAGTCATTTAATAAAGAGGACTTATTAGACCCAGGCACGTAGCTAGGAATTTGTTTCGGGGGGGGGGGGGGGGGGGGTTGCTTTTCGATTTTTTATTTTGATTATATATTTTTTTTCTTTTGCACACTAGATTGCTAAATTTTTACCTACACGTAATGGGCAATCATGTATTAATAATAGAAATCGCTTTCTCATTTTGAAACAAAAACCACCCGCATAAAGTGCATTTCCTTAAAATGCATTTTTAATTTTTCATATTGTGTTCATTATTTTACGAATTTTGATTGTCTATAAAAATTGGGGGTAAATTTTGTGTATAAAATTATACACAAAATGATGCAATTAATTGTACTATTGTATTGATGTACATAATACATATTTACATCCAAAATATAATTGACAATTTTTCTAGTTGCATGGGGTAATATACAATTTATCTAAAATAAAATTGTGTTTTTTAAAATATGATATAATATCAAAATATATATTATTTTGCAATGTCTAGGTATATAAATATAACGTAGTTATTAATTGGATTAGTTTTAGCGTATTCTAAATGCAATATATAATTATACGCAACTATATATGACATCATATTAAATTTTTTCTACGAAATTAATTTTATATATGAATTTATAAAATTATGTCCGGTTAAATGCACTGGCAGACAAAACCTTATAAGTGTATATAAAATAATGTATTATTTTATGCAAACGTTTTAACTCGGGAAATTAAAGATTTATAACCGTCTAAAAAACAAATTAAAAGCAAATATCCTATATAATCTGCCTGAAACTTACAAGGAAGCTTTTCCGATGGGTTCCCTTTGAAATTAATTAAATTCGGATAGGTGATGAAGCAGCAAAAATATATGAAAAACGTATCTATTTTTAAAATTGGTGGTGAAACTTAACACATCTCTGTATGAAAATATGTTTAAAGTTTAGGAAATTTAGACTTATTTAAAAACTGCGTTAAAATGCTCGAGAAAACACACATTTTGAAAACCATTTTGACACTATGTCGTTTACCCCGGCTGCCACTTATTTGAATTATTTTAACAAATTATTCACTATTTTTTAACCTTTTTCATATATCCGACTTTTTTAAGATTGGGGGCTATACTTCATGTCTTGTATTAAAAAAATCGTAAATTTTACAAGCAAGCGTGATTGTAGTCTAAAAGAAATAATAATAAAGAAAAAATATAAAATTGGAAAATTTAAAAATATACCTGACATCGCATAGGTCTTATAAATTATGTATTTCCAATTCACTTTGATTTATATTTTGGACAATTTTAAACGCTTTTCAAATTGTCTTTAATCAATTTTTTAAATAAAAACCCTTTAAAATGTTTAAAAAAAACAACATCGTTATAACACAAAGACTGGCTTAGCTGCTTGATTTTAAAATGTCGCATTACAAGGAGCGCCGATAGAAATTTGTTTACATTTAGTCTAAAAAAAAAATTGAGAAAATTTGAGTCACATTGGACCACGTTAACACATTATGCATATCGATCAAAGTTTGAGGCTTAAATTTGTTTCAAAAAATTAAAAAAATATATGAGATATCGTAATATATATCGTAAAAAAATACTGAAAACTATGTTACCAGATGCGTGCGTAGCAAATCAAATTTAAATAAAAAGATTGCACTTTAAGTAAAGTAACGACTTTTACGGCACAAGTAAACTTAATTTTGAGTCTTAGTGTTATATCCATTTTAAAATATTATGTCAAAATACACAGAAAACATCATTGTCAAAAAAATTTCAATTAAACTTTTGTTCGATTTCAAACTTACTTTCAATTAACTGTTAATTGAAAATGAATTTGGTATAAAAAAATTTTCAGTTTATATAACGTATAATAACAACATAGAAACAAATACAAAAATTTTAAAAAATCGCCAAAATTAAAAAAAAAAAATCGTGTAAGTAGAAAATTCGCGTTTCTTTAATTTTGGTGATTTTTTTTTAAATTTTTTCGAATTTTGGCGTTTATTTTGGGAGTTTTTTAAATTTCTGCAATTTTGAGGATTGTTTTTTTAAATTTTGTCAATTTTTTTTTTCAAATTTTGCGATTTTTTCAAATGGTCTTGTTTTTTTTTTTAATTTTGGCGATTTTTTTACAACTTTGGTGATTTTTTAAAATTTTGTAATTTTTCCCAATAGTAAACAATATTCAATTATATTTTAAATAGGTGTGAATAAAACTATATGTAATTGAAAATAATATTAATTAAATAGATACAAATTATTTTAGTTGTTACTACAATTGCATCAACACGGCCGAATTCAGTTAAACTTTTGCTGAATCAACAAATATTTTAATTAAAACTCAATTTTAGTTTTTTCTGTGTAGACATATTTAATTTTTAGTTTGCATTGTCTCAAAAATTTTTTTGATTATATTTAAAGTCAAAGACTTTGAAATCTCTTATGAAATGATTTTATTTATTGCTTTTTGTCGAAAATCAACTCTAACAATGATAGCCGCCCATTTGCAGGCGATGTTTTCTTACGAAATTTTAAGATTCGAACCATATAAAACTATTTCCTATTTGATCCAAGTCTAAAATAAATATTTTCATATTAAATTTATCAATAACATTGTTACTTTCTAACTAATTGTATTAAGTTTTTAAATTTGTCAAATCATTTCGGGGGGCTCTAGCCCCCAAGCCCCCCCTAGCTACGTGCCTGATTAGACCTAATTGATTTTATTAGAGAATCGAATATGTCTAACCTTTTATAATTTCTCTAATCATTTTAAATTTTT
Organism: Delia radicum; assembly: GCA_021234595.1. Taxonomy (NCBI): domain Eukaryota; kingdom Metazoa; phylum Arthropoda; class Insecta; order Diptera; family Anthomyiidae; genus Delia; species Delia radicum. The sequence continues at coordinate 60,179,869 of CM037853.1, forward strand.
TAATACAAAAAAAAAAAAAAAAAAAAGGAAAAAAATAAAGAAAAGAAAGAAAAGGAAAATTTTTTGAAGTTGACGCTATTTGTTGTGAACACAACCCCTCACTGTTACAGAGGTATTCTGTGGAAGTAGGCGTTTTTCAATGCCCATCGGTTTGTTTACAGTAATCCCGACCTACCATCGGGGTGCTTACTTTATTAAGCGCGTGATTCTGGCTCGTTTTTACAAGGCGATTCTTGCGCCCACTGGAAGAAGTTTTCATCAGGCACCCTCTCAACAATTGTGGTGCACACTTTTTTCAAGCGTTCGGGTTAAACGCTTTCTATAACTTGGCAATTTGTGTATTGTTTATTCCGCCATCTACATTTAATAACTAAACAAAAAAATGTCGAAAAATACACAATAGTAGGATCAAATAATACAAAGAAATCATTAGTTTTTGGTAGACATACAATTATTGTGTTTTTTGGAACAATTCCAAACCATTCTAGATCAATAGCGTCTTGTGGGCTACTAAATTGTAAAAGTCATTTTCGGAATCTATTCTGAATATTCAGAAAAGTTTGTGCAATTTTGATTCCTGTAAAACAAATTTTCGAGTTTTCTACCAAAATTTTGTAACAAAAGTATATAAGACTTTTTTAAACTTTTCCTTTATCATTTCGAAACGCGATTTACAACTTTATTAAAATATTTTCCATATTCGGATTAAAGCACATATTTTAATTAATCAGACATGGGCGGCGTCAATTACATTTCACAATCATTCACTTGTGAAATTTGTCATATAATTAATGATTTTAGACCTATATACGCTTGCGCTTGTTGGCTTAAACGCTTGCTCGTAAAATTTTAAATTATGTCAATACCACAGATTTGACATAATACCAATATTTGTGTATTTAATTACAGGCCAATTACATTTGTACGTCTAATTACATGTAATTGGGTGTAATTGAGTAATTTCCCTTTAATTAAATACCCAGATGTTTTTACTAATCCCCATGTTTGGTATTAAAAATTTTACAAATTTTCTAAGGAAGCGATTGAGCCTACAAGTGTAAGCGTAGGTCTGAAATTATTAATGATATTCAAATATTTCTGTTGTGGATGATTGTGAAATGTAATTGTGATAATTTTTTTTAACAAAATTACGATATATAAAAACATTTAAGAAAATGTCGCGTGCCACTACTCACACGGGTGTCATATTTTTGCCAGCCCTGCCCTTGGCCATTTTGACAAAATACAAAACAATATTTTATTAGTCTGGGAGCTTGCGGCGTTTTGGTGCTAGTCATTTTAGGGCGACCCCAACATGTAAAACATTTTTTAATTTTTTAATGGCTGAATTTTTGTAGCAGACACCATTATGAGGATTTCAAAAATGATAGTGATGTTGCTTTATACGTCAGCTGATCGAGCGAACATAAAGGGGAAAAAAATCCACAAAAAACCCCACAACTGCCCCAGAGTCGTCCCTAGAGGGACCGACCCCATTCATTTTCCAACCCAACATTTGTTCCGCCTATTTCCACTCACTTATAGCGCTCCCTTACAAAAATTACATTTTTTAAAATTTGCTCCCACCGCACAGTGGTTTCCCTTATATGGACAAGCGGTCAAAAATCAATATCCCCAAAACTAAAAAAGCTAGGGTCTTCAAAATTTGTCAGCTCATAGCATGCCCGAAGAACTTAAAGTTTGCAAATTTTCAGGAAAAAATATTAGCAACTGTGAGTTAATTGGCTTATAGATTTGTTTTAAGAATTTTTGAAATAAAGTATTTCAATATGAAAATTGTTTTTTGTTTTAAACAATTTTTGTAAATTTTTATCCTATTCTAATTCATTCGAAATATACACTGAAAAAAAAGTAAATTAAAAAGTTATACAAAGTAATATAATGCAATACGAGGTATTATTAAGTAATATAAGGTAATAAGGTAAAAGAAGATATTAATATATAGCAAATTTAAAACTCCTTGACTTAAACTACTTGTTTTTTTTTTTGTTGGTAAGTTTCGGGCAATTTCTTAAAAAAAATGTTTTCTCTTTATTCATAACGTTAAGTCAAATACCATGAAATTGCAATATAAAGTTTAAAATAACAACAATTAAAAAAATTATTTCTCTTTACTCATATTTATAAAAAGAGCTAGTACAAAACAAAATGCGATTTTTCATTGTTTTTCGTCGGATGACTATGTAAATCACATCCATATGCGAAATTATCAAAAACCCGCGGCCACAATATTTTTTAATTAAAAGAGGGGTAAAAAATCTACAATTTGATGTATAAGAAGTTGTGGGTGGATGAGGGCCAAATAACTAAAAGTCTACTTGAAAAAGTAGTTTTTAAAAAACGTGTGTTTTGAAAAGGTCAAAAAAGTATTCTTCAGGAATTTTTTAATGGCCTTATATTTTTGTAGCTTTTATTATTTAATATGGTAGAAAATAAGTTAAAATTTAATGTTTGTAGGGTTTTTGGAGACTTCTGTCACAATTTCGCTAATAACTATTTAGATAAACTTAACTTTTCTTTTATGACTATGCAACCACAATATATTCAATACAAACATACCTCCACTTTCAACGGACACAAACATTAAATCTCGCAAAAAAAACAACAAAATTTGTTAGATTCATAAAATTAAGAGTGTTATCAATAAATTTAGCGCAATAAAGCTTAGAAAAAAACATTATTTTTTTTATTTTTGGTTTATGGGGGAAACCACTGTGCACCGCTCTAACTTTTCCACGGTTGCCCCTAGAGGAATCAAATGTATTACCGACCCCCAATATTTTTTCAACCCCAAGACTTTTGCATAACATATTTACCTCCCATCACCACTTCCTAAGGGGTTTCCCATACAAAAATTAGCTAACAAAACTAATTGTTGCAGGGTTGCCCTAGAGGAATCAAATGTATGACCAAACACCATTTTCTCAAAACGTACTTACCCCATATCTCCCCTCCTTTAGGGGGCTCCCATACAAAATTACATATTATTAAATGTTTTCCTATCGCTTTCACTATCGCAGGATTGCCATAGAGTAGTCAAATATATGATAGGCTCCTAATATTTTTTCAGCCTTAACATATTCTCAGAACATACCTACACCCTATCTCTACCCCTTAAGGGAGCTCCCATATGACATTTTATAAAATTTTGCTCCCACCGTTCTAACTGTCCAAGGGTTGCCCCTAGAGGAGTCGAATGTATAACTGACCCCCACTATTTGTGCAACCCCAACATTTTTACAAAACATACCTACCTCCTATCTGCATTCCCAAAGGGGATCCCATACAAAAATTACAATTTTATAAAATTTACTGCCACAGCTCTATCCAAAGGGTGCCCCTAGAACAGCCAAATGTAAATGGAAATAATCAAAATCGAACTACTTTGTTTTCTAAATAAAAAAAATATCCAAGATAGCTTTTGAAGTTTGTTTTTTTTTTATTTTATTATATATATCTATAGTTTGTGGGCGTTGTGATGTAATGGTTAGCGCGTTGGACTGTTTCTATCACTTATATGTATCGCTGCGCCCACCTTCGGTGTTCCCATAGCACTTAACCCCACCGAAGTAAAATAATGAATTAGGGCTATGAAACAAAAAGCTTCAATAAATTCGCCAACTCTACATCAGGTGGCGAGCAACAACTGTTCTAAGACTTATCTACTCACGCAATTACAGTGTTGACATGTTTGAAGACCTTCATCTTTCACCACCTTTCATCTCTCCACTATCCCCTTTCCAAAGAAAGCAACACATTAATTAATAGGAAGAATTTCCTGAGTGTTGCTTCTCTTTAAAAAAAAAAAAAATATATATATATATATATATATATATATATGTAAATCTATAGTAACTATCAAAATTTAACAAAAATAATTAGAATAAAATTGGTAAGCAAACATCGCATTTTTTTGCGAGTTCATCAAATTAGTTTTTGCACGAGAATTTCATCCACTTTTCTATCTAACAAATTCCATTTAGATTTGAACTTTTCTACAGTTGACATTGTCATTCCTGTCTTCTGTAAAACTCCTTTTATAATTGACAAGTATTCTTCTATTGGACGTAGTTCTGGACAATTTGGTGGATTGTTTTCTTTTTGTACAAAGTCGTGGTTCTTGCATAATGACAACACGCTAGGTCTGGCCAAAATAACGGTTTTGAAGTGTGAGATCTTACAAATGGTAACAGCCGCTTTTTTAAGCAGTATTCTCTTTTATTGTACCAGTTGTAAAGAAAGGACTTGATTTTCTCCCACAAAAACAAATTGCTTGCCAAACACGTTACTTTTTTTTTTTTTGGAAAATTTGGATTTAATTTTCTGTTGATCATTGATCTGAAACATCACCACGACTACATGCTGTGTAAAAGTCTTGTCCAGCAATGTACCGGAAGTTTGCAAAGCAATATGTTTCATCATCCATTATCACTCAATTATATTCTAATAATTGTTTTTCCGTCTACTGCGTGTTTTGCTAATAAATTTTGTTTTGCATACCTGTCTGGACATACCTGAGCTTTATAATACTTGAGTCCATTACGCTTTTTGACATTCTGAACAAAATTTTGTCTTGATTTTACTCGCGACTGCTCGAGTTAAAATGATAGGATCCTTCTATTACCTTTTCCGCTGCTTTTTGATTCCTTTGGCCATGCTCACCACCACTTCCAAGCTTTCTTTCAATTGACAGCCGTTCATTAAAGTTTTTAATAACCTTGCTTAGCGATATATATTAATAACCTTGCTTAGCGATATATATATATAAAAAACAATAGTAAAACCATGTAATTTTTCTTAACCCTTTCACGACCCTTGTACACTACAGTGTACACATTTTTAAAAATATAAAAAAAAATATGATAATGAAACAAATCTTTATGTTTTTGGTTAAAAACATTCATTAAGATATTGGTCATTGAAAAAAAAATCTTATTGATGATCAGGGCTATATAGTGGTGATATTTGTTAACAAAGTTCGATTTTTTAATCAGAATTTACAAAGAAAACGTTTTCGTTCTAATTTGAGGGCCCCTAACAAGAATCAGAAGTCAAAATAGAAATTTACACAAACAAAAAGTCGGTAGCGAAAAAAACGTATTTTTTTTAAAAATAAAACTATTTTTATTTATAAAACAATGTTTTTAACACTTTTATAATTAATAAGGGACTTGAACAAAAATCATTGGTTTTCTTAAGAACTATTAATTTTATATATTCTTAAAAATAACATTTATGTTAAAAAAAACTGTGTTTTAACTGCACTCTTTTGTATTATATTAAAGAACTATAAATACACAAATGCATGTATTTCGATCTAGCCAAAGATCTCATCAGAACCCAAAGTCATACAAAATTTATTTATAATTATATACATTATATATAAACATTTTTGAACTTCAAAGTTTAGTAACGTCATGATGCTTGTTAGGAAAAGACCTAACCACGTGCTTGATTACTAAGAAGACAAGAATGGATCAAAATTTATTATTAATAGGTTTTTTGTTAAAGTTCCGCCTATTATGGAGGCTCTAGCTTTTCTAAAACTTCGGGTTCTGATGAGATCTTTAGCCAGATCGAAATACTAGTATCAACCTAGCTAATATGTTTGATTTGCTTTATTTTTGTAAATATACGGAGGTTGAAAGCTCGTTATAAATTGAAAATAACATAAAAATAATCTCGATGTATATAAAAACAAAAAGCTAATATAAATTTATATTTATTTTAAATATATTCCAAAACCACATTCATTCTGAGCAACAAAATACGTATTTTCGTGTTTTCAAGTTTTTGACTTAAATTCAATACAAATTTTAAATAAAAAACTTAAAAATAAAAAAAAATGCTTATTTGGGGTTTAGTATGAACATAGTATAATAAAATTTGATTTAATTCAATTTGATATAATGTTAAAAATAACCAACTTCTATGCTAATTAGATTAGATAAAATAACTAATCATTTGGGCAAGTTTTTTTTTTGGCATTTGCCACAAACGGCAGCATTTGTCAGAATTCAATTATTTTCCAAAAATGCCATTATGCTCCACCTTGCCATAAAATGGCATTTTCTACATTCTTGCAATTTTTTTTTTGTAAGTTTCACATTTAAGGCCAAGTATTAGGATGTCAATTAAAATTCGTTTAGCTAATTTTAGCAGATTTTTTTAATATAGGGTTTTATAAAATCGAATATATAGTGCTTCCCAAGCCTATATTCACTTTTAGTGGAGTATTTTTTTTTTTTCAATAACTAATTTTAGACCACCTGTTAAAAGCATAAAAAAATTTAATATTATACTCTCGCACACCCATTCACATATATATTTTCCTACTGACACTCACGCGCCATCACGATTGATTCACGTGAATCACGAACAAAAGTCACTTATTCTTTTAATGTGGTATTCTCCATGTCGAAACATAGTTTGCAAAAGCGAAATTTCTGGAGCGTTGGCTTCTCTCGAAGAGTTAGGGTTCGAAAGATAGGGGACTGGGTGTAAACCCCAATAAGACTGAACTGGTGCTTTTTACCAGGAAATATAAAATAGAGGAGTTTAGGAGGCCAGTGTTAGATGGCGTCGAGTTGCCTCTATCGGACTGTGCTAAGTATTTGGGGTGCTTCCTAGACAGCAAATTGTCTTGGAAGAGAAATACTCAGGAGAGGATGAAGAGAGGCCTCACATGCAGAAACTCCATCGGTAAGAATTGGGGACTAAGACCGGATATGGTAAACTGGATTTACACGTCGGTAGTTAGACCTATTCTCACTTATGGATGTACTGTCTGGTGGGATGCATTGAGAGTGGATAGCTGTAGGAAGTTGCTCAACAAGGCCCAAAGGAGTGGCTCTCTTGGTATTACAGGTGCGAGGAGAAGTACTCCACAGGCAGCGTTGGATATCATACTGCATCTATCCCCAATTGAACATTATGTGAGAAGTGTGGCTGCTAGGAACTTATTTAGGCTCTACGAGTCTGCGCTGGTAAGACCTAGGAGAGATGACCACACGAAAATATTGTACGAAGTAGGACTGCTTGATCATAGCAGTAGTCTCGAGGGAATATCGGATCATATGGTATTGACCTTAGACTTCGGTGAAACACCTCCGGTGGACTTTCCGATTAGGGAGGTCTGGCGTGGATCCAATGGGCTGTTCGAGGGGTGGGCAGTATTCACGGACGGATCCAAAATGGACACGGGCACGGGTGCCGGTGTTTATATTGCTGGCACTGACGTGAAAAGATCATACAGACTCCCAGATGAGTGCAGTGTCTTCCAAGCGGAGATCCTGGCGATCTGGAGGGCGACGGAAGTGATACTGGGACACATCGTTGGGGGATCTAGGGTGACAATCTATGTCGACAGTCAGGCGGCGCTCAAAGCACTGACAAACTACACGGTGCGCTCGCGCCTGGTCGTACGATGTAGGTGTGCTCTGAGGGAGCTCATGGAGGCATTCACGGTGAGGCTGTGTTGGGTACCCGGACACTGCAAGGTGGATGGCAATGAGTTGGCGGAAGAACTTGCGAGGGAGGGTTCAAATCTGGACTTGGCAGTAAGAGACGGGGGGGGGGGGGGTAAAGCCCCCTTTATGTTACTACTTTGAGGTTATACGGAAGGGATTCCGCGAAACCGTTAACCAATCATGGAGGAACAGAATGGACTGCAGGGTGTCTAGGGCGTTATGGCCCGCTTTGGACGCAGGAGCAACCAAGGTTCTTCTGGGACTGGACAGGGAAGGTCTCAGGACCCTTACGGGGTTCCTGACCGGTCATTGTACTGTCAGGGCTTTCACAAGCAGATGGGAAAGGGACATACCGGATTTTTGCAGGCTGTGCGAGGACGTTGAGGAACTGGAGACGGTGGAGCATATAATGTGCCACTGTCCTAGGTTACAGGGTCTCAGACAGAAATGGCTAGGAGATAGATTTCACGACGAACTCGGGTGTGTCGCTGGATACAATCCAGTTGATTTGCTGAGATTTGTCAGGGAGATAAAACGGCTGTTTCTGGTAAGGGTACGTTAGGATCCGGTTTCTGGGGAGTAAATATATTTTCTACCTTTCGTTATATTTATCTTTCAAGCTATTTTTTCTGTCTATTTCTATTCTTTCTCACCGTTTTTTCTCTGAAGGGATTCACAATGGACCGTATTGGTCTTCGATTGGAGTTGTGCCCTTGGGCACATAACCCTTCCTAACCTAACCTAGGGTTCCAAAAAAATCCCAAACAAGTGAACCTTGTCCTTTTCGTTCCGTTAATGAAATTTTCGAAAACTATTTCACAATTTTATTTTTTCTTAAAATTGCTTTGTAGTTTTTGAAAAACGTGGTTTCATCAAAACCATCCTCATCTTCCGAGCCAGAGGATTTGCTCACATTTGCTTCAATATCCTCTGCAACCGGATCTTCCACTTCCTTCGGATTCTCAGTTGGCAAAAAATAATTGGCGATTGTTGATGGTTTTTTTCATATTATTTCTTTTTTTCAATATTTTGCTTTTCAACTTTTTAATTTTCAGTTTTAGGTTTAAAAGTTACATGAGTATTTAGTAGTACTTAATAATAATTTTTGTTTTCTAATACTAAATACTCAAGAACACTTAAAAAACCGAATTAAAAATTTCATTTCAGCCGTTAAAAATGGCTGGCAATTAAGCCGCCGATCAGCCGACTAATTCGGCGGCGGCGCAGCTCGAATACAATTTCGGCGGCTTGCTTCTCTGTTTGGAGGTCCATAACTTTGAAACCAGAGGTTGCCGAAAAAAAAATATTTTTGAGCACAGCATTAAAAGTTCTATAAATCGTGAAAATTTGAAACAAATCCGATTTATGCCCGTAAACCAGAGTTTATAGCCTAAGCGTGTTCCACTGTATATTTAAACTTTAACCAAATTGTCCACGAAATTCCATCTAATATTAGATATCATTTTTTTTTTTTTTAATGTTGCAGATAAAAAAAAGTTATGTTGCCCCCACCACCTTTTCCCCCCATCAGGTTATAAGAAATTGTTTAATAATCAATTTGAACAAATACACATTTAAGCTCACCTGGAAATAAGAACTACATGCTGATAACACAATTTTATGTGCTTGCAATTGTCGTCCCTCTGCTGCCAACGTAACATCGACCAGTGTGCCATTGTGTAGTAGTGAAGAGCAGACAGAGATAAAATTTGGTTGATGATTATTCCAGCGTAAACAAAATTGTTGCACTGACATTTTGAGAAAAACTCAAAGCTTTCGCCACAAGGAACAATAATTTTGCCAGGAACGTACGTAGTAAACTATAAGTATTAAAGATTCTACTTTATTCAAAACCGATGAAAGAATCCACACAAAATCACCAAAAAAAAAAAAAAAAAGAAATGTGTGTAACGATGACGCAACTTTTTTTTTTATAAATACAAAAGTTCTTTTTAACAAATATACACTTTTATTACAGCTGCATTTGGCAAATATTGAAAAATACTTTTTCACAAATGTGTTTTCTTTTTTTTTAATTTTTTTATAAATATTTCTTTTTTTCAATTACTAAATTTTGCTTTTCGTATAATTCTTTGATAACGATTGATGAAAAAAAAGAGTTTTGTAGCAAAAAAAAAATCTGTATTAAAAACAAAATAACACACAAAGTCTGTTTGTGTATGTGTGTATTTTTGACGTACTGTCTGACGTCGGTTTATTTCTGTTTTTTTTTCGCTGTTGTTGCTTCCCGTTGTTCACTTCACAAATAAAAACCAGCAAAAACAAATGAATAAAAATAATTCAAACACCGTCGTCGTAAAACATCACCATATTCATCGTTTTCTTTTAACACTATCACTCACACACTCACATACTCTCTGGGTATGATTTTGTTTGCTTTTTTTTTGGTTCTACCACTGTTTTATTGGTTCTTTCTATCTTCCTGAGTGTGATAATTTGATTAAAAATTTTAATTTTATAGCGATAATTAAAATTATCAAAATTTGTTTTAATAAGTTTAATTTTAATATGTGTTTGCGCTTCCCATTGTTGTACACATTTCTAAGAATCTAAAATAGATAAAAGAAAAATACCATAATGAAAAATAAGTCAGAATAAAGAGATAAGACAAGACAATCGAAAAGAAATGATTAAAAATAATCTCCTTTGCTCCTTTTGCAGAGAAGCAAGCCGATTAAAAATTTTCGGCTGCGGCGGAAAAGCAAATATTTCCGCAGGACGCTGCTGATTGATCTTGCGTCGATTTTTTTTAAAAAAAGTCGCCAAAATTTAAAAAAATCACATTGTTAAAAAAATCGCCAAGATTAAAAAACATTGTCAAAATTGAAAAAAATCGTAAAAATTAAAAAAACAAAGTTGGAAAAACAAACTTGAAAAACCAAAATTGAAAAAAATTTCAAAAAAATGACCACCATACGATTTTTTAAAAAAAAGTCGCCAAGATTAAAGAACAGATTAATAAAAAACATTGTCGAAATAAAAAAAATCGTAAAAATTCAAAAAAAGACAGAACTGAAAAAAAAACTTAAAAAGCCAAAATTGAAAAAAAAAAATTCTCAAAAAGGGTCATCATACAACAAATTATTTTTTACAATTTGTTAAATAAGTTTTGGGATTTTAGCACATTTAATTACTATAAACGCAATTAAACCCCGATCAAAATAAATTTGAAAGCTTCATTATTTCGCCATTCTTTGATTAAAACTATCAGTTTTATTTACAAATTTATGGAAATGTCTAACGATGTTTTTGCTGCTCTTAAAAAAGTTTAAATTTTAAATACGCCCTTTTGCACTTTAGCTGACGATATAAAGTTCGCTTAATAAACCTCTATTATCAATAACAACTTTAAATTGAATTTGAATATTGCCACTATTATTTAAAAGAAATCGTTGATAAATTTATAACTTGTTTAATTACAATTGAAAATTTTCAATATATTGTAAATTTAATTTTTTTTTTGCATTTCAAATAGAAAACTTTAATTTATTTGAAATTTTTTAACAAACTCGTTTTGAACTTGTATACATTTTTTGTTTACCATAGTTTTACCATATTTACAAGTTATATGAGAGTTTATATAAGAAATATAATATTAATCCACATGATTGTGTAAGGCGTTAGTGTATTTAGTAAAAACACCTCATTACAAATCAAATTGTTCAAAATTAACAAAAACTAAAATTTTCTTGTCAAATCGAATGCAATTTTGATGAAATATAAGTCTTACTTGTCTGCAAAATATTGCAATAATAGTCGTTATAACGAATTTTTCGTAAAAACGTCTACGCCTTACATAATCAGGAGAGATAATCTTTTAAAAATTGGCGGGAACCATACGATATTTGTATTCGAAATTTATAAAAACTTAGATATTATCTTATAGTATAACGTATAATTTGTTAAGGACAAAATTCGAGCAACACTGTATTAAAACAGTTTTATTGTAATTAGATGTAATTTGTTACATTTTTCGTAAAAACTTTTATATAATTGATTATGGAGTAATATTACATTTGATAAACTTATATAAAGCTTAATATCAGTGTTTTTAATCGGCGAGTTATTGTTTCGGTATTTTAAAACATATTTCAATAAACATTTTTTTTTTTCGATTATAGCAAAAGATTTTATTTCCTTCATCCTACTAAAAATATTAAGTCGAAATTCTAAACGGTACTCCAGGTATTAGGTTTTTATGTATTGGAGATACAATAAAAATTTCTAATTATTATTTACATTATTATATAATTGATTTAATACTTTATAGAAAACAACTGGAATCTCAGTTAAAAACTACAAATACTGATTACTACACAAATAACTGTCAAACTTTTTTTAGTGTATAAGTTAGAATATGTCACCAATATTTTTAAATTTGTTATGAATTTTTTCACTGATTCATAAAGTAAATCAAATTTTATGCGAATGGATTAAAAAAAAAGATATATATTTTTCAAACTATAACGTATACTTGAGATGTGACGAAAAGTATATTCGGCACACTATTGTTTAGCCGCTAAAACTAGCTGAAAATTAATCCGCCGATGAGCTAAGCATTTCGGCGGCTCGTGAAAAATATTGGCGGCGCTGCTAAGCCGACAGCCGCGCCGTTTGGCTTGCTTCTCTGATCCCTTGTTCCCAAAGTTCTTACAAAATAATAAAAGGGTAAATTTCGTTTAGTGTTGGAAAGTTGTAAATCAGTGTTACCATTTCAACGTTTTCCCAATTTGAAAATAAAAAAGCTCTATAGATTATTTGTTAGGACAATATCCTAATAAAGAAATATAAGCGGTAATCACTCTTGATAGAAAACTTTTTCTTGGAGGAAACATTATTGATTTCTTTTTAATTAAAGAGTGAGGGTCTTTTTTAGCAAGTTTGTTTTCAACACTGTCAGCTGATCTTTATTTACATTTGTTCTAGGCTGAACACGTTTTTCACCAAATGTAATTAAAAGTTAAATAAGCAAAATGCCAAAAACATCAGAAAAAATTAAAATAATTAAATTTATAGTGGAAAATGCAATAACACAAATAGATTTTATATAGAATAGATTTTATATAGAATAACACAAATAGATTTATAATTCACAATTTATTTAAAAAATATGAAATTATCTTGTGACGCTTAACATCAGTTGTTCTTCTGTCAAAAAAAGTTTTTCTTGTTTTCTACTACAACTTACTCAAGGTTTGAGTCAAAGAAATTTCCTATCAAGAAAAGGAGAATCGAAGAAAACGAGAAAAAACAAATCCCATACATTTTGTTGTTGTATCTGTCAAAAGTTTTCTTCTTTTCTCGTTTTCTTCGATTCTTCTTTACTTTTCTATCAAGAGTGATTACCGCTATAGAGTATGGCCTCGAACTTGAATAATTTTCATTTTCATTGCACAATTAAAGGTCAAAAAAACATAATTTTTATTTTTAATAAAAATTATATAAATACATATATAAATATATAATTTATATAAATTATAACTTAAGAGTATTTTTAATTAATTTTTTATTCTTTTTTACATTTTTGCATTGAAAAATATCATTTTGAGGGGGATGGGGGAATTCCAAATTATATTTTTTTTTTAAATTGCAACAACAAAGTTTGGATTGTTATTGTCCTATAATCTAAAAATAATATTGAAAAATTCCCCACCTAATTGTTATTTTTTAATGTTAATTGTGTTACGAATTGTTTATCAAATTTCAAGTTTATAGGCAAGGAAGTTTTGGACATAATGTCAAGGAAGGAATTTCCAAAAATCTGACTAACAAGAGATTCTTCTCTGCGTTCTTAATGAAATTCGGATATGTGATAAAGAAAAAAAATAAGGGATTTGTATTTTTTTTATCGGCACAATCTCATGTTTAGGGATTAAAAAGTGTGTTCAAAAATTACCACGTTTTTTCGTTTTTTTTGGCTTATTTCGAATTGTTTCAGAGAAATTTTAGACAAATGGATTACCTAATGAAAGAGCTTTTGGAGACGCATTAACTGGTATGCGAAACATGTTCAATAACATACAAGTATTGTTATTTCAAAAAATGTGCTTTTATTGATATAAAATATGGCGTTTTATTAATGAATTATAATCGGATTAAGCTAAAAAACATACGATTTAGCTAAAAAAATACCTATTCATTTTAATCGAGGTGGTGTCTAAGTTTTTATGATATTCGTAACTGTTCGACTTTTTCCGAAGAGCTTTTCAACCTACATTTCAAATAATTTAAATAAATGGCAACCCTAACACACGCAATATTGGTATCAAAATTTTTGTTTTTCTCGAGAACAACAAAACTGCGTAAAAAAAAATCTGAATTTCATTAGTTTCAAATATGTTTCCATACAAAAATGTATTAACTTTGGTTCATTTTAACCATTAATAAACGTGAGATTGGGCCGCTAAAAAAATACGTTTCCCTTATTTTTTTTTTATCACATATTCAAATTTCAATAAAAGCGGGGATAACCCATCGGGAGACTCCTGGTCTGGCCAGGCCTTTTTCGACCTCTACTAAGCGGATGTCTATGGGGAATAAGGAATTCTCATAAATTTCAAAATCCTCCCTTACACGGGTATAGTTTATATATGTTATAAAAGATTGGCCAAAGGAGTTTGGGAAGGCTGCCAAGGAGGGATCTTTACTCTTTTTGTATACCCTCCCTTTCCCTTTTTGCCACTCTCCGATGGAATTTCCAAAAATCCTATCTATACAGATTGGTTTCCGCCTTAATGTACTTGCACACGAAATTTCAAGTTCCTAGCTTTAGTTGTTTGGCCATGCCGCCAAGTAAGAGACTTTTCTCCCTTTTAGCACATATTTTACGATGTTTCTGCACAAAATTCTAAAAAGTACTATATCAGTGAGTTAGAAATACATATTCAAAATTTCATCTTTCTATCAAAAGGGTTTTGTTTTTTCTGTCCCGTTCTATACAGATGATTACGAATCTACATACCAAATTTTAAGATCCTAGCTTCATCGGTTTAGCCAGTCCGCCAAGGGGTATATTTTCCCCCGTTTAACCCATATTTTATAACGTTTCTGAGAAAAATTCTGAAATTCCTTTCTGTCCCGTTCTATACAGATGATTACGAACACTTTATTCGTTTTTTAAGTGTAACTTCTAAAATTGTACGATTTTTAATTTATATATTTCTAGTCTAGAATTCCAAATCTACATTCTGTTCCAAATACCGCTTAAACAGCACAAAATTTTGAAATGCATTAAATGCGGTTTTGAAGTGCTAGATGGGTTAATATTTGTAAAGCTTTAAAAAGCTTTCTAAAGACATCCATTTTGTATAGTTCGGACAACGCATGCCAAAGTTAACTAAATATATATTAAATGAATATCCAAACTTTAGAGGCCTATATCTCGGAAAATATAGGCCGTCGACACAAAAATTCATTTTCCCTATACTCACCTATGTTAATCCTAATTTTGTTTTTGAGCTATGCCCGTAAACTAGATTTCTTCCGAATTTTTTACTTTTTGGACTGACAAAATTAAACTATTAACTGTCAAAAAGTCATATGTAAACGGGCTATAAGAAAAACATTTTTTGCATCTATTTAATTTGGCATGGCAACACTGGCATCTCATTTAGTCAATATACAAGGGGTAACAATTTTAAGTGTTGGCAAGTGTTTGAACCGAAATAGAGTTGGCCGATCCTATTGTTATTCTTAATATACGACCTACCAATGTTTTTAAATGCAATTAATGATGGCATGATTACATTCAATGCAACGAAAACAAATTCATTGTTTTGTGTATTTTTCTAATTGTTTGTCATTTTTTATTAAATTTGCTGACTGTTGTCAAATTTGACAATTGTCCAACGATTTTATATGGTTTTGCTAAAGCGCTTGTTGATAAAAAAAAACTTGCAATTGTTTTATTATTTTGCACTTGATTTCGATTATTTTATTTAAAACAAATAATAAAAGCAATAAATTAAAATCTTTAGTTTGTGCTACTAATGACATCATAAGCACTTTATTTTACTCAAAATATTTTTTTTTAATTCTTTACTACGTAAATAGTATTTCCGATCTTTTCAGTTCTTTTTTTTACATAAATATAATATTGTAATATTTTGTCTGCGTTTTAAACAATTTCGGGTATCATCAGTCAAAATTATTCCTAGTAACGTTAATAGGCATGCCACGCACACATATACAATTAATATTTATTGTAAAATTTTTGTTTTTAACAAAAGCCTTGAACTTTATGAATGAAACTTGAAGCAAGACAATTTACAGGGATAATGCGAACTACAGCCGCCAATTATTAAGACAACAGGGTTGTATTTAGTTAATGTTGCAAAAATAAATGTATGTCTTTCTCATTCTTTTTTTTTTAATTATTACATTATCATTTCTTTTATTTACTTTACTATTAAAAATTAACTTTATTTTATTATATTTGTTTTCTTCTTTCTATTTTTATCTTTTATACAACTACAAAGAATATCAAAAAATCCAAAATGGCGCGTTCTGTTATGTTTTCCATTTCCCTTTTATCCCCATATTCTTTTCATTTTTTGCAGACACCTCGTACCTTTATTTTCAGTTTATCACTATTTTCTTTAAATTTTCACAATTCATTTTATTAATTTCATATTTCCTATATATGAAATATTAAATTCTTTATATTTTCCGTTTAAAAATTGTTATTTTTATGGCATTTTATTGCAAAAATGTTTACATTTTCAACGACAAAGAAAATGTATTTGGGCAAAAGAGAGCAGACTAAAGATTTTTTTTTATGTAATGACAAGATTATAATTGCAGAGTTGTATTAACGAGGTAGTAAATAAAATAAATTACAGTGTTGCCATCGTGATTTTTGAGTATTTCTTTGATAGCTCGTTTAGACGGTGGAGTTAATTTATTTGATTTCAGTTAATTATTTTATAGGCTTATTTTTTAAATCATAACGCATCACTTCATCTGTTTTTTTTTATAATTTTGAATTTTGTAAAACACGGTGAACGCAGTGATTTTCCGCATTGACGTACGTAGTTTTGAAATAAAATTGCATTAAAAACGGAATTTTCTATATCACCTGTGTGTTATTTTAATCACTTGAATTGTCAAATCTATCGCTTGCATTTTTGAGGAATAAATAAAGTTTAGCCATCCCACTCCAAAATTGATGAAAATTTGTCCATCGACTAATATTCGACTATGAATATGGCAATGGTATTTTTTTTTCGGACGTTGCCCCTTTCCGGGGCGATTTAAGCGAAAAGTTGTGAACTAATCGGAACGATGAAAGCACTTTCGGAGAGGTAATTTAAATATCTTTCCAACGAGCTATGTCGAAATTCAATTAATCCGATGCAAACCAGATTAAAACTTTGTATTTTTTGTTTGTTTTTCACGTTTTTTACGAAAAAGCGTACTCATTTTAAAAATTACCCTATTTAAGGATACTTTAAGTGGTCAATAATTTGTGGACAAGATATTAAGCTTTCATTTGAGGTACAATACGACTCGATAGCCGTATAAACACCGTAGTTATTACAGGTTAAGCTTTGACATGTTTTTCTTTTTCAGTTTTTAGGTTAAATTTTTAGTGCTACTTATTGTTACGTGCTATAATGTATTTATATTAATAAGTAATGGAAATATTACCAATAAAATTTTCCCATTGCCATATTCAGCTTCGAAATATTAATCGATGGACCAAGTTTCTTCAATGTTTAAGAGTGTCGGCTAAACACTTATAACACCAATTTGTTTTTTTTTTTAAACAATTATTATTATTGTTAACAGTTTTATTGTTAAAAATTCATAAAATCACACAAATACTCAATTAAACACATTTCCAATAAAATTAATCGTTAAAATTTAATATATATTTATTTTGTTTTTGTTCATTGTTTAAATTTTCATTCTAGGGTTGCCAATACTAGTTTATATGCATTCCTACAAAAAGGGTACAATTTTTACATTTTTAATATACTACTCTTAAATGTTAATAATTGACATTCAAGTGATGACGTTAAACACGATCACAAAAACGTAGGGTTTTATTAAAAATCATTTTCTAATACCCGCGGTAGGTAAGTGATGTAAGGTGATGTGATGGACGAAATTGCTACATTAATCTTCAACGTTTACGTATGCATTTTTTACAGTAAAAAGTTTAGATGGACAGTTTAAAGTTTAACTTTTTCAGTTTAAAATACCAAGCCAGTACAACAGCAGCATTGAAATAAATAAAGCGAACAAGATTAAAGTCGGCGTACAGGTCGTAACTTGGTTCAATACAGCGTAAATTTTCCGCTACAACTCTATAGCGGTAATCACTCTTGATAGAAAAGTAAAGAAGAATCGAAGAAAACGAGAAAAGAAGAAAACTTTTGACAGATACAACAACAAAATGTATGGGATTTGTTTTTTCTCATTTTCTTCGATTCTCCTTTTCTTGATAGGAAATTTCTTTGACTCAAACCTTGAGTAAGTTGTAGTAGAAAACAAGAAAAACTTTTTTTTGACAGAAGAACAACTGATTTTAAGCGTCACAAGATAATTTCATATTTTTTAAATAAATTGTGAATTATAAGTCTATTTGTGTTATTCTATATAAAATCTATTCTATATAAAATCTATTTGTGTTATTGCATTTTCCACTATAAATTTAATTATTTTAATTTTTTCTGATGTTTTTGGCATTTTGCTTACTTAACTTTTAATTACATTTGGTGAAAAACGTGTTCAGCCTAGAACAAATGTAAATAAAGATCAGCTGACAGTGTTGAAAACAAACTTGCTAAAAAAGACGCTCACTCTTTAATGAAAAAGAAATCGATAATGTTTCCTCCAAGAAAAAGTTTTCTATCAAGAGTGATTACCGCTTATATAAAAGAACTTACACAAAGAACGTAATCTAGTAAAAAGTTGATTAAATGCTTAATCGACCACTAATAGGGAATTTACATAGACAAGCAGAGAATCAAGCCGATCGGCGCAAAATCGGCTGCGCGCCGCCGCCGCCGATTTTTTCAATTTTCAGCCGCCGCCGTTTTAATCGGCTCGCATCGGCTTAAAATGTGAGCCGGCTAAAGTGGCACGCGCTGAATTTTTATTTGCGCCGCCAATTTTGATTAGGTCGTAATTGACCAATTGTGTTACCATTTTAATCAGTCGTGTTTGGTTGAAAAAACGTTTAAAAAAAAAAATTTCGAATTTGTCCTACATAATTACTAATATATTTTAAAGTATTTGAGGTACATGTATAACAAAATGCATCATGTAAAAATTATTCAAAACCATTGAAATAGATTTTCAAAGTGTCAAATATAATTTTTTAAAACTGAAAGTTCGGAATGCTGTATTTCAAAATGCGATATTTTTAAAGTTCGAAGAAAGTTATATGCTGTTGACTAGTTATGTAGAAAAAGTTCGTAATAATTCCTAAATTGCTTTTAAAATGTACCGAAAACATATCATACAAACATTTTTTTACAATTTTAAAAATGTCGCATTTTAAAATATAGCTTTCCAAATTTTTAATCTTAAAAATTAACTTTAACCTTTTGAAAATAAAAATAACGTTGCATTGTATACCTTTCATATGCTGCCTTAGTTGTGCATATACCTCAAATACTTCTAAAAATGCATGCATAATGTAAGGGAAAATTCACAGATTTTTCTGGAAATCTTTAAGACATTACATTTCGGGAACTAGAAGGAACAAAACTCTTAAGCTTTGTAAGAGTGTTTGTTTTGTAAAAGGTAACGTTCCTACCAATTGTCATTAAATTTGGGAAAAGTGCTGAAAACCCATTGGTTACTTTGACATGAATTAAATGTATTATATATTTAAAAAAAAAAAATGTTGTAATCTGTTTTTTTTTTCTTTCTTTAAATAAATTTAATTAGTTTTTATATATATGAACTTTTTTTTTGTTTTATTAACAATTAGCCAACCCAATTCAATTAAATCCTTATAATTAATAACTTGTGCATATGCTTAGAAATGTTTTTTTTTTTTGTTGATTACTAACAAGAAAATTAATCTGATGAAAAATATAGCGATATATTACTAGATTTTATCTAAAAATCGTCAAGATAACAACAGTTAAAAAAACAGCATTTTAAGCCGACAAATTAGCCGCCGCCGGTTTTTTAACCTAATCGCCGCCGTAGCTAAAGTGGTTGCGCCGCCGCAGCCGAAAATTTAGGGTCGGCTTGATTCTCTGTAGACAAGTTAATCTCGTAGAAATGGGATTAACTGTTAATCTAACTTTTTATCTGACTACTATTTCTAAACGACTCTGTGTTATACTACTAACTGTGTGCTACTCTGTGTTTTTATATGTGTTTGGTTGGCAACGCTAACGAAACACACATCCAAAGTCAGATAAAAATTAACGTTAAGAGTCTGCCGCAAAAAAATGCTGGCGCAGTCGACAAACATTTTTGTTAACACCGACATTTTCCTTGTTCCTCTTAAGCCGCATAACTATCGGCGCTTCATCTTTTAGCTGTCAAGTTAACCGTACAATGCATACACAACTTTTTCTACGAGAACACACACCCGGGGTACGTTTGTACCTACTAGCTTATTTTGGCTTTTTCTAATGTTTAAATGGTCCAATTTCTTTATTTTTATTTATTTATTTATTACATGATATTAAACTTATATAAATATAAGACTAATATATAAACAATATTAGCACTGGCTGCCAGGGCCATCAGCTATTATTTAGAATTCAATTTATATTTTTATATTCAGTTTGGATATGTAATTAAAAATATAATTAATGTTTTCGATAGAAGGTTCCTTAAGTAGATTGAGACCGTTGTTGAATAGGTATTTAGTTTGAAGACTTCTTAAATTTGGACAAGTTAATAAAAGGTGTTTAACTGTAAGTATTGATCCACAGTATGTGCATTTGTTGTTAAAGTTGCTGTTTATTAAATGTTGATGTGTGGTAATTGTGTGACCCATACGAAGACGTGAAAAGGTTCTAATTTTATTTTTGTTGAGATTTGTAGGATATATAGGAAATTTCATATTTGGATTGATCATTGAATAGTGAGGATGATAGTAGTCCATCATGTCAGCATCTCTCTTAAGTTCTAGTTTTTTTATAATTAAATTACGAATATCAAATTTTTCGGTCAATGTATCTTTTACAATTGGCGCCAAGCAAGCATGTTTCGCAGCTGCATCAGCATAATTGTTTCCATATATGCCGGCATGGCCAGGAATCCAGATTAATTTTATTTTACCTTTGTAGTTTATTAATAAGTCACGAATTTTGTTTATGGATCGCCAGTTGTTGTTTGCCAGGTTGGTTATAGCTGTGATGACTGACAAGCTGTCTGAGAAGATTAAAGTTTTTTTCTTGGACTTACTTGCAATGTTTATTGCCTGTAAAATACCGGCTGCTTCACCAGTAAAAATTGATGAAAAGTCAGACAGTGTTTTTGTGATTAAAGTGGTGCCTTTTTGATCTACCACTGCGTAAGCTACATTATGGTTATTCTTAGAAGCATCTGTAAAAAGCTGTTGCCATTCTGAATTTCTGTAACACGATATCAGTTGATAGAAAAGTTGGATGTACATGTCATTAGAAGTATTTTGTTTTTTGTATGATGCAAGGCTTATGTTGCATAAGTTGTAGTCATATGTCCATATAGGATGTATGGTGTTGAATTTAGAAAGTTTTTGTTTATATTTTATTATATTGTTATTGATGCATTTGTGTATAGTTGATTGTATTCTTGGAGTTTTTTTGGCAGAGGTAACTTTAGCTACGTCAGTATCTATAATTGAGTTGTTGTATGATAGAAGTTTCGGTAATAGTCGGTTAATTGTTTCCAAAACCCTGTGTTCTAATGATGGAAGGCCAGATTCTCTTATTAATATTTGTATTGGAGTTGTTCGATAGGCATATGTACTGGCTCTAATTGTTTGGTTGTAAGTCGTTTTAATATGATTTAGATTAGATTTAGAACAGTTACCATAAAGAAAAAGTCCATAATCAATCTTACTTAAAATTAGTGTTTTAATTAGGTACTTTATTGTATCGACATGTGTATAACTTCTGGTAGCCAAGTACCTTATAAAGTTAGCTGTAGCTGCGATAGATTTTTTTAGTTTTAAGATATGAGTTTTCCAACGGTAGTTTTTTTCGAATATAACTCCTAATATTTTATGTTCTGTTACATAAGGTATTAAAATATTACTGATTGTAAGATTTGTAGGATTACAATTGTGTTTTCTGCATATATGAAGTATAGATGACTTATCCAGTGAAATTTTTGCTCCAGATGTTTTAGACCAAGTTTCGATATCAATTACTATTTTTTCAAATATGTTGTTTATTTTGGCCGTATCGCTGTTTTTGCATAGTACGTAAAGATCATCAGCATAAAGGCAATGATCTACGTATTTGTATTTGTTAATGATTTTGCTAATTTGGTTAAAAGCTATTTGAAAAAGTACGACTGACAAGGGCGATCCTTGTGGTATTCCGTTGTTCAGTGGGTAGTTATTTGATAGTACGTTGTTTACTCTAACTCTAAATGTTCTGCCGGTTAAAAAAGATTTCACATAGTTGAAAATTTTGGGTCCAGTTCCCCAGGTTTTCAATGTTTCCATTATAACATGAATTCCTATACGGTCAAACGCTTTTTCAAAATCAATTCCCAAAATTGATGTGTGGTTTCTAGATGAAAGAGTTTTTGTGACGTAATAGTCAATGTGTAGAAGAGCATCTGTGCAACTACGATTGGATTTAAAGGCCACTTGGTTTACAGCAACTAGCTTTTTTGTTTCTATGTACCATCCTATACGATTGGCAATTATTCTCTCCATGAGTTTTGATAGGCATGACAGCAATGATATTGGTCTATACCCAGAAAATTCTGTTAAGTTCTTATTTGGTTTTGGAATGGCAGCGATTATTGCTGTTTTCCAAGTATATGGGATATTTCCAGTATCAAATACGCTATTGTATAGTTGTAGTAGAGTTTTTTTACTTTGGTATTTTAAATGTTTTATCATGTCATAGCATATGCGGTCTTGGCCGGGTGTGATTCCTTTGACCTTCTTAATAGCCATTAGTAGTTCACACATTGTTAACCGACCTTCAATTTTTTTGGCGTGAGTGTTGGAGGCTTTTGTGATTGTAAAACCTAATGCAATATTTTTGGCTGCGGTAAAGTCTGGTGAGAAATTACAATCGAGTGAATTGGCTGACCACCTACTTGCAAAGTAGTTAGCAATACTTGTTGGTTCTGTGATAATTTCGGTATTAGTTTGTATAGCTTTTATAGGTTTTGATGTGCTGCGGCTGGAGATCATAGTGACTTTTTTCCATAATAGAGATAGAGGAGTATCTCTAGATATGGATTCCGTAAATTTTCAAAGCTTTTAGCCTTTGCTTTTTTACATTCTAATCTGAATTTGGCATTAGATTTTTTGTATAACACAAGATTTGCTTGATGTGGATGTTTTTTAAAGGTTTGCCATTTTTTAGTTTTGTCTGCACGTAACTGTGAAAGTTCTGCGCTCCACCAAGGAACGAATCGTTTTTGTGTGGGTGATATTTGGGGTATATGGTAGTTGGAAGCGGATCTAATAGCCTTTGTAATTGTGGCGTTATCTTTATTTATGTTTCCTGAGAGTCTTTTGTTATTTAGTTCATTTTCGACACTTGTGCCAAATAGGTCCCATTTAGCTTTTTTGAGGTTAAATTTTCTAGTTGGTGTTTTGATGAAATTATTAGTACCCGTAGTTAATGTTATTTTTATCGGAAAGTGATCACTGTGATGTAGGTCGTCTAATGTTTCACAGGATATTAATGATAAAAGAGACGGTGAACAGCCTGCGATATCAACATGAGTGAAGGTGTTATGTGTTGAGTAATGGGTTGGGTTTCCATCATTAATTATACATATGTTGTTTTGATTTAAAGAGTGTTCGATGGTTGATCCCCGCTTGTTGTTGGATTGTGATCCCCATAATACGTTCCAGCTGTTGATATCCCCAACTAGAATGATAGGAGTTTGAATATTATTGAACAGTTCGTTAAAATCATTTAGAGAAAAAGGGTCGTTGGGTGGTATATAAACCGATATTATTGTAAACTTTATGTTCAGCATAATTTCAACTGTGATGTTCAACAGCTTCGATGAGTTTAAAATTCGTTGATGTGGAATGTGGTCACGAATAAGTATACCAACTCCACTTTTGGCTGTAGTATTTGCAGGATCATTTTCAAAGTAACAGCAGAATCCTTTTGGAGGAACTGGTGCCATATTAAATGAACAGTGCGTTTCTTGCAAAGAAATAAATTGTGGATCTTGTTCTTTTGATATTAATTGCAAGTCGATGTAGTTGTTAAAAAATCCTTTTATATTCCATTGTAAGATGTTAAAAGTTATTGTCATAAATATATATAAAAAAAAAAATAAATAAAAAGTGTAGGGTGATTTTAAGTCTCCATTTGATCTATTCCGTCAATTGACAATCGTCTATTTGTAATTTTAGCGGGAGTTTCTGTTTTTGGTTGATTTTTACCTGATCTATCGCGAGATGATTCTCTTGATTTTATTTTTGAGTTTGTTGATTTTTTGTTGCTTGTTGTTTGTTGAGTGTTTTCTATATTGTAATTAGTAGGTGTAGGGATTTTATTAGTTTTGTTTTTGTTTAAAATTTCTTCAATTGATTTAATACTTGTTGTTATTGCAGATGTAATTTTGTTGTAGATGTTGGGTTTGTTGTATTATTTGTATTAGCGGAGTTTTGGTTGTTGTTATTTTTTTGAAGGTTGATTTTTTTCTTTCTTTCTTCAATTGCTGTTTGGAGATCTTCAGTAGGAATTTCGTATGAATCCAATGGTGATGCTTTATTTGTTGCTTCTTTGTATGTACATTTGTCTATTGTTTTGTGTTTTAATATTTCTTGACGGTGTTGCATTACGGGACATTTTTTGTTATTGGATCTATGTTCGTGTTTGCAATTAACGCATTGTAGTTTTGTGCATGGTACAGGGTCATGAATAGTTGATGAACAAATTTCACAAATTTCACTCCCAGTACAATATTTTTTTGTGTGGCCTAATTTGAAACATTTTTTACATTGTATGGGGTTGGGGATAAAGGGATCTACTTTACAGTTTAGAAAACCGATTTTTATTTCTTTTGGTAGTGAGTACTGATTGAAATGTAGAATATGTAATGGTGTGTTTATTACCTTGCCGTCTTGAAATTTAGTTATTTTCCTACAGTCGACTACTCCTTGATCTTTAAGTCCATCTTTTATTTCCTCTTCCGATAGTTCCTTTAAAGATGGTGCAAATACTACACCTTTAATTATGTTCAATGTAGGATGTAGGAAGCTCTCAACTTGACAAAGGCCGGGCAATGTACAAGCTTTTAAGAACCTGTTTGCTTGCGTTTCATTTTTCGTAAGAATTAATAGATTACCATCTCTGGTAAAAATAATTTTTTCTGTTGGTTCACTTGTTATAGCTTCTAATGCTTTAGACACCAAAAAAATATTAAAACTTTGAAGCGGTTTGTCTGCAATTATACTTTTAATAACGATATATTTTGGGCATTGTTGTTTTTTTGTGTTTATAGTATTTTGTTTATCTCCATGTTTTGGAAAATCGTATGTGTTGTTAATATTGTAATTATTTTTAGTTTTTTTACGTTTCGGTGATTTATCCGGATCCAAAATTTGGAAATAGTTTCCTCCGGAGGAGGATGCCATTATTGCAAAGCAATCAGAAAATGTTTATTGTATTTAACAATCGTATAAAAAAAATTTTTTTTTGTTGTTGTTTAAATGTAATAAAGAGAGCACAATTTGTAAAGAACTAGACTATATACGTAATGCGGGTTTTAAAAGCACGACTGTATACAACAAGAACTTTGTTTAAACTGTCTTTATTTTTAAAATGCGTATATTAATATTTTTAAATGCGTATATTAACATTTTACAAATGTTTCGTTTTTGTTTCATGCAAATATTCTACCTGGTTCAAGAGATATAGGCAAAAAAGGTCACGGGTATGGGATAGCCAAATGTTGTATGTGTTTACGTAGGTGTCGAATTTGGAAGCTTGTAGCTCAAGAACCACTGATCCGAATTGGATCAATATTTCCGAAATTAGAAATTACTTATAAATCCGATGCCCTAAGTTAAGCCGTTCCTGAGTTACGTCACTGCAAAGTTGCAAGTGGATACATTTGTACCCTGGTGTGTGTTCTAGGGTTAATCAAAAAATGCATATGTAAACCAGAAGTACTATTTCCAAAAAGTACTTTTTCAAAAAAACTAAATTATTCCAAAAAAATATCTTTTTTGAAAAAAGTATTATATCCACAAAAATGTACTTTCAAAAAAGTACTTTTTTCTAAAAAAAAGATCTTGTCCAAAAATAACCAGGACTTTTTCCAAAAATGTACAGTAGTGGTCAAAACATTTGGAACTGAGATCGCATTTGTTGTTTTCATTGATTAACTTTCTTCAAATCACACTTACTTACTAAAATTTATTTTTTACATATTCTTCATACATTGTTTTACGTTAAACAAATAAAAAAAATTAATTCCGTTAAATTAAAACAACAAAAAAATTAATAATAATAGATGTATTCAAAATGCAGGTGTTTAAAACATTTGCAACTCTCATTATTCTTACTCTTAACGGAACAATTTATACTAACAAATGATAGGATATAACGGTAATCGCATTCCTTTTTAATATGAGATTCAGGCCGTTACATTTTTAAAACAAATTTATTATAGTTATTGTTCTTTAATAGTCGTAATAAGATGTTGGAAGCATAAACATCGTAAGAATAATTTTTGTAAAAAATGGCAGGAAATAAATACAATTCTGATTTTAAATCAAAAGTTTTAAATGATTTTAAAAATGGACTTTCCCAAAAAGAAATTTCTATAAAGTACTCCATTCCAAAATCAACGATTTGCCGCATTGTTAATAGTGGTAACATCCACACAACTCATAAAGGTGGAAGACCCCGTATTACAACTGTAAGAGAAGATCGGAAAATCAAGAATTTTTTTACGAAATATCCTAAAGCAGTTCCCAGAGAAGCTAAAACTGAACTTTTAATAGATGCCAGTCTTTCCACCATTAAAAGAAGAGCCCGAGAATATGGTCTTAGAAGTTATAGATGTACAAAAAAACCGTATGTGTCGAAAAAAAAACCGAAAAGCTCGGCTTGACTTTGCACGCACCCATTTGAACTGGACTCAACAGTAATGGAAAAATGTATTGTGGTCAGATGAGTCTAAATTCAACCTCCGGGGATCAGATGGAAGAGCCAATGTTCGAAGATCACGAGGCAAAAAGTTTAATCCCAGCTACACAACCGCCACAGTGAAGCACGGAGGTGAAAACATTATGGTGTGGAGGTGTTTTTCAGGAAATGGGATTGGCCCAATTCACCGCATTACTAGCACAATGATGTTTATATCAACAAAGTATATATAATGACGGCCACAATCTATAGAGATCTTTTAAGTTCAGTTATGCTTCCGCATGCTGAATGGGAAATGCCACTCTCATGTACCTTCCAGCACGACAACGACACAAAACACATGGCGGTGGTTGTAAAAGTTTGACTGCAGGAAAATGAAATTAATATCATGTCGTGGCCGGCTTAATCTCCCGATCTCAACCCGATTGAGAACATGTGGATGATTGTAAAACGGAATATCGGCAATAAAGTATTCCGAAATGGTGTTGAACTTTTCGTCGAGTTGGAGAAGCAGTGGAATGGAATTTCTGACGATTATATTAAAAAGCTCATTCCCTCAATGCCTAAGAGGTGTTCAGAAGTTATACTGATCGTTAAAACCATTGTTTGTATTTCCTGTTAATTACTTTTATAGTTGCAAATGTTTTGAACACTGCACTATCGACTTATTTTGTTAAAATTACTTTTTTTTATTTTTGAGAAGTTATGAATAATTGTTTTGTACTTGTAAAAAAATATGTTATAACTTAATTTAATAAAAAAAAAAACAAAAAACAAAGATGTTCATCGGCAAGTCTGTTCCGGAATTTATTTTTAATGAAGTTCATTTTAGAAAATGCTGCTTCACAAACATATATTGACCCAAAAAAAAGAACAATTCAAATTGAAAAACAAAAATATGATTCACGCACAATCACCCTCGAACATTTTTTTTACACTCACTCACGATAACGTCAGTAATTTCAACTTCCACTCACAATTTTCTGCTCACGTGCGCTTCCCTAATTTATACCTAACCACCGTTTAACAAAATTTAGGCAACATGCAATTTCTGTTTTTAGTATTAATTTCCTGCAAATAAAAATTTGTTTGAAAAAATATATGAGATAAATTCTTTAAAACTGTATAACTTCTTTTTTCAAAATTAGGAACTACTTCCAATAACGCCCTTTTATTAAGAAAAAGTATATGATTGATTCTTGAGTACAAACAGTAATTCAATTCAATTCAATTTATTGGCTTTTTATAATATTTACATTTCACTTAATTTATATACATTTTAAAGAGTTCAAGACTTTTTATCTTTTTCTGCTTAATTAATAAAATTTAACAATGTTTTATAAATTTATTTATTTATTTATTTATTTCTTTTTAATTATAATTAAAATTATAACTAAAATTAATTAAAGCACTAGCTGCTATGGAGGTAAAAATTAAGCAAAAACCTATTTGACTATTTAAACAGTAATACATATAAGTTAATAACATTGTTATTTTCTTTTAAGTAAATAATTACTTTGATATTAAGTTCATGCTTTCTGGTTTAAATTTAAAGAATTGATTACAATACTACTTGCTTTTTTGACTCTATCGTTGGATTGTGTTTGGTATTGCAGTTACTAAATTTGGCAATGAGATATGTAAGCAAGTGTGGGCATCACCTTCTTTTTGGAATGTGTAATTTTTTCCTGGGTTGTTACTCACGAAAATATTTTCAGTTTCATTACTTCATTCATCCCCAGGATTCAGGGAGTAAATGTTACTAGGATATCGACGACATTCCCAATTTTCTTAAAATCTGCGAATCTGTTTTCAAATTCCTATTTTAGATCCTCAATGAACGTCTTGTATTGACCGATGTCAAGCTCGTTGTCATTGCAGATTTTTTTTTTTAAATTAGGGAAGTGCAGGCGTTCATTATCCAGATTAATGTTGAAAAGATCGAGTTTTCGCAAAAAGCTTTTTACTTCTGTCAAGAGCTCCCATACAAGCTTTCCTTTGCCTTGAAGTTTAAGGTTCAGAACCAGAACAACCTTTGAAGATGATCCGTTAACTAACAAGTAATAGGGAAACCTATGCAATAAAAAAATGATAATTTGGGAGCGATAACACAAACAATTTCATTAGTAATATTCATGTCATCAGTGAGATGTAACAAAATCTCACACTCGTCGAACAGGCTGTGTTGATAGTCTTGAGTGATTTGATGAGCCTGTCCGACGAGTGTATGTGTGAAATTTTGTTGCACCTCGCTGATGATGGCAATATTTCTAATGAAATTGTTTGTGTTATCGCTCCCAAATTATCTTTTTTTTGCATAGGTTTCCCTATTACTTGTTAGTTAACGGATCATCACCAAAGGTTGATGTCGAGACGAAAATATTTCTCATGAATTTGTTGTTACATAAAGTAAAAAATGTTGTATTGTTAACACATAGGTCTACGGTCCGGATCCGGACCGCGGTCCGCCAGTTGGTGACCTAAATCATGATTTCAGTTGCAAATGTTTTGAACACCACTGTATGTATTGTGATTGATAGCGCCCTTTTGTATGAACAACAGATACAAAATTCTTCCATATTTGATTTTTTTTTATGTCTTACAAGACTCGTCTCTACTACATCTTGACATGCCGCAATATCTACTTGATTCTGCGTTTATCATTCAATCTGGTTGTCGCCTACACTATTAATGTGATTATCAGCAATATATTTTTTTAAGCAAAATAAATTAGTAAAACATTAGTAAAATATTAGTAAAGTGAGTTGAGTTTATGTGTACCTTTAGTAATTTTTAAGAAAACTGCAGTTAAAATAACTAATTACATTTATGGTTATTTTAACAGTTTTTGCAATGAAAATAAAAAAAAAAAATATTTTTATTTTTAAATTTTTTTTTTTTTTTTTTAACTTCATTTATTCATCAATTTAGTTGGTTTTAATCAATCTTAATTTAAAAACCCACGAAGCCGTATGGCTTATCTGTAGGTTGGACAAAATTTCAGATAATATAAGACATAATAAATTTTGATTTTAATATTTGACAATTCTTCATTATAAATTTTGATTTTGATAATTCTTCATTGCGAACTTAAATAGTAGTTTTTGAGATAATTTTTTCTTTTATAACTATTTGTATTATTTAAAAGTTCAAGTGGCAAATTGTTTAGAATATTAGGCAGTTTAACTGATAATCTATTTTTCCCATAATTGTTTTTAAATTTATGTGGCTTGTAACGTCCAGCTGCACGTAGTCTAGTATTGTGCTGCTGTTCTATTCGCTGTAAATACCTGCTTTCAGTAGAAAAGTTATTTATTAACGTGATATGATAAATACTTTGAATGTTTAGTATTTTAAGTTCTCGTGCCAAGTTGCTTGTTGATTCATTCCTGTTGATATTCCTGTTAACGTTCCGGTTGTTGTCCATGTTGTGAGTACCGGTTGAAGTATTGATTGAGCTGGTGCTAATTGTTGTGTTGCTTATCTCCTCGTTTGTGTTGCTGTGATTGTTGATGTTGCTGTTGTTTGTGTATATGATTCTGTTATTACTTGAATTGTTGTTTGTACTTGTGATATTGTTGTTCGTTTGTGTGTTGTTTGAGTTAATGTTTATGATGTTGGTGTTCATGCTTGTTATATTATTTATGCTTGTGGCGTTGTTGCTAGAACATGTAATGTTGTTGTTTACGACTGTGTTGTTGTTTATGGACGGGAAATTGTTGTTGATACTTGTGTTGATGTTCATGTTTATGTTGTGGCTGTTGATTATCGTGTTGTTAATGGCATATGCATTGGTTGTACTATTATTGTTATTTCTTACATTGTTGCTTCTTGACTTGTTCCAGTTTCTCCATATGATTTTTAATATTTTATTTGGTGTATTTTGAAGAGCACTGCAGTACGTAGAACTTCCCCAAGCCGCAATACCATGCCTTATATAAGACTCTGTCAGAGAGAAATATGCTTGCCTCAGTACACTGTATGTTGCAGAGTTGCTTAGGTGGTAAAGCATTATTGATGACTTACGAAGTTGTTTTTGTACTTCTTCAATGTGGGTGCGCCATTTGAGGTTATGGTCTACATATACACCTAGATACTTGTACGTGCTGACCAATTCAATTGTTGTAGTACATGTATCCTTGTCGTCATTACTTTCATTATGTATGCATTCAATGTTATGGAATTTGAGATTTATCCTAGCATATCGAATGTGAGGTGGTTTTATATGCATAATTTTGGTTTTTGACGCGTTTATTATAAGTCCATTGTCATGGCACCACTTTGTCGCTGTATTAAGCTCTTCTTGCATTATCTTAGTTGCTGAATTCAGGTTTTGATTTGCGACAATTATGGCGGTGTCATCCGCGTATGCAAAGGTTGTGCTTTTTTGTAATGTTGCAACTAGGTCATTAGCATATAAAAGATAAAGGATTGGTCCTAATTTTGAACCTTGAGGAACACCACATGTAACTGCACTTCATCGCTTAAGCAATTGTTTATCTTTACCATATAGCTTCTACAATGTAAGTAATTTTTAAAAAACTGTATGCAATCACCACGAATTCCAAGTCTATCTAATGTTTTAAGGAGCTTGTTGTGAGACAGGGTATCGAAAGCTTTACTAAAATCCACGAAGAGCACAAGGCAGTGCAAATTTTTAGTTAAACATGAGTTGAGATGAATAAAAACTATATCAAACTTTTAACACACTCAAAAAAATAAGTTAGTAGAAAAGTTAGTAAAACGTCTTGTAAATCAGTTATTTTATTTTTCAGCAAAATTTTTGCTAAAATTATGTTTTCAGTTAAAATTTTAGTTATACTTATTAAGCACTGTTTTGAAATAATGTTTTACTAATATTTTACTGATGTGTTACTAATTTATTTTGCTAAAAAAAATTGTGCTTATAAGCACATTAATTGTGTGGACGACGAAAAATTGCTCTTGCAAGCAATTTGATTGAATAGTGAATAAAAAGAACGAAATGAACGATTGAACGACAAAATCGAATATTGGTGAACGAATCACATCGTCCATTTAAGTGAGTCGTTCAATTGAACTAGTTCGTTCATGAACGACACAACTCTAAAAATTGCGTATTAAAACAACTTAAAGTCTGCGTTGTTAAAGTCTATTAATTAAATAAAAGACAAAATAAAATAAAATATTTAAATTTAATATAGATTAAATGTGTTTTTGGAAACTAAATGTTTATAGAGATTAATAATCTAGTGTGGTCAGATTGCAATTAAATTTTGTTTGTGATATATAAAATTATTTCTTTTTTTTTAGATATTTTATTAATTCATGTCGTCAATGTGGGAATATGCACATTTTTATATTTTGTAACGTATTGTAAATTATTTTCAAAAGAATCACAAAAATATGTTTTATGATTTTCAGCAAATAAATTAACTAAAGTAAAATTTTTCTACAAATTTTTTGAGTTTTTTTCAGTCTACTAATATTCAGCAAAAATTTTATTAATTTTTAGCAAATGTTTTTTAATTTCTAATCCACTAAGTGTTAGCAAAACTTTTGCTGAATCTACTAATTTTGTTGCTTAACCCTCTAATGCCCGAATTTTGTTTTGCGATGAAATTCATACCATGTATTCGTCTCGCAAAAAAAATAATAATTTCTCTTAAAAAAATGTTTTTCGCTGACTACTTTCGGCGATATGAGCAAAAATAATTTAAAATTTATCTCGAAAACTAATGCAAGTAAAACAAAAGTTTGTACCAAAAATTATTGCTCTTACCAAGCCATAATCACAATCAAAAAATAAACTTTTTTGTGCTTCTTTTTAAGAAGATATGGCGATTTTCGCTTTTTGCAAAATGCGACATAGGGCGAAAAAGTATCTTAACGTCAATATTTTTTGTTCAAACTTTAGACTTTTGCTACTATTACTGATTGTCTTCTCTATACCAAATTTCAAAACGATCCGTCCATTACTTTATAAGTTAAGACAATGTCCTTTAGAGATATCCTGATAAAATCCTGTTCGTCCTTGAAGAAAAATAAGGACTGATTATTAAAGGTAATACTTCAATCTTACTTATACTTAATTTTAGTTGTTGGAAATCTCAGTTAATTAAAAAATAATTTTTTTTGAATTTTTACAAAATTTGAACTTTGAAGCTTTCTCGCGTTTTAACAGTGCACTGAATACGAACAGTTTCTTCGCAAAAATTTTAGCTAATTCACTTTTATATCGAACTATATCAATTTCTTAGTATAAAAGATTCATTCGAAGCATTTGGGTTCAATTTTATAAACGATGACAAATGTCATCGTCAGGCGTTAGAGGGTTAAAGTCTACTCGCTGATTTTCAGCAAACAATTTTGCTGACATTAGCAATTTTTTTGCAAGCACCCTCCTGACTAAAATTTTGCTGACTCAGCAACATTTTTTGTTGACTTTACTAACTTGTTTTTTTTTGAGTGCAGTTTTTGTTTATTTAAATGAATACCCACCATAAAATGATTATTTCAGACCTTCGCTTGGTTTGCAATAAGAAAACATTCTAATATAATACATTTTTTAATATTTATAAATTTTATTTAGATTTTTTAGTGTCTTAAATAAAAAATATGCATTTTTTTTTTTTTAATAAAATAAAATCTTTTAAAAATAAATAATCAAATATACAATATAAAAATAGTTTGTTTTTAAATATTTATTTTATTTGGAATTATACAAAATCGCACCTTTTATATAAAACCACATTAAAATAAATACTTTTTTTTTTTTTTTTTTTTGATAAAATTTTGAAAATGCATATTTTTTTTATATGATTTTTAAACTGTTTGTTCGATGTTGTGATGTTTTAAAAAATTTATCACAGTTTACAATTAATTAAAGAAGAAAAAAACAAAATAAAAAAAAAAAAACGAATAAAAAATATTCGAATGAAATTGAAATTGAAAATAAAATAACAATTTTTGTTTTAATTAATTAATGTAAATCATGTAATGTTTTGTAGAAATTCATAATTTTTTATTGCAGAAATAATAAAAAAAATGTTAAAATATTTAAATTCTTCGCTCGCTGTTATTATTCATAATTTTAACATTTTTAATTATTAAAGCATTGTCAACATTACATAATTTTTACAAATGATTTGACTTAAAGATAAATTATTAAATATTAAATGAGTTTAAAGTAGAAAAATTCTATAAGCTATTAACTGAACTTAGGATTAGTAGTTTCGTTTTTGATTTTTTTTTTTTTGAATATGTTTATAAATAATTTACAATTGTTTTTTTTAATTATTTGTTATAATATTTTATGGTTTTTTGTAAATTTTTATTTCAAAATTTATTTAGAATCCTTTTTCTTTTTATTTGGTATTTGAGCCCAAATACGGAAGAAGTATTCATCACGTCTTAATAGTTTACCGCGTGCATATGAATGAATATCCGCATCCATGTGATGATCACGCAGCCAAGATGATGTGTTACATGAACTCATTTCAGTACGTGCCTCATCTGGTAGATCTGGATGACCTAAAAATTTTGAAAAAAAAGAAAAGAAAATATTTTAATATTCGGAAATTTTTCAAAATGATTACTTTTTGAGGTTTTACCTAATGTGATAACCTTATAAGGTTCCTCGGATTCCAAGGGTTCACTTAGACCAATTTCATTTTTAGCAAATATACGTATCATATATTCGTGATTCTCTTGCAAGTCTCTGATCTGGAATTTCTGTACACCGGCTGGTACACGACCCACCTCTATCCACATGGTCTTCTTCATGTCACGTATAGCAATGTGATAACCGAGCAGTGGCGCACCTCCATCTGACTCGGGTAAACCCCATTCAAATACATGAGCATTGGCAGCTAAAACTCTAGTTTCCAATGGTGCAGTGGGTGGTGAGGGTACCGCTAAAATAGAGTACAAATATTTATAATGTTAATAAGATATTACAAATTACTCTGTTTTGAATTTGTTCGAGTAAATAAGTAACTCGATTTTGGGGTTTTGAACTTACTCAATTAATCGAGCAAGATTTTAAAATGACTTGAATAACTCGAATAATTTCAGCACAAAAATTAGCAATTTAAATAAATTTTAAAGTAAAAGTTAAAAAAACATATCTTTAGCTTACAATTGGTTGGACCCACTGACAATTTTTGAAAAAAAAAAATATTAATTTTTGAATAGATCATATATATTGTAAGTATCCTCTTTCTGATTTTAAACACGTTTTTCAATATCTTGTATCATTTCAAAGATATGCTACATCTACTTTGCTCTATATCCGCAAAAAAGTCATTAAAAGTCAAAATGACTTTTAATGAAATTTTTTTTTGCTGCATACGCCACTGTTTAACATATGCAGCAAATTTTGCAGGTAAAAATTTAAACACCCTAATTACTATTTTGCTTCATGTGGCAGGTGCTGCAAATTTTGCATTCAAAAATTAAAAAGTTGTAGTGCCTTATTGTTTTGCTGCATCACCGTAACAACGAATGTCGCAGCAAAGAAAATTAAATTCAAAACAAAAACTGATATGCAGCAGCATACAACGGGAACATTTACTACAAAACCTTAACAATTTATGAATTTTTTTTTTATGCAGCAAAGAAAATTAAATTCAAAAACAAAAATTGATATGCAGCAGCATACAACGGGAACATTTATTACAAAACCTTAACAATTTATGAATTCTTTTATATAAATAAATGTTTGAAATTAAAATTTGTCTTTAAAATATATGCAGCAATTCATTGTGAAATCAAAAAAAAAAAAAAAAAAAATTACATATTTTAAGCCGTGTTTATTAAGGAAAAGCTTCGTGTTGAATGTTAAATGTTTTTGTTTTGTTTTTTTTTTTTTTTTTTTTATGTTTAATAAAAAATAAAATAACATTAATTTAAATGTAATTAACAAAATATTTATGTTACTACGTCTCTTGAAAAAGTCAACAAATAATTGACGAAACGTCGAGAAAAACATGTAAAATAAATGCATTTTTATTTACATTAGAACAAATCATAGGTCTGATTAGCTTAACAAACCCAACAAGAAGATTATCCAAACTGACCAAATAATAACTAAATTGAAAATTAGGATTTTTAGGAAAAATTAACATAAACCCTGTTATCGTTGCTCTCAATAACAACTTTTTCGATATGGGTATGCAGTACTGCTCACTAAACCTATCTACTGCTATAATTTAAACTGTAGCGGACACATTATTTAATATTTAATATTAAATTTAAAACAACATTTCGATTTACTCGATTAATTAATCGTTAATCGAGATAAGCCATTTTAAATTACTTGTACAAATATTTAATAAAAAATAATCGATTAATCTAGTTACGGCAAACCGAAAAACAACTGACAATTTTTTACTACACAAGTTTTGAAACAACTGTAACAAATTGGTAAAAACTATTGTTTTTAACATAAATTTTTTTTCGGTATGTTAAAAAAAAATCTTTTTTTCCTTTTAATTACAATAAAAATTTGTATTTCCTACATCCTACTTAAATTCAAAGTCAAAAATCCTGAGGGTACTCCAGTTATTACATTTTAATGCATTGGAGATACAATGAAATTTTATAATAACATATGCAAACTAGAACTTTGTAAAACTAACTTCAAACTTATCTATGGTCCGCCAAATAACTTTTTTTTTTTTTGAAAATGCTATAAAAAAAAAACTACTAAATATTTTCTCAAATTTCTTTTTTTATTTGAAAAACTAACTTCAAACTTATCTATGGTCCGCCAAATAACTTTTTTTTTTTGAAAATGCTATAAAAAAAAACTACTGAATATTTTCTCAAATTTCTTTTTTTATTTGAAAGTACAATCCTTCCGGTTAATAATGGAAAATAATTTCATTCAAATGGCTGCCTCGGCTGGCCATTCAGTAGCCTACACGATCGGTCCAATTTTTAAGCACATTATCGATTGTGTACAGCTGTATTTCACCAATGGCTTCACGAATATTGTCCTTTAAAGAGTCAATTGTCTCTGGCTTGTTGGCGTAACAATTATCTTTGACGGCATTCCACAAATAATAGTCCAACGGTTGTCAAATCGCAGCTCCGAGGTGGCCAAACGACATCAGCTCTGCGGCTGATAATGCGATCTTCAAAAACAGGGCGCAAAGCATCGAGTGTAGCTTCGGCTGTGTGGCACGTAGCGCCGTCCTGTTGAAACCAAATGTTGCCAATATCCTCCTCTTCAATTTTGTGAACAAAAAGTAGTTCAACATGGCCCGATAACGAACGCCATTGACTGTAACGGCCACTCCTTGCTCATTTTCGAAGAAAAATGGCATGATTTTCAAAGTAATGTCGCAATATTTCCCAGCGTTGTTCAAGCGTATACACAACCATATTCGTTCAGCGAAGGATAAAACTAATTATCTGTCAAATCAGACATGAGCTAAGTGTTACCATTCACGAAATAAGCACTAGTTGAAACAAAAAAAACGTTAGATGGCGGACCCTTTATAATTACTAAGCACTTCGATAATATTCCCCCGGTTTTTTTCTACGTGTATTTTTATAAATTTAATGAAGACTATGCTAATATTTATGTAATTCTTTCATAATTTTTATCTAATCTTTAAAAAAAAAAAATGCGCTTAAATTCAAGTTAACTTATTTAGTTTGTATGGATGGGATAGTACTTACTTGCATGTGTTTTCAATGCCACGGAATCAGTTACAGCTGGTGCACCTAAACCAGCTTCATTTTCAGCCGATACTCTAAACCAATATTCAGACTTTTCTTTCAAATTATCGACGGTATATTGTAGACAATGAGCATCTAATGTTATAACCTTAGCCCAGGTTGTGGAAGTTGAAGAACGTTTTTCTACGCAATATCCTTTGTTAGGAAAGAAAAAAAAAAAAAATATTATAAATAAAAATAAAATTTATATTTAGTAAAAAAAAATATAAAATTTTTATGTTTCTATAAATAATCATTTCCCTTTACATTAACCTTAATTATTAACGAATAAATTTATAAAAAGGACTCTATTAATTGGTTCCTTTTTTTAGAATCCTTTCTATTATGCGCGCTTTTAGCAAATAGTATAATATAAATATTAATAGTATATTTTCACTGTCACACTGTGTAATAATTTGAAAAAATTAACTTTAGACCTTTTTGATGGGACCTTTTTCAACAATTATTTAAAATATAAAAATGTTAATCCTTTATTTTTAATTTTGAACGAGCTTCCAACCTTCGTATATTTACAAAAATAAAGCAAATCAAACAAATTAGCTAGGTTGATACTAGTATTTCGATCTGGCTAAAGATCTCATCAGAACCCGAAGTTTTAGAAAAGTTAGAGCCTCCGTAATAGGCAGAACTTCACCAAAAAACCTATTTATCATTAAGTTTGCTCCATTCTTGTCTTCTTAGTAATCAAGGACGTGGTTAGGGTCTTTGCCTAACAAGCATCATGACGTTACTAAACTTTGAAGACCAAAAATGTTCTATTTATATAAACAAAATTTTTAGTTTTTACTCTGGCTCAAGTAATATTTTTTACAGTTTCTTGTTTTTATATACATCGAGATTATTTTTATGTTATTTTTAATTTTGAACGAGCTTCCAAACTCCGTATATTTACAAAAATAAAGCAAATCAAACATATTAGCTAGGTTGAGTATTTCGATCTGGCTAAAGATCTCATCAGAACCCGAAGTTTTAGAAAAGTTAGAGCCTCCATAATAGGCAGAACTTCACAAAAAAACCTATTAATCATTAAGTTTTGCTCCATTCTTGTCTTCTTAGTAATCAAGCACGTGGTTAGGGTCTTTGCCTAACAAGCATCATGACGTTACTAACTTTGAAGACCAAAAATGTTCTATTTATATAAACAAATTTTTAGTTTTTACTCTGGCTCAAGTAATATTTTTTACAGTTTCTTGTTTTATATACATCGAGATTATTTTTATGTTATTTTTAATTTTGAACGAGCTTCCAACCTCCGTATATTTACAAAAATAAAGCAAATCAAACATATTAGCTAGGTTGATACTAGTATTTCGATCTGGCTAAAGATCTCTTCAGAACCCGAAGTTTTAGAAAAGTTAGAGCCTCCGTAATAGGCAGAACTTCACCAAAAAACCTATTTATCATTAAGTTTGCTCCATTCTTGTCTTCTTAGTAATCAAGGACGTGGTTAGGGTCTTTGCCTAACAAGCATCATGACGTTACTAAACTTTGAAGACCAAAAATGTTCTATTTATATAAACAAAATTTTTAGTTTTTACTCTGGCTCAAGTAATATTTTTTACAGTTTCTTGTTTTTATATACATCGAGATTATTTTTATGTTATTTTTAATTTTGAACGAGCTTCCAACCTCCGTATATTTACAAAAATAAAGCAAATCAAACATATTAGCTAGGTTGATACTAGTATTTCGATCTGGCTAAAGATCTCTCAGAACCCGAAGTTTTAGAAAAGTTAGAGCCTCCGTAATAGGCAGAACTTCACCAAAAAACCTATTTATCATTAAGTTTGCTCCATTCTTGTCTTCTTAGTAATCAAGCACGTGGTTAGGGTCTTTGCCTAACAAGCATCATGACGTTACTAAACTTTGAAGACCAAAAATGTTCTATTTATATAAAAAAAAATTTTTAGTTTTTACTCTGGCTCAAGTAATATTTTTTACAGTTTCTTGTTTTTATATACATCGAGATTATTTTTATGTTATTTTTAATTTTAAACGAGCTTTATATTTTTAATTGTTATATTGCTGAGAAAATATGAAAATTTATTTCTTTGCTAAAATTATTTCATCGATTGGATGTCATTTTTGAAAATCTGACAGATCGGATCATGAAATTTTTCAAATACACAAAGGCTAAAAGATTCCAAAATTTATTCCGTTTTTAATCAAAACATAAATAATGGCTGGTTTTTATTTCAATACTACCACACTTCTAAAAATTGTAATGTCAGGTTTGCAATATAACAATTTTAAAAAATGGTAAAAAATCACGATATTTTACCAAAAAAATTTCTTCAACTGTCTAAGATTTATATCTTGCCAAAATTTAAAGCTTTGGTTGCTAATATTTTCACTAGATGGTGTTTTAACCCTTTCACTACCGACTTTGTGTTTTCTGATATATTTCAAATTTGACTTGATATATTTCAATTGCTTGGGACCCTTAAAATTATAAATAAATAGGTTTACACATTTGCCACCTCCCCCTTCGACCCACCAAAAAATGGACCCGAAAATCGGTTTTTTGAACTTCTCAGCCCATTTTGACCACAAAAACATTCGAATAACAAAAAAATATTTGGTTGGGTTTGTTCTGGTTATTAGATGAAGCTACATGCCAGACTCTAGCTTTGTTAGTTTACGAGATATGCCAAACTCCCCTTTTTTCGGTTGATCAAAAAAATGTGACTGTGTTAATAAATATCGACACTATATAGCGCTGATGAACAGTTTATGCATATAATGACTATTTTTCAATTACCAATATCCTAATGAATATATTTAAGAAAAATATCAAGTTTGATATAGTTTTTATTAAAAATAAAAATTATGTTTCATCAACCTTTAATTGTGCAATTAAAAAATATATCAAACTTGTAAAAAAGACAAAGTACGGTCTTAGTTTACTTTGCCTTTACATCTTGTTTTTAAATAAAACAAAACAAGTGTAAAAATAAAAAGTAGAATAAAAACAAAAAGCATGTATTGTATATCTACCAAAGGTAGAGCTTGCACATAACGAACAAGTTTTCAATTTATTTTTGATCAATGGTGATAATCGTTAACTTCGAGCTCATATATTAGTTCTCATTTAGTGGGATAACTAGGTTTTATGAGTGTTTGATGTTTTGCATGGGATTGTCATTTCTTTCAAAACGTGTTCTGATGATGGGAACCTAGAAAATTCTCGAAACAGATCTATCAGCACATTCCTGAAAGTGGTCAATTAATAAATTTGAAAACAAAAACTCTATAGATTATTTGTTAGAACAATATCCTAACGATCCTATAGAGTATGGCCTCGAACTTGAATAATTTTCATTTTCATTGAAAAATATCAAGTTTTATTTTATTATCAAATTTTTTAAATATTCATAAAAATGTGAACACTGTAGTGTACAAGGGTACTGAAAGGGTTAAGGCAAAAAAGTTACAACAATTTCTTAAGGAAGCATGGTTCTATATATCTGCAAAGTTTGATTAAAAATGTCCAGCGAAATTATGTCGCGCCATTCATAAGTTAAGCAATTTTATTTAATTTTAACGTTTTTTTTTTTTTTTTCATTTATGATGATTTTTCTAATTTTGCTGTTTTTTAGCGTTTTTTTTTTTTTTTTAATTATGTCGAATTTTACAAATTATTTCAATTGATGCTATAATTTTCTTAATCGGACCTAATTAAATTAAACTTTTAATTGAATTAACAAATATTTTACTTGAAACTCAATTTTAGTTATTTCTCAGCACACAAATTGGCGTTTTTGAATTCAGTCCCATAGAAACAATCATTAAGATTTCCCTCACCGTTCTAAAGGCTTACAAAAATCTTATTTTGTTCTTAATAATATATTCTTAAACTCACCAGTAATTTCTGAACCACCATTGTGTGCAGGTATTTCCCAATCAAGTGTTACACTTCGGCTGGTAATATCTGGACATCTGAGATTTTGAGGAGGTGAAGGAGGAGCTATTAGAAGTAAAAAATAAAAATATGTTAAAAATTTAATAATCTAAAATAAAATTAAAACCATTGCCATATCAATAAAAGAAAAAGCTTACATACCCAGACCTTCTGAAGCTCTGACTGCAATTTCAAGCAGCAATTTAAAAAAAATAGCAATTTGTTAAAAGCAAAGCATTTTTATACATAAATAAAAGCGTTAAAGTTTAGCATATTAAAAAGGAAACGTATATCATTTGAAAACTTACTTATTCTACGACTGACGACAATCTTATCTTCAGTCTCTAAAGCCTCACTTACGCCAACTGTATTCTTGGCGTATATTCTAAATGTATAAGATCTATTCTTTTCCACATTTTTAATGAAAATATTGGTAGCATTGCCCTTTGTACTGCCAAACAGTCTATATTCAGTTTCATGGAATTCCTTAATTTCAACAATATATTCAATAATCTTCGAACCACCATCTGTTTCGGGTTCTTCCCATGATAAAGTAAATGAAGTATCATTCATACCGGATATATTAATAGGTTGTCTGGGCGGGGGAAGGTTTATCTAAATTTTGGAAAAGAAATCAATAATTAAGTATTTATTACAAAATATTAAGATAACTCTCAACATACTGAATTTCTTAGTTAATGTAACTGTCTCACTCTCTGTCGGTTCAGATTCGCCAATAGGATTTATGGCTACAACTCTGAACATATATTGAGAGTTCATGGAAAGTTTTTGTATAGCATAGGAGTTTATATCCTTGTCGAAATCGGCCACCTTCATCCAAACATTATTTGTACTTCACATTTTTCCAAAATGTATTTATTAATATCCAAACCACCATCATCAACAGGTGGTGTCCATTCCAATTGAATGGAATCTTTCTTA
This sequence comes from Delia radicum, assembly GCA_021234595.1. Lineage (NCBI taxonomy): Eukaryota > Metazoa > Arthropoda > Insecta > Diptera > Anthomyiidae > Delia > Delia radicum. The sequence goes on from CM037853.1 coordinate 60,222,222, forward strand.
ACATCCTTGATTTCCAACGATTGTGGTCTACTGGGTTTGTCGATAACCTTAATATTACACTCTACCGTACAGGAACCAGCTGTATTTTCAGCTACAATCTTATAACGTCCCGAATCTTCACGTGTCAATTTTTCAATTGTGAATGTAGTCGAAGTTTCGGTTGTTGTAATAGTTTTTTCGCTTTGTAGTCTTAAGTGTTGTAGTTTCCTTGTACCAAGTAATCTTGGGTTGTGGATAACCTTTAACTAAAGCTGGAATGGTTAAGTTTGCAACCGGTACGTAATTTTTGTGCCAAATATTTTTCTTCAACTTCGAGGGTAGGTTTCTCTTGCAATGTTACACGACATGTTGTCTCTACGCTACCCACCTCGTTGGTGGCCACACAAGTGTATCAGCTTCATCTTCCTGGGTAGTCTTTTCAATTGTATATTTAGCAACACGATTTTCGTAACGCATTGTTTTAGTTTCGATAATCTTGCCGTTTTTCTTCCAGGTTACTTTAGGTTCCGGTATACCACCGAATACACATGAGAGTGTTATCTCCTTACCCGGTTCTGTGGCAATGTCTTGTAAGGGTTCTTGAACACTTGGTTTTTCTTTCTTAACTTCGGCCATTAAACGTATGGGTGGTGACAATGGTGAGGGTGGTGATGGACCAACTTCGTTGACAGCAATAGAACGGAATACATATTCCGCGTCGATCATCAATTTACTGAGAGTATAAGTAGTATCCTTAATTTTGCGAATTTCGGTCCATCTAGAAATTAAATATTGAAAAACGTTTAAACATCAATAAGTTACAAATATTCACTCATGGAACTTTTGCTGTAAATATTTGAAGTTGTTTGAGTAGTAATACAGTATCTTTATTTTTAGTGAAAAAACAGTAATTTCTAGAAGAAATTTCAGTTTTGACTACATTTGTAGTTCATTTAATAAAAAAACCACATCAAATTACTGTAACATGAATTTACATTCATTTTATAATTTTTTTTGTTTGTTTTTTTTAAGAAAATAATAAAACAAATAAACGTTAGTAAATTTTTTACTGCATTTGTGGATAATTTTTACTACATTTGTGGTTATTTTATCAACAGTAAAAAAACAAATGACAAAGTTGGTTGAATTTAACGAAATATCAATTTAACTACATTTGCAGTGGTCTAAGTATTGGAATGGCATTTATACAACGTTTTCGTCACGAAAGATACTACATTTTTTACTTTTTCTATTTTAGGCGATATTGTCCATAATAGGCTTAGAGCGAATCTCAAAACTAATCGATGAAAATTAATAAGTTTAGCCATAAATTATTCCTTTTACTAAGATACAACTTTAGTCCAAAAATTACACCTTTTTTTTGCTTTTTCGAAAAACTCGAATCATTTAAAAACTCTGTTTTTTTTTAAATTTTTATGAAAAATTTATACGGGAATAAGTGGTTCCGAAAATCTAATGATTCCTATTTTGTTTCATCCACATGTGATATTTTTGTATAGTGAATTTAAATCAAATTTAAATAATCAATTATTTCAATAGTATTGGTTGTTATTTTGATTGTTTATGTGGTAGATTTTATTTTTTACTACTACAAGGTGGCGCAAAAATAACCTTCCGATGTTTTTTGGCTGTAATTTAAAAAAAAAATGAAAAACTTTGATTCTTCTTGTGGATTATTTTTATTTGGTATTTTAATTTTTTTTACATCAAGTCGAGAATATGATGTCATGTAAATGGCCCGCCGCCACAGTTATATGACATTTGAGCCCTTTTTATGGCATTTTCCATCACTTTGGCCAAAACTTCCGGCGATAGGTCCTCACATTCTTGACGGATATTGTCTTTAAGAGCTGCAAGAGTCTGAGGCTTGTTGACATAAACCCGCGACTTCAAAAAGCCCCACAAAAAGAAGTCTGGAGCGGTCAAATCAGGCGATCTTGCTGGCCAGTGCAAATCGCCAAAACGGGAGATTAGGCGCCCGGGAAATGCATCCTTCAGCATATCGGTTGTGGCACGTGCAGTGTGTGCCGTTGCACCGTCCTGTTGGAACCACATGTTTTTCCAATCCCCAATTCATCAAGTTGCGGCAAAAAGAACTCGTTGATCATTGCTCTGTAGCGCTCACCATTCACAGTAACCGTTTGGCCCGCGACGTCTTCGAAGAAAAAATGTCCGATGACTCCTCCAGCGAAAACAGCACACCATACAGTGACTTTGAGCGGGTTGTGTTGTTTGTAATGGCTCTTCGTGGGTTACACGCGGATTTTCAGTGCACCAGAAGCGTAAATTTTGCTTATTTACGTACCCGCTAAGATTGGAAAAGGGAATGGAAATTGTGCCAAAGTCACCGACCGATTATGGTCAAATAAATAGTCACCAATATTCCGCGTTCTGGAGCAGTGTAGCGTAAAATTGTTATTAACGTGTATTTCGCATGTGTTTACTACACAAATGTCAAAACAGAACTGACATTAGGGGCCAATCGCAAAATTTATAGCATTTTCTGATAGGAGGATTACTTTTGCGCCACCTTGTACATATGCATTTGAATTTACAATACAAGCAATTGTTTCACGTTGGCCACCGGTATACTCATAAAAACCGGTCAGCGCGATTTCTTTTTGCATAACAAAAGTTTTAACACAAAAGTACATTTCCTCAAAAAAGTACCTTATAAAAAAAGAACTTTCAAAAAAGTATCTTGTTTCCACGAAGTAACTTTTTTCAAAAAGTACCTTTTTCAGGGTACTTTTTTACCCTTTTCAAAAAAAGTACCTTTTTCAAAAAAGTATATTTATAAAAACTAGTCTTTTTCCAAAAAAAAGTACATTTTACAAAATAAGTACGCTTTTCAAAAAACTGCCCTTTTTAAAAAGTACCATTTTTTGATAAAAGTACTTTTGAAAAAGATGCTTTTTTTTAAAAAAAGGTAATTTTATAAAAGGTCCTTTTTTGATAAAGGTACTAATTTTGGAAAAAGATAATTTTTTGAAAAAGGGTACTTTATTTTAAAAAAAGATACTAATTTTTTGAAAAAGTTCCTTTTTTTACAATAGAGAGACCTTTACCAAAAAAATTACCTTTTCCAAAATTAGTGCCTTTTTCAAAAAACACAAAAGTATATTTCTTCAAAAAAAAAAAATGTACCGTATTAAAAGAAGTACTTTTTTTTCAAAAAAAAAAATGTCTGTTTCCAAGAAGTGAATTTTTCAAAAAATGTAACCATTTTCACAAAAATATCTCTTTCAAAAAATAATTTTTTTTAAAAATAATTTTTTTTTTAATAAAAATTACATTTTTTAAAAAAAAATTACTGACAAAACTTACCTTTTTAAAAAAATTTATATTTTTCAAAGAAGTACTCTTTTTAAACAAGTAAAGGTACCTTTTCCTCTACTTTAGAGTTAAAGTGTATAAGTTTGCTGAAAAACTAAATGACCCAAAATTTTTCTTATAAAAACAATAAATAAATTGTTTCCATACGAAAACTAAGATTCTGGTGTACTTTTACTTATGAACATCCGTAATTGAATAATTTTTCAATTGGAAAACAATTTTATGGCTTAAATACATCAAAATCTCAGATTTTTTTCTATAGGAAAAGTTAAAGTTTACACATATTTGTTCGAAAAACGCATTTTTGTTTAAAAACGAATAACAGACTGTGGGTACAATCTGTAAAGGTGAGAACGCTTTTAAACTGTAAGAGGGTAATGACATGCAGGGGGCGTCTTAGTCTGGTATGGGTACCAGGACATTTTGGTGTGGAGGGGAATGAGAGAGCCGACTAGGTGGCTGTAAATGGCTCCTAAATGGTCTCTGTTAACCTTCACATGCTACAATATGCCATCAACATGTACAGAGAGATATAAGGCAGGGAGGATCTTTGTGCGACCACGAAGGTTCTGTAAGGAGGCCCCGATGGCGGCAAGATGAAGGCGATCTTAAGGCTGGATAAAGGGGAATCCTAACGGGGACACTTAAGAGAGAGCCGACTAGGGGGCTGTAAATGGCTCCTAAATGGTCTCTGTTAACCTTCACAGTCTGCAGTAATCAACTTGTACAGAGAGATATGGGGCAGGGAGGATCTTTGTGCGACCACGAAGGTTCTGTGGGGAGGCCCCGATGGCGGCAAGATGAAGGCGATCTTAAGGGACACTTAAGAGAGAGAGCCGACTAGGTGGCTGTAAATGGGTCATAAATGGTCTCTGTTAACCTTCACAGTCTACAATATGCCATCAACATGTACAGAGAGACATGGGGCAGGGAGTATCTTTGTGCGACCACGAAGGTTCTGTGGGGAGGCCCCGATGGCGGCAAGATGAAGGCGATCTTAAGGCTGGGGAAGTGTGAATCCTAGCGGAATACATAAGTCGCACCATTCAAGAATGGTAAGGGGGTTGTACGGCTTATGCGGAGGACGATAAGACCCTGGAACATTTCATGTGCTTTTGTCTGGCCTTTGCGCTAAACTGGGCGTGGTATTGGATAGAGTGATCTCCGGGTCCTGAATTGGGGAAAAGAACACTGAATTCTTTAGGTAGACCAGAGTGTTTGTAGATTGCTGCGAGAGAGCACAACATGCTGATCTCCTTTCAAAGGTGTACGTCATATTAAGTAGTTTCCAATAAAAAACTGTTTGAAACTTGTTACAAAAAGCATTTTTATATAGCCGACCTTCGGCTGGGGATGTAAGGGTTTCTACTAGGGTATTTCCAACACCGGCTTTGCTAAAATTTTTTTTCAGTCATAGCCATCCATTCTTTTTTTTGTAATATAAGTACACAGTTGTGTAGATACTAGACCAGTTTGATGACAATTACATTTTGCAATCGTTTAATTATGAAATTTTTTCTATATTATTAAAAATTTTAGACCTACGCTTAAACGATTCCTTGGAAAATTTGCAAAAATTTTAATACCAGACATGGGAATCAGTAACAACATCTAGGAATTTAATTACGGGGCAATTACTCAATTACTGTAATTAGACGTAATAAAGTAATTGACCTATAATTAAATACACAAATATTAGAATTATGTCACAAGTCTGGTATTGTATTGAAAAAATAGAAAAATTTCCAAGGAATCGTTAAAGCACACAATTGTGACAGTAGGTCTAAATTATTAATGATATAGCAAAATTTCACAAGTGAATGGTTGCATAATGTAATTGACATCGCCAAGGTCTGGTAACATACCCAGTTTGGGGATTATGTCTGTAGGCAGAATTTCAGGCGCATGCATAAGAAATATAAAATGCGTAAATTTCGAAAACCTCACATAAAAAGTAAGAATAATTATAACTCCACTTTTTACCACTTAAAAGTGAGATTAGGCAGCTAAATAAAATACGGGCTGCTTATTAAAATTCCATGAAAATCTAAGGAACTCCCCAACAAAGTTTCCTTGGTATTTTTTTTTAAATAACATATTACTTACTTTTCAGTCTTAACATCTTTGTATTCCAAAATATATTCCAATATTTCCGATTTACCATCATCTTCTGGAGCCTTCCAGTACAGTGTAATGGAATCATGCATCACTTCCAAAGGTTGAGGTGTACCGGGAGCCGTAGGTTTACGCATTATAACCAAATGTAAGCTAGCCTCTGCTTCACCAGCTGGATTAACCAATTTAATGGTATAATCATCTTCATCTTCTTCCACCACCTTTTTAATAGTCAATGTAGCAGATTGTTCATCTATGGTGGGTATAGTTCGATTAGATTTTACCACCACCTTCTTGGAAGTTTCCATTCAGCTTCAGGTTGTGGTGCACCCGTATATTTAATGGTTAATGTGACATCATCATTTTCCTAACCTTTACGGTTTGGTCTTTGTCCGATAAGATAATAGGAGCAGTCTTAGGCCTCTTCCACACATAGTTTTGTGCCAGAGGTAACATTGGCAGCTTCACAAGTTATATCACCAGCATCATCATCTTGAGCATCGTGTATGACCAAACGTCTAACAGTGGCCTCGACAAATACTTCATGTTTCTTATTGGGTTTAATGGGTTTACCCTTTTTAAACCAGGTAACTTCCACATCAGGCTTAGATAACTGGACAGGTGAATTCAGCATCTGTATTTTTAGTAGCCAAGGGTAACATCTGGTAGACGTACAGTAAAGTCTACCAATGGCTCTTCTACCACCAAATTAGCCTTGGATGTTTGTTCTCCCACTTGCACAGAGTACCTCCGCAATATCACTTGGTTTAGCTTTCTTAATGGTAATCGATTGACGTTACCATCAATCGTTAAAACAACACGATCATTGAATGTTATTTCCTTGCCATTCTTAAACCATTTAACCAAAGCATCACCTTTTATCGAGTTTCAACCTTAAATGTAGCAGTTTCACCTTCCGTAACAATAACATCTTCCAAAGGTTTAACAATTTCCGGCCGGCAATTCAATAACAGTCAAGTCCGCCTTACAAACTTGATCTCAAATTTACAAGAATATCACCTTCGTCGTGTATGGTAGCATTACGTATAAGTAATCTATATACTTTACCATCCTTAATGAAATCAACATTCTTTGTTCCGGAGTAATTCTTTCGCCATCCTTAAACCATTGAACTTCGGCTACATCAGTCGAAACTTCCACATCCAATATGGCAGTATCCTTCTCAGTTATCTCATAATTCCTCAAGGGCCTTAATAAATTCAGGTTTACGTGGCAATACTTCAACTGTAGATTGAGTTTCTTGATCCTTTACCCTTACAGGCATAGGTACCACTATCTCTTAAATTGGTTATTCTTAATAACCAATTTATGAGTTTTACCTTCTTCGACAACAACACGATGATCCATACCGCTTAGTTCTTTGCCATTAAAGAACCATTTAGTGGATACTACATGGGACGTCTCACATTCCAATGTTAATGATTGTACTTCTTCTATGATAATCTTAGATTTAAGCTTCTTGGTGAAAAACAACTTCATCGACTTCTACAATAACACGGGCACCATGAGAAGTCTTACCCAATGGATTGCTGCTATACATTTATAATCACCCGAATCAGTATCGGGATTAGCAATCCTCAATGACTAGTTCAATATTTTCGCCATCGTAAATTTGTTGTATACGTGGGCTGGGATATAGAGGATTGTTATTGAATAACCATTCGACCCTCGGGTACTGGATTACCGGTAACCCTAGCTGGTAATCGTATTACACCCTTTTTGGGAACATTTTGTTCTTCGAAACGTTCTACAAACAATGGAGGTTCAGCATTACCGCTAGGAGGTTCTACAAATATAAAGATTATAGGTTAGCAAAACTTTAAAATATATTTTTTTACAATTAACAAGGGATGACATTGGGATAATGGGAAAAATTACTATACCTTCAATTGTTAGATTTGCTGTAGTCTCTACACTACCCAATGGATTAACCGCCTTAACGGTATATTCTCCCTTTTGATCACGTTTGGGTGATATCAATGTCAAAGTGTGCATATCTTTGTCAGTCTTAGTATTACCCTTAATAGGTTTGCCATCCTATGTACCAGGTAATTTTTGGTGCTGGATTACCCACAATTTGTGTAGTAAGTACAGCACTTTCACCCTCACGTATAATCATATTACGCAAAGGCTCCAATATTTGAGGTGGTTCTTTTTCGCCAGTACGTACTTTAAGTATGATCGGAAGTCTAGATTCACCCTCACGATTGGTGGCAATTACTTCATAGGTTCCCTCTTGGAATTTCTTAACCTTCTTAATATGTACCACACTACAGTACATATGCATATCGGATTCGGTAACAACGCGACATTTTTCAATTCGTTAGTATCAATTCCTCACCATTGAAAGTCCAAACAATTTCGGGTTCTGGTACAGCAACTAGACGACATTCTAAGATAACATTAGTATCCTCATCGACATATTGTGCCTTGGGTTTACGTGAGAATGTAGTGGTATACCCTCTAGAATATCCGCCAAAGAAGATTCACGAGACATACTCTTACGCGACAAGGTGGCAGCATCGGATCCATGATCTGATAAGGGAGTCTCCCACTACCAATGTAGTAGTTGTGGAGGTAAAACCGGCCGCATTTTTAGCTACACAAGTAAAACGACCAGCAATCTTCGGGGAATACTTCACGTATAATCAAAGTAGCAACCATATCATCATCATAATACATTTGGAAGTCTTGTGAAGGGCTTGATAATGGCAGTTTTCACGGAACCAAGCAATTTGTGGTCTTGGTATTACCCTCAACCTTACATTCGAATTGTACAGTATAACCATCCGGTGTGTGTATGGGTTGTAGTTTTTCAATAAATCTAGAGCCAAGGGTTTCTCATCGGGTCCAGGACCTTTATTTTCAATATTCGTTGGCGTTAGATAAACATAAAACAAATTGACAAAATGAAAAGAAAACCAATGTTAATCACAAGACATTACAAGTACATAAACAAATTAAGCAAAATATTTATTATTCTAAATAAAATGTGATATCCATCATATTTAAGGAACTTATGTAAAGTTAGCACGTAGTTGTCTTACTATTGGTTTGACCCACTGACTGAAAAATATCTTCTTTCTTATTCTGAAATCAGTTTCTAGAGATCTTGTATCATATCTGAGATATTCAATACATAGATTTGAAACTGTTTGACATTAACTCATGAGAATGTGTTGGACACATGTCACATAAATATACAAAATATATTTGAATGTTCATGAAAAAATGGTTTTGTTGTTAAAAACAAGAAGAAGGGTTTGATATCTATATAATCTATGATTCAGTATCGAAATTGCCCTACATCCGCAATTGAAACGTTTAACAAACATTAATGTTCGACCGAACTGCTTTTTTTTTTGTGGACGAGGCAGTAGCCGAACTTTGGCCAACTTTCCATTGTTGGGCCGACACTGAAGCCGAACTTTTTACTTCACTTTTTACTTTTTACGTGAATTTCGACTGATTTTGACGTCGATATTTGTTTAAAATAAAACAAAAAATATTTAAACATGAGTAAACATCAAAAAAAACTCATTTATATATATTTTTTTTCAAAAACGAAGATTTTTTAAAAAATGAAAATTCTTAAACTTATTTTTACTAAAATATATAACTAATTTTTTACAAATTCTTGTATTTGTATGCCAAACTAAAGAATTTAATCAAAAAATATACTTCTTTGTTTTGCTGCATTACCAATTAATGGTAAAACCATAGGTCAAACCAAATAATAAGCTGTCAACGTATTAAAAAATAATTCAAGATCAGTCCCAGAAATGTTGATAAGTTGTCTAGGAACTTAAAACTATTTTTTTCTTTTACTTTCAGATTTTTAAAAATATTTTTATACATCTCCAAATACTTTTCCCCCATTTGGGAGAAAGTATATAAATTAATTTTATCTTGAGATTCAAATCACAGAGAAAATTTAGCTATTTGCCAACTGAAATTCCCTTACTGAGACTCCGGTAATACGAATTTCAGTCGGTTGGTAAAACTGAACATTTGTTTTCACAACGAAATTCACTTAATTTAACTGAATTTTAGTTCCAGCACTCAAAATATTCAGAAATCAATGTTAATATCGTTGTACTAACTAAATTTATAAGTTGTTAACATTAATAACACTTTTTAATTCGGTTGGCACTTTATTTCTCTGTGTGTAGATCCTAAGGAAATGCTTAATAACTCATTAAAGACACGTTGTAGATCCGCTGGGCATTTTTCAAACAAACTTTGAATATACAACAATGCCTTATTAAGAAATTTTCGTAATAATTTCTTACTTATGGAAATATTGGCAACCAAAGTTGAAATTTTGATAGAATAATTATTTTTTTTTTTCTTTATAACTTAAATTAGTTTCTCGATATCTTGTATCATATCTGAGATATTTAGTATCGACTATGCTCTATATCCACAAATTAAACGTTTAATAAACATTTAATGTCGGATCAAACTCCTTTTTTTTGGTCGAAGTCGTAGCCGAACTTTTTAAAAGCCGAAGCCAACAAAAAAAAGATAATTTAGAAAATGTTTTTTCCGAAAATTTCCCATTTTGGAAAGAAGTGTATTATTATTAAAAATTCGCAAAATTCGAAATTTCGAAAAAATTTACGTTTTATATAAATTATCTTTTTAATATACTTAAAATTATTCGGTATGAATTCTGACTCCGTTGGATATCATTAACCTAGTTTAGCCACGAATCCAAAATGACCCGCGAATTTGATAAAAATGCAAAAACGTCTTTTTTAAATTAATTTTAAAGAATTTTTAAAATGCCTAATTTGCGGATGCCGATTGCTATAAAATGATAATTCGAGTTTGTATTGGGAGCGACTCCTTTTCAGGACATTTTATAAAAATAGCTTATAGTGTCAAAATTTAACAAAATTTTAATGTTTTAATCAAAGTTCGCATAATTTTCTCAAAATGTCACTTACATTTATTAAGACTATAATTATCTTTACGATTATTTAAAATATCTTTAACCCTTAGAAGTTTGAGGACAAAAAAGACCAATAAAACTTAATTTTAGTTATGACTACAAGATTGTAAAGCTTTTAAATTGATAAAAAAATTTCAACTTCATAAAAAGAATTATTTTATGTACTTGATCCATATAGGGTTAATATTTACACTTTTGGCAAAAAAAGACCCAATAGAAATTTAAAGAATAAAATAAGCTATTTTCATAAATTGTCCTGGAAAGGAGTCGCTCCAATACAAACACAAATTATAAGTTTTCCAATTTATTTTTTTCTTTAATAACAACTATTATATTATAAAAATAGCAATCGACATCTGCAAATTAGGCATTTAAAAAATTTTAAAATTAATGTAAAAAAACGATTTTGCACTTTTATCAAATTCCTGGATCATTTTGGATTCCTGGCTAAAGTGGGTTAATGATATCCGGTGAAGTCAGAATGAAGTCATATCTGATTAATTTTGAGTATATTAAATTAATAAATGAAATAAAAAGTAAATTTATTCGAAATTTAAAATTTTGGGATTTTATAATAATAATACTCCATTTTTCCAAAATGTGCAATTTTCGGCCGTCTTGTGGCACGGGTTAACGTTTTCCAAAAAAAAGAACGATTTCTTCCATTTAGAACCATTTGTAATAAATTTTATTTGTAAGGGACACTCTAATAAACTTTATACAAATTATTGTATTTGTACTCCAAATTAAAGAATTTAATCTTAAAATATATTCAATTTCATAAAATACTCGGTGTTTAGCCTGAACACCACTTTCGGCCGAACTCCGAAGCCGAATATTCGGTCTGTCGCTATAAACATTGTTTTGATGCACTGTTTGGCATATGCAGTAACTTTTTTTATTGCTGCAATTCTTCACACTAAAAGCATACAAAAATGTCCACACATTTTGTATGACACGCTAAATTTTGCCAGTAGCCCGGCTAATTTTTGCATTTCGTACAAAATGTATGCGAAAATATTTTTGCCTTTAGCTTTTAATGTGAACAGGCTCTGACATATGCAGCAAATTTTGTACACAAAAATTTGTTATATATTTTATTATTGTTTTAATGCATTACCAATTAATGGTGAAAAGAAAACAATATTTATCATATAGATAGAAAATGGCATATAGGTCAATCTAATAATAAGCAGATTTATAAAAAAAATAATTCAGAAAATTTAGATTTTTTTTTTAAATTCTGAATTTAAATATATTTTTTTCTTTTTCTTTCAGATTTTTAAAAATTGGGTATGCTCTCCAAATACATTTCTCCCAAATCGGGGTAAGTACATAAATAAATATTTATCTTGAGCTTTAAAGTAGATCCTAAGCAATTGCTTATTAACTCATTAGAGACACGTCTTAGATCCGCTGGACATTTTTCAAACAAACTTTGGATATAGAACAATGCGTCATTGAAATATTTTTGTAATTATTTTTTCCTTATACATAGCAACCAACATCGAAATTTTGATAGTCTATGAATCCTAGACGGTTGAAGATATTTAAAAAAAATTTAATTTTTGTGTAATTTTGTGAACAAATAAGCTTAAAAGTCCGATACTTTGTTAACGGTAGTTTTATTAATCGAAATATTAAGAAGAAACCCGAATTACTGTTTTAAGGATTTTTCTAATTGAATATCTTTTAACCTTTTGTATTGGATGTTGCAATTTTAAGTTTCAGATTTCTAAATAAATGGATTTGTATAGATAATTAAATTTTTTAACTTTCTCACATTTGAACGCCATTTTTAATCATGATTTTATAAAAAACCGTAAAGTATACCTTCATAAATTTGGGTACCCACATAACAAATTCCAAGTTCATCGCGTTAGACTTTCCCCTTCGTAACTCTTCCTGTAGGAATTCTAAATTTCTTTCCAAGCGAATGTTAATGCGGAATGAGGAAGCCATATACTAAATTTAAAATTCTTTGCTTTAGTGGTTTGTCCAAGCCGGCAAGGAGGTGACTTTCCCCCCCCGCGTAGAAATTAAAAACAATTACATTAAAGCGGATGTCTATGTGAGATTAGAAACCACATACCAAATTTCAGTTCCTCGCTGTAGTGGTAAGTTCAGTATGCCAAGGGAGTAACTTTTCGCCTTCATGCCCCTCCCCATAGTAATTTCGGAAAATCTCGTCTAAGCGGATGTCTACGCTGGATTGAAACCCACATACCAAATTTTAAGTTCCTCTCTTTAGCGTTTATACCAACATGTCAAGGGAGAGACTTTTCCCCCGTTTTTATACATGTTTTACCGCGTTTCTGGGCAAAGTTTCTAAAAGTATCATTTCAGTAAGTTAGGTCTTATTCGAATTAGCACATATTCAAGACTTTCCCATGGGAGTTTCGCCATCTAAGCGGATTACACCTTTTTAACATTTATTTTTACCACGTTTCTGGACAGAAATCTGTTGACCACAATTTTTTTTACCAGAAATCCAAAAGCATCATATCAGTGTGTAAGGACTTATTAAAAGGAATGTTTGTTTTAAATTTAAAATTTCTATTCAAGGGTTTTTTTTACTACTTTCCTATTTTTACTACGTTCCTAGCCAGAAATCCAAAAAGTATCAAAATCTCCGCCCTTGACGAGATTTTCCCGCCTATTTTCACCACGTTACTAGCCAGAAATCCAACAAGTATTATATCAGTGAGTTAGATCGTATTCGATGAAAAATTTGGGCATACCGCCAAGGGGGATACTTTCCTTTTTGGCCATCGACGTAGGAATTTTCAAAAATCCCTTCTTAGCAGACGTCTTCGCCGGCGGAGTAACATACGTGTCAAATTTCAACTTCCTTATTCGTGCCTGCTCTAGATAATAATTTTTTTTATGTCTTTTATCCATTTTAAGTCTTTTATCCACTGAATTGTCGTACAAGTACTGGGTTGAAAACAAAAGAAAGAAGAAACTAATTGAAAAACTATTTTTTTTTCGGTTTCTATTTTTAAATAAAACGTTTCGGATTTAAATTAGTATATATATTGAGGATGAATTAATTTTGAGGTTTCGATCAATAATTCCGACTAAAATACTTTCTCAGAGTCAAAAATTTTACAAACATCAGTCAAACGTATGGAAAAACATATTTGACAGCAAATAAACTAACTTTGACAATAACTTTTTTTACAATAATAATTTTTGCTGGGTAATTTTAACAGTTAGACTTAAACAACATCCAGAGTTTTTTTAGTATTATACTTACGTTCAAATACTGGCAATTTGTCAATCTTTTCGTTCAATTTCTTTTGTACATATTGATTGTATTTCAGCAGGTTCCATAAGGTATTGGGCTGGTACCCATCCCTCTTCTTCGGTAATGCTCTTCTTGACAAACCACCATTCTGAGCTATGACGTCCAACAACTAGACCTTTTCACCTTCCACAAGATTCATGGCCTCGTCACTGTCAGCTACATAATTGCAAATCGAATACATGGCAATTTTCATCATCGGTTTCTAAAATAATTATTGAAAAATACCATTAAATCATTATTTAATGTTAATTATTACATTGAAGGCTGGCAAAAAATAAAAAAAAATCGAAGAAAAATCTTAATGGTCCTTCGAACCAAGATTTTTTTTAATTAAAATAATTATAACTATGACTACGAATCAAGGGAATCAGGGACAAATGAATAGATTGAAAATTTTGTCTTATCCCCCTAGATTATGATCACCACTGTGAAAAATAATGAAGAAAAGCATAAAGACGTTAAATTTTGAATAAAACGAGTAAAGTTAGTTTTATCAATAAATATATTCTCTCCATAAGCTTTTCTTCATTGTTTTTTAACAGTGGTGAATATCGAAATCTCGGGATCGGTAATCCTCGCAAAAGGGG